>OZ038447.1:11491297-11518797 GCA_964036265.1 Daptonema setosum
TATGTACGCAGTTGCCTAATTGTCCCCCGATTCCAGAGCCGGGCCGCTGGGGGACGGGGGGTAGGGGGTTTACCCCCACTTTTTAGGGTCGGCGGGTAGCCTACCCCCTCCCCCTAGACAAAAATTTAGGTCGCCTACCCCTCCCCCCCCCCATCCGACTCGAAATTTTTGAGAAAATCGGCTCGGGTAGGATGGGGTTTTCTGTCGGCTACCCCGGCCCACCCCTGCCCGATTCTACACCTGACATCAAGATCCTGGGTCCTGAAGAGGAAGCTATTCCTCGATCAGGCACTTAATATTAGGTAACGATTGATTGGTCCGTCGATTACGTTTTTGCGATTTATTATTTTTGACTATTTCAGGGCAAACAACTTGCCGATGAGAACTGGGAGTCATTCTTGAAAGCCGGCATCAAAGCCGGTGCCCAATTGATGATGTTGGGCAGTGCTGACAAAGTGCCCGAAGCGCCCGCTGCTAAGGATCTACCCAAATTTGCCGATGAAATGACAGATGCCGAGGTAAGGAACTGAAAAATGATGTAGTTGAGTCATTTACATGGATAGACATTCTGTTTGTTGACGAATCAGTGGGTCCGTTTATTCTCTAATCATGTGTGGGTCACAAATGTCAGTTGTCAGTCGGTCATTTGAGGGATCTGCTGGTTTCGAAAGTTATTAAGGACACGGAGAGGATCAGGCAGGCAGTCAGTCAAATTAAGTGCGACAACCCACAACAATAAAAATCATCAGCGAATTAATTTCAGTTTCAAGCGCGTCAGTAATCTAATTCTTTTTTCTACCAGAATGCATGTAAAAACTTTGACGTTCATTCTGTTTGCAAATGATTTGAATGTATTGCAGATGGCGAAGGCTCTTAACCTGCCAGCTGGTCTACAAAATCTGGGCAATACGTGCTACATGAATGCTACGTTGCAGTGCCTTAAAACCATTCCCGAACTACACGATGCTCTGCAAAACTTCCCAGTTAGTATTTTAATTATACAAACAGTCGTTCTTCATATTCTAACACTTGCAAGGCAAAATTCTCTCAGTGATGTTCCATTTCAATATTAAGTGTCAAACACAACGAACATTTGAAGTTACATCAAAATTTAACTGGTCTATTAAATTGGACGAAACTAGTTCATGCTTTCTTAGGATCTGATTGAATTAACATCTGTATTAGTAGGCATATCATGTTACTGTAAAAATTTTATTCAATTTGAATAATTAACAAAATATCAATTGATTATAATCGTATGTTTTATCATGCAGACTGCACTGAATCTGACGGCGCTGGCATCGATGAATGGTCAGCAGGATGGTGGTCAGGCGATGACTGCCGTCGTACGTGATCTGTACAAAATGATGGACTCTGGTCAGTCGGGCGATAATGTCGTGCATCCGCTTATCATGTTGCGGGTTGGTTCATGCTAATCCAATTTCAGCTATCTACCTTTTCTATCTATGTAGTGTGTAAAATGTTGGTGAACGTTATAAAACACATTATATTTTGTCACACAAGTGTACTGAACGAACATATAATATGCAGTTTATATATATAGCAAGTTATACCAATTTGAAAGTAACTGAATAAAGATTTCAAGTTGCCGCGTTTCTAGAATACAAGGTTTATTTATATTGACTTGTACATAATATTGATAATTGATTCAGGTGCTGCATATGTGCATGCCTCAGTTCAGCGAGAAGGATGAGAATGGTCATCTGTCACAGCAGGATGCCAACGAGTTTTGGTCGGCACTGCTGCAGTCCCTGTCTACACAGAACACGCTCTCCTTGACTACCAGTGAACAGGTCTAGTTTTTTTCAACGTTTTTACTGGAATGGAACTTCAGTTACTGAAGCCATCAAGGGACACTAATACCTTATCAGAATAATTTTTTCGTAGTGGAGAGAGAGGTTAAATAAACCCCAGAGCAACGGTCCGGATCAGTGTCTCTAGTCAGGTTTCGAACTAAGGATCACCACTTTTCGATGCCGGCACCCGACGCACTTGACTAGACAGGGATAAAATGAAAACGTTATTTTTTTAATTGATGTATCATGCCGTAAATATTATGTACATAAAATAATATGTACTGTTCAATTTCAATATAATTGTTTCAATACACATAGAAAGTGCTTATTGTTCCAGAAGAACGTGATCCGGCAGTACATGCAGGGCAACATGGATGTCACATTCAAATGTAAAGAAGCCGAAGACGAACCCGCCACACAGTCGCATGAGACATTCGTCCAGCTCGAATGCTACGTTAATCAGGTTGGTCTCAGAGATGTTCTGCTGTAATTTGAGTAAACTTAGCAAGAAAAGCGAACGTAGAAAACACACTGATAGGCCAGGTTAAGAACCGGCAGGAAAAACAGGATCTTGTCCTGTTAATTTCGTGTTAAATTCTTAAGGGAAAACCATTCACTTCCCTGTTCTCTGTGTTACTGCTGGGCTTTGAATGGTTGCCATTTTTTTGAAATGTTTAGTTTCCAGGACACGAAATACTTGCAATCGGGTCTGCGGTCACGATGCAACGATGAGATCACCAAGGCATCACCTTCGCTGGGTCGCGACGCCGTCTATGAGAAGATTTCGAGAATCTCGCGTCTGCCCGCCTACCTTGCCATCAATATGATCAGATTCCAGTACAAAGATGATAAAAAGGTAAGGATTCAATCACTAGGGATCGAGAAAGGTAAGAAAAGTAAAATTCCCCCTCTTTGGCGTTTTCAAAAAGAAAATTTGTTATCTGAAATGTAAGTTTATGGTCTGAAACGGCCGACTTCCTTCTTTTTGACGAAATTTCCCTCCCTTTGGATGATTAACTCGTCTGTCACTGGATTCAACTCAACATACTCGAGTACTGTTAATTTAGATATCTCTCGTAGCAAATAAATAAATGATCACTGCAAATGCCAAGTAACCAATAACTTATTTTATAGGTGAGTGCAAAGATTCTAAAAGACGTCAAGTTCACGATGGTGCTGGACATGTACGACAGCTGTAGCGATGAGCACAAGGCTAAACTGCTGCCCATGCGGTTGGTTCTCTAGTCTTTTTAAAATAAAACTTCTACTTCAAACAGCTTTTTCGTTAATAGGAAAAAATTCTTCTTCATTCCTGAAGCCAACATGGCTCACTAATACCATTCAGAATGGTGTTTTCGTAGTGGCCAGAAAGGTTGATTAAACTGACGGGCAATGCCAAAAACACCAGAGCGCAACACCAACACGTGTCTAAATCAGCCATGACCACCAGTTTCCGAGGCTGGTGCCGTACTCGTACATACTAGACTAGATGGGAGCCAAATTAAGTGAGTATTGTTAATCGATTATTGCAGTGACCGGATTAAGGAGGCGGAAGACGCCGAGCTTGAACACTTGAAGAAGGTGAAACAGGGCGAGGTTGAGGCCAACGCCGAGAGGAATCTGGTCAAACTACCCACTTCGTTTGAAGATGATCCCGGATCGAATAACTCTGGATTCTATGAGCTTCGAGTTGGTTGTTTTTTTTCGTTGTATGAACATGGATGAAGAATATTAATTAGATTGATGGATGTGTTCAGATCGGGTCTGGATCAGGTTTTTGAAGTGTAATGGAGCCGTGGCTGGATGTAAAAAGTGGTATGCGAATCACAAGATCGTAAGGAGTATGAATCTGTTGAATGTGAAACGTACGTGTATGAACCCTAATGAGTATGAAACATTAACAGTATGAACCATGTGAGTGTGGAAGTAAGGAATGAATGTCTGAAATAAAACTATTGATATGAACTTTTGCGAGTATGGAATGTTACGAGTATAGTATGAAACGTTACGAGCATGAACCTCACGATTATGAAACGTTACCAGTATGAAACGTAACGCAACCCGTGAAATAAATACCAAAACTAATGAGGTATATACAGGGTGGGCCAAAAAAAACGACTACACTTTGGTCTAACCTAGAGTTGGCTCTGTGAAAATTTTTGGCTTCTCGTTCCCAGCATATCTTAACAACATAATAACTTAGTTTTCCTGAAATTTTCAATATGATATGTTGACCCTAACAAAAGTTGTGCACGTGAATCCAAAAAACGTCTCGCGCATTTTTACAACAGCTTATAATGGGACTTATTGATTTTTTTTATCAATTTGTAGAATATAATTTTCATCAAAAACTATCAAAACAATCAAATACAGTGTATGATATAATTAACCCTATTTTAATTCAGACTGAAAATTCGAAAACACGCTCAAAACAGGTCATACTCTAATAAAAGCTACTTTCCCACTCTTTCATTTGAAATTTTCACACACGTTTCAAAACTGAAATTTTTTGATGAAACTCATCTGTTTATGCGGGAAAAGGTTAACTGTACTGAAAAATACCTCAAGAAGTCCATGTTTCAGTGACAAATCTCATTGTAGGGACAATATATCGTATTTGGCTATGTATGACTGTTGTAAAAACGAGCGAGCAACTTTTTCAGTCAAAAGTGCACATTTCTTTCAAACCCTAACCGATCCTAACGAAATTCTCAATATAACTAAGTTTATATGTTGTTAACATATGGTGAAAATGACAATTGTAAAAATTCATCACAGCCATTTTTATATCAGATCAAAGCTTGGTCGTTTTTTTTGGCCCACCCTGTATATAGTACCGGCCGCCTAGCTTAGTTGGTTGAGTGTTAGACTTTGGATCGCCAGGTCCCGGGTTCGACTCTTGGCTGCTGGGTTAGGTGGTGGCGGTCAGCGTACGGGTGAACTTGGCTGCTGGGTTAGGTGGTGGCGGTCAGCGTACGGGTGAAGACACACTCGATATAGCCCGGTACGCACACATACGATTACCACTGTTAATCGTGAACATCGTTTGGTTAGCCAACTCTGAGGCTGGAGTGGCGTTCCGTATCCTGGTGTGAGCAGGACAAAATGCCAAACACCATTATCCCTCACCGTATGTGGTTCACCATTGTTGTGAATTGAGGGCCTACCCAACCAACCAGGTATATATATATCTGAAGTTGTTATATGAGGTATACATATAGATATAACAACATTATAATAAAGCAAAGTTTGATTTTCTTCAGGCCATTCTGACGCACAAGGGTCGATCATCGAACAGTGGTCACTACGTGGCCTGGATCCGCGGCAAACGGCAGAAGGAACCGCAGCCTGTGGCCGGCTCGAGCAACAAAGCCGCCGCTGCCACCAACAAAGTCACGTACACCTGGATCAAATGCGATGACGATGAAATCAGTCTGGTGCATGAAGGTCCGTTACGTTTATCTTGTTTTATACTGGTACTGGGTGTTTTTTTTTAACATGCCGTTGCCGTTCATAATATCTTCAAAAAAGCTTTGGGCTATCGTTGCCACTGCCACCCGACCCACATTATTGATTTTGTTGGTGATTTAAAATAGACCAGTGTAATTTTATGATAGAATCCAGTGAAAGGAGTTATTTTTAAATCATGAAGTTGATGTGAGTGTTATATTTGCAGAGGATGTGATGCGTCTTTCTGGTGGTGGCGACTGGCACTGTGCCTACGTGCTGTTGTATGGACCCAGGGAGGTATTCGTGGAGCAGAGCGATGTCGAGATGTTGGAGCGATGAAACAAATATTGAATTAGCTCATTACTTCGTTATTATTATTTTCGTTTTATAATGGTGGATTGTTTATGCGAACATAAATCTGTGGTATTGTATTCTTTGTTAACTCTAAATGTTTTCGGTGATGTTGCGTTGTGTGACATTCCACATGATACTGATGAGCGTGGCAATCACATCAGTTCTGTTGTTATTTTGCGCATTGAGTCCATTAAGATATAGATATTTATTAGGAGTCGTTTTATCATGTAACTTATTTGCTGGGAGTAAATTCTGATGATACCAGTGTCTCAACGCAACGTTCGGGTGTCCTTCAAGTTACGGTGTATTTATGGTTTATAATTGTGAATGCAACAATTTGTGATTCTCATCTTTCGGTGACTCATAATTGTGTTTTTTTAAATAAAAGAATGAAATTGTGCGCTTCAATGATGTCAAGATTTTTACTCATGTAATCTTGACTTGATAATTTTTTGCAGCAACTCAATGACAGATGCAGCGCCTGTTTTCATTTTCACCAATCATTCAAGTCAAGTTAACTTTCAGTTTATTTATACTATGAACATCATTCTGTTTTTTGTGAAGAATAAATGAACAAGACGTAAGGTTTTTCCGGTTCGGTAATATGACATACAATATGGCGTTACATTTACGCTGTGTGAAATCTATCCACTATCGGACGTTTCAGTGTTCTTGCATTCATCCACTTACATTTTTTACAGCGAAATCCATTGGAAAGTTTTAGTCTCGTAAGTTGACCAAGCCACTCAGCATATTATGTGTTGGTGCGAATCGGCATGTTGTAACAAAGACACGTCAGCAACGGTGACGTGTTCCGTGGTTGTATCTCATTCAATATGTGTCGTGAAACTCTATCATTATTCATTACAAAAACACGGAATATATAACATAATATGTTATGTGCCCCCGTCAACTAAATTCACGCATAACTTGTGAATGTTGCAGAATGCCAACCGAAGTTGCGGAAAGCGATCGCGACCGCGGCTGGTTCAGTCGTACGGAGTTGACCTGGGCCCAACAACAGACATGCAATGTTCTGCGATCTGGTGCTATACCTGCACATATTGCCTTTATTATGGACGGTAACAGACGATACGCCAGAAAGTACGGCTATCAGAGCGTGCTCGATGGACATGCAAAGGGATTCGAACAGCTCAGCTTGGTTGGTGTGCTTGATGGCTTAGTAGTTTTTTTGGTTCTATGATTGGGTAATTTTGATGGGGTACACCAGCTTTATATGGTAAATAAATTTTTCATATAATAAGTTGGGGTTACCCATGTTCTCTTTGTTTCCCTTTTAAAAATAGAGAGCTGAACAAAGCAGTCGTTCAGGCCCTAAAATGGTGTCGTGACTTTGGCGTGCAGTACGTGACCGTGTACGCCTTCAGCATCGAGAACTTCAAGCGTAAACGGGAGGAAGTTGACGGACTCATGGAGTTGGCTAGACAGAAATTCGAGGAGTTGTTCCAAGAACAGTTCGTGCTTTATTTCAATCTCCCTCATAACTTTGGGTTTATTTGTTTTTTAAAACTGTTCCAGGGACCGTATCGCTGAGCACGGCGTTAGATTTCGATTTTTTGGCAACTTGAGCAAACTGCCCGCTGATCTGCAGTCGATGGTGGCACGTATTGAGCTACTTACCGAACAATATAACACGTAAGGCTGGCATTCTTTCTCATCAAACCAATGTTTTTCATTAAAAAACATATCCAGACACTTTTTATTTCCCAAACTGAACTTGTCACATTGTTTTTAACCGAAACACAAACTAGACAAATTTGACTGAAACAGATTTGTATGACATTGTTGAAAGTATGATTTGCAGCGCCCATGTGAATGTGTGTATGGCGTACACATCGCAGGACGAAATGACTCGTGCAATGCAGACTGCAGTACAGGGGGTACGAGATGGACACATTCGCTCACAGTTGGTCATTTGGTCCTTCGACCCTGTTGAAAATCTGCTAACCGAACACTGAGTAAGTCATTTTCACAACAGTGAGTCCAATTCAGTGGATTTGGGAAACTCCCCCCCCCCCCCCCCCCCACCCCAGCACAAATATGAATAGTAAAATATTTATAGTTATTCCTCTGGCAATGTGGTCGACCGATTTAGTATCGAATCGTGTAACCAATCAACTGCACTCAATATTTCAGTGACATCACGCCTTCACTTCTGTCCGGTTGTCTGGACACTGCCGATTGCCCCGACCCCGATCTGCTCGTCAGGACGTCAGGCGAACAACGAATGTCCGACTTTCTACTGTGGCAATCGTCCTACTCGTGTTTGCACTTTGATAATGTGCTGTGGCCCGAGTTCAACTTCTGGCATCTGGCCTACGCCGTATTTCATTACCAGTGGCACTACAAGAAAATACAGGTGCGTTTTGGAGTCCACAAATACAGAGGTAAAGTTTTGAAACCAGTTATTTGTAAGCTGATAATGGACGGCTACATTGTTAGACAAAAGTTACACTGAGAACAGAAGTCCTGTTATTTTCTCACAAATGTACGCAATCTGAATTTTTTTCAGGAAGTTAAAGCAATGACCGAGAACGATAATGATTCGATTGACGAGGGTTCAATGAGAAGACGAAAATTCCTGGAGCACGTGCGCAGCCAACGTAGAGAACGATTAAATGTGCTGATTAAGTCCAGTTAATGTTGTTAGGGTTTCATGAAGTGAAGACTGACTACGCTGCAGCAAACACTATAAGCGTAGCATGATTTTTCAAATGATACTAACGAAATTTTTCCAGAGAATGTAAAATGCTGGCTACGACTGAGTGTTCATGTGTTTTGCATTGTAAGTGTAACTGTCATCGTTCGCTGATAACGTGCAATTATTTATCATGAAAATGGTCAATCGTCCTGGCCTGTCAAGCATTTTCTCTGCTAAGTATATAGTAAAAAGACAGATATCAATAACCATATTCATGATATTATTCATTCCGAAATTAACATTCACGAAGATATCTACCGATCAAAAGGGTGTTGCTTCTATCGAACGACCAGCCAAATATCTTATACATGTGCTCCATTATTTTTATTTATTTTTTCTATACTTCATACAGATACATTGTTTTTTATCTGATAACTGTAAGCGAATGAATCAGTTTCATTTGATTGTAATCATGGATTGACATAAGAAATATAAAAATTGGGGTTTTCCTTTCTTTATCATGAACATTTTCTAGCACAAACATTGTTTCATGAGCTGTGAGATCAATTAAAGTCTCTCATGTCTGCTGGAATTGTTGTACATTTGGTATTGTAGGGTGCGTGGTTATGGTTGATTTGGGTTGGGTGTGCGTTTTGGGAGAAAATTTCCTTCCTTGAAAAATGAAAAAATATGAAAAAACCGGGCCCATTTTTTTATTTGTCAATTCATGGTTGTGATTGTGATAAACTATCATTCCTGTGATAATGAAATAAAAGTAACATATCGGATTTGGTTGTTGATTGATTGCTTACTGTTTGCACCCATTTCATTCCTGCTTGCGCTGCACTGAACACCGCACTCATTAAAACCATGATTATCTGCAACTTTTGATTTGCATGCATGTTATGCTTATTAACCTTGTCTGTTTAACATAACACCTATCACCGCAATGTTCGCAACGCAGTAGCATGTCGATGGAGTGCCACGGCATGGCATCTAGATGACTGATGGTGATCAACTGCAAGTAATCAATGAAACTGATACATACTGGTTTTTGATACCACCGCTCGATATGAAGTACCATCTAGGGCGAGTTTTGTCATATCATTCTACGATAGATAACCCAGAAACCAGGTTAGCCATCCGTCTTCACTCTTCAGTTTGAGTAAAGTACGGTACCGACGATAACCGACCGGGGAAACCAGGAAGGCTTTCTCTTAATGGCCTCTGGTCGAAAAACTTCTGAGTGGGTGATGTTAACTGATTAACATTACGGGTTGATTTTCAGTACAGAATGGTCGAAAGTTTTAAATCAATAAGGTTTATGTCTCCAATCAAATCAGGTATTTGTCTTCCAAGTGCTATCAATATAGGAAGTAAAAGTTCTAAGGTAACGAAAATACCAAGTATTGATTCTTGCATTGAAACATTTTCACGTCAGTTGTGCATAATTTCTGCTGAGGGATGTGACTGCACTTTCCCTTTTCCCATCCGCAACTGTTTTCACCGGAAACGTTTTCCCTGTGCAACTTGCTACCGGCTGCTTTTTGAGTACTATGTTGGGACTGAATCTCCCCCTTTTTATCCATCTCAGTATTAGAGTGAAACATTTTTCACTGAATGTAACGTAACGTCTTGAACTGTGGTGTGAGTATCTCGTGCAACTCAGGAAACAAGTGTGCATTTTTATACACATTAATTCACTTGATGTTAAAAACTGGCTCGGTAAAAAAGCTTTCCAACTGCGCCTCTTGATAAGTGAGCAATTGAAATTCACTGATCAATCAGCTTTTCTGAATGTTTTTTTTCTGAAACACAATCAGTTCGTAGGAAATGTTTTCTTGCTTTGACAATCAGTTCAGTCACTGCACCGGCGTTTTCGGGGAAAGTCCACCTCATTGACCCGTCCACGCTTATTTATCAAGCTTTTTCATCAACACCTATTGTTATACATATGTACGTTCATGGTTTGTAATGTACTGTAATGAGCTTATGAATGCTCACTACTTTTTACTTGACTTTTAATCCGTGAGATTTGTTAGTGAAAATATTTAAACTAAGCTTTACTAGTAAGTAGTCTTACCGTTCCCAATAATTAGTTGTGTCTGTGGGTTACTGTAGAGTTCTTTTTATTACAAATTGACAATAGTGAATGTTTGTGATGTCGTACTGTCCATCAGTCATCCATTATTTTAGAATTAAGTTATCTTTTTGTGATAAGTTATCGTAATCAAGTTAATCATTCAACTAATATCAGCTATTAATTAGCAAATTATCCACTTAAGTTATTCAGTTCTCCATGGTCGGGCCAACCCAGTCCTGAATTCAAATGAGATTCTGGCGCCAAAGTCTGCTAAGGTGTTATGTTATGTTGTGAGTGCGTGAGTTTTGTTCGTTCGCTTGTGTTGTGCTTTTGTTTTTTTGCTGTACACTGGCGGATGAGCAAACATTTTAAAATAGGCAACTTTATCTAAATAAGTGCAAAACACAGTTTACTATCATTTCAAACCTACAAGTTAAGGTTCATAACTGAAGAGAGGGGAAATTTCATTCTCCCATTATTTTATTTTCCGAATAAATAATATGAAGAATAAGCAGCGGTAACAAGTTGCAGCCTGTTGCATCCCCCTCCCCTCACCCCTTCCCTCCCTCTATTAGGAGGGGCACACGCGTCGACATCGGTTAGAGGATTAGTAGGTTGTCGTTGGTACCGTATATATAGTTTGGTTTTCTCTAACCAGATTCATTTGTGATTTGATTTTTTTCCCTGCGATATCACTTGTCGTTCGGCCCGGCCCATACAGACTTGATACCTGTTTGTGGCTGATGTTCTCCTACCGGTTGCGATCACCAAGGCCCATTCAGACTTGAAACCTGAGTTGGCCTGATTTGGTGATCCTGTTGTCTGCTGCGATCAATTGGCCTATACAGACGTTATTCCTGTTTGTGGCCTGATTGATTTGTTGTATATTTAAAGTTTCGTTAAAGTTTTCCCTGCTTTCATTGCATTCTCCTGTTAAGAAAATGTTAATGTTTACTTTTCTTCCAGATTGTCTGCGGATAATCTCGAGTCTTCAATGCCCTGTCCCCCCTTTGTCTTGATATGTAGTCTTATGAAAATAATTAAATAAAGCCGCATTTACCGTTCTCAAAATGTTTGAAACAGGAACTCGATCGTAGATCCGGTGCGTACGCCTTTAGATAAAGTGGCTCGTACTCGGTGCGCCGTTAGTGTAGGTTAGGCTAAAAACTAAAATGTTTATGTACATGTTGTTTTATTTAATGACTCGATGGTTTTTGGTGAGCTTTGCTGGTCTCTTTTCATTCAAAAATTTGTTCTGTGTGACTTGTATTACGGAAATTTTCTAAAGCCCTGGAAGTGGTTTACGCACGGGGTAACCTGACCTGACACAAAAAGTGTTAGGTAATTCATTCTTGAGTTGGATCTAGGGGAGTTCCGCGGTCCTTTATTTTGTTTGTGATATTTTCACCTTTTCTTGAATATGGATGGTCCTGTCGGTATTGACCGCATGCGCTCGGCAGCCCAAAAATAAAAAAATTATGTAGAATAACTAAATAAAACCTTATGAAAAATCAAAACTATCATTCGAAAAATCTCAAACCTGTAAATGCGGCTTCGAAAATATCCTAAAAATATAATTATTCATAACGCGCCATCCCTCACCCCCCGATTTCATAGACTTCATAAGCCAGTACCATGCCCCAAGGTCCGTGGTTGTGCCAATGGGACATTAGGTTGATAGTTGGGACGCCGGTGGGCGCCAGGCGAATGGGCCATAGGGTCACCTGGCTGTCCCACCGAGTCCAACCCAGCGCCCAACCTGCATTCCATTTACATTTATGACCATTTTCTTAATCATTCCTTCATACAATCTGAACGATTTTCACCGGGTCATAAATGATTCAACATTTTTACGATGCCAAATCTTATAAATTTTGAATGCTCGTCCGGGGTTGCCATGTACCCTGTCCCTCGGGTAGCTTCCTTGGTGGCATGGCAGGTGGCAGTCCTGGTCCACCTCCTTTGGACAGTCCGCGTTTTAAGGACTGTCTGGGGTGTGGGCTAATAGGGAATGCTTCGGCATTCCTGGTGTGACCATGGACTAGGGGTTACGGTACTGGCTGGCGCATACCATTGTCTCATTATATGAAAATGGGGTATGTTTTCATGTGTCATGGATGTCTCTGCTTTCGCATTAGATTCATCTAACTTTGATTTTTGGAACTTGATTCAAAATTGGAAATGATCTGAAAGGGGTGGGTCTATTTTTCCTTTGGCTGTCGTCCGCCGTACTTGTGCCGCCGTCGTAATTGTGCCGTCCTCGTAATTGTGCCCGGTGCCCGCTCAACATCGACTGGAACGGCATCGCGTTGCTGTTATGAGGTGAGTTGATTTTTTGGTTCCAGTTGGCTTTCGTTCTAGACTGATTTTCTCTCATTCACTTGACAATTTATTCACTCACTCATTTATTCACTCACTTATTCATTCACTCACTTATTTATTCACTAGATCATTTATTCACTTACTCATGTATTCACTCACTCACTTATGAATTTCAGCCCGACTTCCAATCGTCTGTCGTCTCAAGCCCGCTGGCCGTCAGCGATTCGTCCCGTCCCAACGCTCGGTGACTACTGAGCTCGCGATCAGTAGTGACCGATCGATGGGATGTGGAGAATCGTCTGGCGTAGATGGACAAAATGGCAAGCGAAGGCGGTCATGCAGTGAGGTTGGTTATATCATCAAATTATTTTTTTATTATTTCATAAAAAAATACGCTCATCACATTTATCCCTCACTAGTCACTAGACACTCACTCACTCACTCCCTCATTCACTCATTCACTCACTCACTCACTCACTCATTCACTCACTCACTCACTCACTCACTCACTCACTCTTGATTGCAGCCCACTGCCATGCCGCCTAGCCGTTCGTTGCCTTCGACAAGAAGAAGAAGAGAGAAAGGCAAGAAGAAAGAAGAAAAGAACGGCAAGCGCGGGTGTTGGTCTGTTCAGGTGGGTTATAATTTTTTACCTGTTTTAATTCCTTGTTCAAGTTGTTTAGTGGATTAAGCAAATATTCACACATTAAATAATCACTGATCTATTACTTAAAGCCTCCATAACTACCAATCATTTGTTCACTCTCACTCATTTATTCACTTCTTCATTCACTCATTCTATCACTCACTCATTCGGTCAGTCAGCCATTCACTCATTCACTCTCTCATTCAGACACTTATTCAGTCATTTATTCAGTCACTCATTCATTCACTCACTTCAGATCACCGCTCCAGCCGTACGAGGCCTCCGACCGTTGAGGAAGAAGAATGAAGAGGTCGACTGATGACTGAAGACGGAAGAAGGGAAGGGGCAAATTCGTTGTCCAGCTGCAAGAAAGAAGAAGAAGACTCGGATGAATGCGTCATCCACGTTTTGATGATGAAGAGAGAAGAAAGAAGGTGAGCCCTGCAATCAGCCCGGCTCAGAGTCAACCGCTCCCGACCGTTTACCGGCGGATATCGTTGACCGGGGCTGCGCACACAACATCACCATGGAGCTCGGGTGAGTTGCTTTCATTTATTTTTCATATTTTCTATTATTCATCTATCAATTTGCTCTTCGTTTACCTTTTATACATTTTGGATTTATTTTTTGTTTTGTTTTGACCATTGATATATAATCCTTTCTTCCATTTCAGCTCCAATCTTCATCTCGTCCGATTCGATGATCAAGAAAGAAGGTGAGCCCTGCAATCAGCCCGGCTCAGAAGTCAACCGCTCCCGACCGTATACCGGCGGATAACGTTGACCGGGGCTGCGCATACACCAACATTATGGAGCTATGGTAAGTTGCTTTCACTTATTTTGTTTTATTCTTCTTCCTTCAATCAACTTTCCCATTTACACATTTTTTTACGTTTTACATTTACTTTTCAATTGTCGTTACGTTGCCTTCACCTACATCATCGATACGTAACCAATGTTTTCTTCCATTTCAGCTCCATCCTCATTTCGTCCGTTTCGATGATGAAGAAAGAAAGTGTGCTCAACAACAGCCCGGCTCAGCAGTCAACCGCTCCCGATCCGTTTACCGGCGGAAAACGTTGACCGGGGCTGCGCACACATCGCCATGATGGAGTACAGGTGAGTTACTTTCATTTATTTTGTTTCATTCTACATTTTTTATCGATTTTGCCTTTCGTTCACCTTCTATATATTTTTTATTTACTTTTGAATTGTCGCAAATTTTATCACTTAAACCAGTGACATCGTTGAGATTAATAATTTTTTTCTATTTCAGCTCCATCTCTACCTCGTTCGTTTCGATGCTGAAGAGGAAGGTGTGCTCAACAACAGCCCGGCTCAGAGTCAACCGCTCCCGATCCGTTTACCGGCGGATAACGTTGACCGGGGCTGCGCACACATCGCCATGATGGAGCACAGGTGAGTTACTTTCAATTATTTTGTTACAATTTTCAGCTTTGTTTTTTATATATCTAGTGATAGGGTTTTTTTTCGTATTTTTTTAATATTTCTTTAAATGTCGTATCGATTACAATCTCGCAAGAAAGTGGCTGTTGTAACTGGTTTTCCAAGGCCTAGAAATCCAGTAACATTGCATTTTCATGCGATGACTTGCTATAACTTATGACATTAGGCTTTGCATTTTGTTGTCTGTAATGAAACGTTTATATAATCTCTGTCTAAGATCATTAAATATTTCAGCTTCGTACGCTCGTGGCTGCGACATCAGCTGACACCAATGATGGCATTTACAGAAGACCGTCATTGGCTATCACGCACGCTGTGATACGGTTTTTTTATTTATATGATTTTTTTGTTATTACTTGCTCCAAATTTCATTCACTTTCGTCATTTATCAATAGCTTCATTCATTTTTGCATCGTTTATCATTTCATCAGCCTATTCCATCTACACTATGTCATTTACCGTTGCTCATTTACTAATACCCATTCACTTTTGCTCATTTACTTGATATCATTAACATTTGCTCATTTACCCATTATGCCATCTATACAGCCTTCGGTTCAATTCTTACGTGATCGACTTGTTTTTTACTCGACTTATTTTTTTACTCGAGTCATAACTTTTACTCGACTCACTTTTTTACTTAAGTCATAACTTTTTACTCTATTATTGTTTTATCAGTTTTTGTCTACTAACACTGTTCATGCCCTCCTACATGTGCTCTCTTCTCTCAATAGGTAAGTAAGGTTCTAATACTGTTTACACCTCATACCTGTGCTGTGCTCTCTGTCTCTCTCATTAAGTAAGTAAGGTTTCACCCCAAGTAAGTAAGGCTCCACCTAACTTAAGTAAGTAAGGCTCTGTGCTCCACAAAACGGGACCCGCCTTCACGCGGCGTGGTGCGTAAGTAGGGGCAGAGCTGAGCTTCAGTTCAGCTCTGTCCTGAAACTAAGAGGTCCCGGTCGTCACAGTTTTTTTTAATCTTTTTTGAAATAACTATTTGTTTTACTCATACTCACCTCACTTCTTGCATTTAAATATTGTTCCATACTTTCACTTCTGACTCACTTTTGACTGTTGATTTGAATTTGGGACTCTTGTTGTCAAAAAGACTCAACTTGTAGTTCAATTCATGTTTGACTCACTTTTTGACTCAGCTCACTGTTACTTGTTGACTTGATCCACTGTTGCAATATTATTTTATCGATGTTATTTTCCTATACTTTTTGACTCAACTCTGTTGCATTTTCATTTGTTGCATTACATACTCACTTCCATCTATTTTTTGACTCAACTCACTGTCATAATAACATTTGAACTCGCTTTTACTCGAACAGTTATTTTGACTGGATGTTCACATGTTGAACACAGTTACATTATTTTGACTGGATGTTTTTTTGACTCAACTAACTGTTGCATTTATAGTTTATTTCATTTTACAATAACTGTTTCGACTCAACTCACTGTTGCATTCACTTTTTGACTCGCTTTTACTTTCCAGATTTATTTAACTCCACGCACTGTTGTAATATCGTTGTGACTCCTTTAACTCCGGTCACCGCTGCGTGTACATATGGTGACTTGGTGGTACATTGGACTGTGACTGTGACTCACGATTGTTTAATTATACTTGATGGACTCACTGCTACATTTATATTTTAGCTCACCTCGACTAACGCCTTTTTGGTCTCAGCTCACTGTTGCGTTTACGTGTGACTCAACTCACTGTTTCATTAAAAAAAAGTTCTGACCCCGTTTTCACTAGCAGTTTTGTCGGCTAGTCTCACAGCACAGGTGCAATATTACACTATTACATTATATTCTTGAATTGAATTCCTCGGGTTTGTTTTATACTCAACTCACTGTTGCAATTACATTTTGACTCATCTCACGGAAAACGTTTCCTGACTCAGCTCAATATTGTGTACATCTGAACATAATGAATAAACTCACGGTGTCATTGTTTTGACTGATTTTAACGTTATATATACATTTACACCCACTTTTATTTTACTTACTCATATTCGGCTCAGGTACCTGTTTGGTTTACACGCTGAATAAAATCAATGTTAATTTCACAATTTCACTCACATTTACTTTTACTTATTCGACTCAATCCACTGTTGCATTCACTTTTTTACTCACTTTTGCTGTTACTTATTGACGCAGGTCATTGTTGGATTATACGTTGAATAAAGTAATTTTTACATTCACATCTTTATTCACTTTTTCTAGTACTTATTCGACACCAGTCACTGTTGCGTTACATATTAAATAAAATTGCTGTTGCATTCAGTTTTTAATTCTTTTTATTTTTACTTATTTGACTTAGGTCACTGTTGGGTTACATGTTGAATGAATTCACTTTTGTATTCACAACTTTATTACTTTTGCTGATACGTATTTGACTTAGGTCACTGTTGTGTCACATGTTGAATAAATTCACTTTTGTATTCACATTTTACTCACTTTTGCTGGTACTTATTTGACTTAGGCCACTGTTAGGTTACATGTTGAAAAAAATCTCTGTTGCATTAACATTATTACTCATTTTACTTATTCTTTTTGACGCAGGTCACTGTTGGGTTTCACGTTGAATGAAATAAATCACTGTCGTATCCAAAATTTTCACTCACTTTTATTTATAATTATTTGACTCGGGTCATTGTAGGGTATGTAGGTTAAATAAATTTGCTGTTGCATTCACTTAATCAATCTCACTCACTTTTTACTTATTGACATTGACGCATGTCACTCTTGTTTAAATGTTGAATAAAATCAATGTTTTATTCACAATTACACTCCCTTTTACTTAAACATATTCGGGTCATGTACCTGTTTGGTTTACACGTAACACGTTGAATAAAATCAATGTTGATTTCACAATTTCACTTCCTTTTACTTATTTGACTCAGGTCACTGTTGGGTTTGAAGATATAATTAATTTGCAGTTATTCGTATTTATTACTCACTTATCTCATTTGACGTTATCTGAGATTAAAATAGATGATTAGTACAATGCAGTGAAATAGTCACAACGGGAGATGGAGATCATCTTATAATTGACCAAGAATAAATCAGAAGTGAGGTTATTTTCAAAATGACTCCTGCTTCTTCGCTGGTATAAATCAATTAAAATTCCTGTACAAAAACATAAGTGCCATCAACTGCGGTACGGTATTTGTGATCATGATATATTTGATCTGTTTTTCTTCAGTGAAAGGTAACGGGTGGCTTTATATTGTATACGTCGGTCATCTGCACCAGAAGATCGTCCACTGAATCCGAGCCCAACAGTTCTGCAATTATAAATCAATCTGATATTTTTAACTTCACTTGTATTCATTGTCTCCAAAACGGGGTAGGTCGGGTGAAGAGTAGTAGCCGAAAATCTCAGCTTGTTAGTTTATGAAACAAATTCTGAAGGTCAAACTTTTTGTTTTAACTTGAATGAAGGGGGTTGGTACACTACAAATTCACCTCGGTCACGGGGTTGATATCTATCTGACCTTGAAGCGGGGATAAATTGGAAAATTATTTTCATCAAACAAACCATCCACAGCCCGCAGTTTGCGTGCAATCATATCCTTCGTGGCATTCACGTTTTCATCGCGCTGACGTCGCAGCTGCTCGTTGAAGTCGCGCACCTAAAAATATTAGGATGATAAAGCAATCATGCGTGTATTGCAATTACCCACTCCACTACAATGTTGTTACTTTCGTGTATATGAAATTGTATAAATCTTTACAGCTAAGTTTTTTGCAGAAAGTCACTCATGAGCAATGAATCACATATGGGTGATATAGAATACTTCGGTGCAAAAAACGTATGAAATTCTTCTTGTGCACCGATTTTCGTCATGAAACACAAGAAAAAAGTTCAGCACCTGTCCACAAACATTTACCCCAATATAGCTACACTAACAAACGGAGCCGTTTTCAACTATTATCTCGATTAACCGAATTTTACAAAAAAATAGTTTCATGAAATACCTCTTTGATTTTTCGCTTATCCGCAGCAGCACAATCCTGCAACAATTGAGCGTAGTCTGGAGCGTTTTGGACGAACGTTAACTGGTCGGTGGTTAGCTGGTTCAAACCGATCGAGTCCGCTTCATCTTTGGTTGCCCTGCATTTCACGGGAAATGATGACAGTAGCTCGAGTGATTTTGTTATTGACCCAAAACACAATTTTTGACCCAGTTATACCAGATGCAACAATTCATTTCAAACGGATTTCTGCAATAATCGACCTCAATAATTCTCTAAAACCGCAGGCGTTGCTGATGATTGATTAACTTCCAAAAACATTGACATTCAAAAAAGAATACCGTAACTCCGAAAGCAACTTACATTACGGTATCTAACTGCTGCTGGTATCGAGCAATCAGATCCTGCCATTCGTGTTTCTCCCATCTGAGCACATTCAGGTACTTTTCGTGTTGTTCCACCTCGGCACACAAACTTTTAAACCGACGGTTCAACAGCTCTTGTTTTTCGGCACGTTTGGTATTCTGAAAATAGCAAGCTAACTTACTGAGGGAATGCTGAAATCAATTTGCGAATTTCATACTGAAGTCATCTTTTCCAAGCCGGCAGCCCACTAAACCCATTCGGTAACGACGTTGTTGTGACCATGACGCTCTCATCACTGCTTGAACTACCGAACGACAGGGACTCCAAAGTAAGTCATCCGGTTCTACCATTCTTATGTTTCGAACCCAAAGTCAACAGTTTTCTACGGACTAAGCTGGGAGAGCAAAAGCGCTAACATGCACGGATTTTGAATATTTTTCATGGTCGTGTTGTTGCAGCGGATGTGTTTGTTGGGTTTGATGCACTTCAACGTCGGCTTCTTCTTCCTCATTCACGGCCACCGGACGACGTCCGCGCGAAAACCGACTACGGCGACGGGTCGGCTGTAAAGCAAGCAAATAGGGAAACTGCCGGACGAGCTAAACATCCAACTCCAGTTTTTTGAAATCGCCAAGGGGGATATCACTTTCTGTCTCTTTCCCGTCCACTAGTGCATGATAGGAAATGGGATTGAGAATCAGCACGTAAATGAAAAACTACATTATCATGCATGATCATACACTAGCGGACGAGAAGGGAAAAAAATAAACTCCCCCCTAAATAGATTTTCGAAAAAAAATTCCCTAATAAGCAGGTAAAATGAAATAAAAAAACGTCAATTAGCCCTCTTTGAAAAAATTCCACTCACTTTGAAGGATTGACTCGTCCACCAGTAAGATCATACTCAATTCAACCTTATTCATGTGAACTTCATGACAGAATTAACAACAATAATTTGGCTTGCGATTCGAGAAAAAATCAACAAAACAACCAACGGCCTGTAGCGACTGATTGGGCTTGACAAACGGAATATCATCATCGGACAGCAGGTACTTGGATGCGGACGCCTCGTCCATCGTCACTGACATGTTTTGAATATTACTGAAAGGACAGTCACCATTAAACGACCAATCCTCCAGAAAGGAACATTTCAGAGATTTGACGGCATTAAACTTACACCTTGGAGAATAGATCAAGCTTTTTCATGCTGCCGAAGAGCTGAGAAATTAAAATTTTTCTTCCCCTATGATAAAGCTCCATGCAATGTATCCCAAACAAATAACACGAGACCATGTTCAGACATTCAAATTGGCGCGCTCGTCTGCGTCGGTTGCTAAGCAACTACTACGTGGTGATGCATCACACATTACAAACATCTGTTTAGTCTTGGACATACGACATTGTCTGTTGTTAAAATATATCTTGATTGTTTCGATGTGTTCTCGTTCATTCTCGACAAAACGACATTTACTGTGTTCCAGACTACAAACATACACCAACATCAAATACTTGATTACTTTATTAGAATAGACGAAAAATCTAGAAACGGATTAACTACAATCAGTGTACCGGTGAGTTACATAACAGAACACCATATAAAACTCGAAGAGAACTTGAATCAGACACGTAGTGGAATGACTGGGTGAGCAGAAATGTCTGTATTATTTCCAGTAAAACTCTCAATTAAAATTAAGTATGTAATTTGCTGTGTTTGGCTGCAAAATACGGAGTAGCAATGAAATGCGATACAAACAGATTGTATGATACCAAATAACAGTAACTAATGGCATACACAACACTGGGTGCAATCACAAATCAAAACGTACACATCATATAAACAATCAACACATTATAAAAAATGAAGGAAACAAAAAAAGTTGACCAGATCTGTGTGTGGGCGAATTTTACAGAAAAAATTACAATACAGTAACAAAAAGAGAAATGCACGCGGAGATGTCGAGACGCAATCACATTAATTGTACAACGCCAGGATTCGATTGTTTAGTCGACCTCCTCCATACGGGACGCATCCTCCGAAGCACCCTCGAGAGGAGGCATGTCAGACACACCCGATGATGAAGCACCAACATCTTCCTCATCGTCATCGATGGCTGGAATATATATACATATATATACATATTACATTACAAATTGGCCATTCCACCCATTATGACACTACATTTGACAACCGGGAAAATTAAATGATTTATCTCACTATTTGTAATACAAAGAACAACGAGTGCTACTCATACTGACAAAGTTTCTACCTGAGACCATAAATGAGATAGAGAAAGCATGACCAACCGAGACCCATACGGATCATGCGGTAGATGCGCTCCGAGTGGGTGTGGGGGTCTTCCAGGGAGAATCCGGACGACAGCAGGGCGGTCTCGAACAGAAGTACGACCAGATCCTTAACAGCCTTGTCGTTCTTGTCGGCGTCGACACGCGTGCACAACTGCTTCATGATCGAGTGATCCGGGTTGATCTCAAGGTGCTTCTTGGCCGCCATGTAGCTGAAACACGTCATTTATGAAATATTCAATTGAAAATTCTAATAACTAAAAGTTGATTTCTATAAAAATTCGTTGGATAAAAGTTAACGAGTTAGTTCTACAAATTTTATCCTTCTGTTATGTAGCAACGAAACTGACTGATAATCGAAACGTGGATCAGACCGACAGACGCTACATCAGTTCAATATCAGCGCATTTTAGGGTAAGTGGAAGGCAATCAAGTCCAACTCTTGGGCAATAGCGCTTTTACAAGTCAATTCAATTTTCAATGATAGGCCGAAGAGATCATAATTTTATTAGTAATTTCAAGATCCTGCTATACCAACCCCATGGTGGACGAATCCCTGAGGGCCTGGGCCTTCATGATGCGCTCCATGTTGGCTGACCACCCGTATTCGCTGGTAACGATGCAGCACGGTGAGGTGACCAGACGGTTCGAGATGGTTACCTGTAATACAAGAGACACTATGAAAAAGATGGAGTAAGTATTTTCATCACTTTGGAATAATTGTCTTCGCACGTTTTTTTTAGATTCTGCTAATTTAAAAAACATACTCCAATCACATACCTTTTCCACTTTCTTTTCAAGGATGTCCTTCATGACCTTGCACAGCTGCTCGTATTTGACCTTGTCTTCTTCGGCCTTCTTCTTCTCTTCATCAGTCTCGGGCAGATCGAGTGCTTCCTTGGTGACTGAGACGAGCTTCTTGCCATCAAATTCTGAAAAAAAACTATATGTGGAAACAAGAGAGCAACGTTTCAACAATAATTATCAGGTATGTGAACAAGACGGTGTCTAAAATTGAGCTTAAAAGGCTAGCGTAGCATAAGTTAAAAAAAGAAAATACACTTTGTCGGAAACTTACCCTTGAGCTGCTGAACGGCGTACTCATCGATCGGGTCAATCATGTACACAACCTCGACGCCACGTTTGCGCAGACGCTCGACGAACGCCGAAGCGGCCACGGTCTCGCGGTTCTCACCCGTAATGTAGTAGATGTGCTTCTGGTCCTCCTGTAAATGAAAAGAAATATTATTCAGAAACTAACATTGAATACTTTGCTAACTCATACTAGTATTTTTCAAACTAACTCAACAATAAAGAAGCTATTAAAAACGTATCACCTTACCTTCATTCTGCTGACGTAGTCCTTCAGGCCACACGTGGAGTCACCGGAGGCTGAGGTGTAGTACCTGAGCAGTTCAGCCAGCTTCTTGCGGTTGACAGAATCTTCGTGGATGCCCAACTGGAAACAATATCACACTGTATAACCGTGACTAATTAACATATATACTTGAAGAAAATTGTAATCCAACATGAGATGTCACGTAGCAACGAAACTGACTGATAATCTAGAGTGGATCAGACCGACAGACGCTACGAATTCACTGTAAGCGCACTTTTAAGGATACGTGGAAGGCAATAAAGTTCCTGCACATGGGCAATGGCGCTATGTAACAAACTACAATAAACAAACAAATCAAATTTAATAGTAAAACATTAAAAACGCACTTTCATGTTCTTGCCGAACTGTTCGTAGAATTTCTTGTAGTTGTCCTTGTCTTCGGCGATCTCTTCGAACAATTCCATGCACTTCTTCACGAGATTCTTGCGGATAACTTTGAGGATTTTGGACTGTTGCAGCATTTCACGAGAGATGTTCAGAGGCAGATCTTCTGAATCGACGACACCCTGGAAACAGTCAGTTGATTTCAAATTTAAATGAATATGGCTCAATTTCCACATTAAGAAATTCAAATTGAAGTGACGAGTATTTCAGAGCCTATTAATGTTATGCATCAAGAATTCAGAGACTCTAGTCCGTAGGCTGAATCATCATAAACAAGCTCGTCTTGTCTGAACATGTGACACTATTTCATGTCAACTTGACCACGAACCTTGATAAAGTTAAGATATTCGGGCATGAGCTCTTCGCAGTTCTCCATGATGAACACTCGTCGAACATACAGCTTGATCGCGTTCTTCTGCTTCTTGTTTTCAAAGAGATCAAATGGCGCACGCTGGGGCACGAAAAGCAGGGCGCTGAAATAACAAACAAATGATTAGTAAAACTTCGTAAATAGTGCCAAAAACAACAATAGAAACAAACGTCTCAGTATTTCAGAGCCTATTAATGGTATACATCAAGAATCAGAGACTCTAGTCCGTAGGCTGAATCATCATTAATACACTGCTATCATATACCCATATTGAAATCGAAACCTCTAGTACGACCTACAGAAATTTAATTCTAACTGAAGCAGAAACGCACCGGAATTCAAGCTGTCCTTCAACAGAGAAGTGTTTGCAGGCCAGATGATCTTCCCAGTCGTTGGACAGGGACTTGTAGAACTCGGCGTACTCCTCGTTGGAGATGTCATCGGGATTGCGGGTCCAGATGGGCTTGGTCTTGTTGAGCTCCTCATCGTCGATGTACTTCTCCTTTATCTTCTTCTTTTTCTTCTTGTCGTCCTTGGGCTTGCCGTCTTCATCCTCATCGTCCTCACCAACATCATCCAACTTGGGCATGTCCTTGTCTTCCTCCTCTGTAAAATGGACACACATGATTATTGTTAATGGCTATTGAAAATATAGCTTTAATGCATTATGTACCTTTTTAGAATTTACTATGTGATATGATGATCAGGAACTTTTTTTGGTTAAGACACCTAAAAATAAATTAGTTAATTCACCTTTCTTTTCTTCGCCTTCCTTCTTCTCCTCGCCCTCATCCTCATCGTCACTGACCTCCTTGTCACGCTCCTTCTCCAGCATCAACCTGAAATAACAGTCTGATGAGAGGAAATGATGCTAACTAGACGTTCTCGTGCAATATACTAATCTCAAAACATAAGTTTTTTAGGTGTGTGTGAATTTCGACTTAGATTCATTTCATGTATAATTTTTCTTTTCATGTTACTACTGTTATGATGAGCATCATAAAACAAATAAAAACAAAAAATATGGCTGTTACGAACGCACCTGATGGGATAACCGATGAATTGTGAATGTTTCTTGACGATTTCTTTGATGCGACGCTCCTCCAGGTAGTCCATCTGGTCTTCCTTTAAGTGGAGCACAATCTTGGTGCCGCGGGTGACCTCAGGGTCTGTAATATGATGCATTAATGTAATTTTCTAGTGCTACATCGTCAAAGTACTTTATCAAAGTTATGACAAGGATGCACCTTGAACCTAATAGTTGTGCGTGCTTTAATTATCTAGTTACAATCCTTGAATCAAACTCACCATTGACCTGACGCAGGGTGAATGAGCCACCGGCTGACGACTCCCAGATGTAGCAGTCATCGTCGTTGTGCTTGCTGGTAACGGTCACCTAAATATATGACGTGATACAACAAATAGTAAAGCTTTTACATGGAACAACTTTATTACTTTTGTGCGCACTTTAATAGACCAATAGCAAGTAATAATTATACCAACCTTATCAGCAATCAGGTAGGCCGAGTAGAAACCGACACCGAATTGACCGATCATGGAGATATCGGCACCGGCCTGCAGCGCCTCCATGAACGCCTTGGTACCGGAGCGGGCGATCGTACCCAGGTTGTTGATCAGGTCGGCTTTGGTCATGCCGATACCTGAAAACAACACAAGTTACAAAATGGTATATAATAATACTGATGAGTCATCCAAATGACTTACATTAACGTTATTACATCAAAGTTAAACCAACCAGTGTCAATGATGGTGAGGGTCTTGTCATTCTTGTTGGGCACCAGCTTGATGAACAGGTCACGGCCCGACTCGAGCTGTGTGGGGTCAGTGAGCGACTCGTACCTGATCTTGTCGAGGGCCTGCAATATCAGATGGACAAATGAGACTGATCAGGCAAAACAAGAATACATGAACTGATGAACACAAGAGCAAATTAATCGATACAAAATGAATTCGTCATTAAACCAACATCGCTGGAGTTGGAGATCAACTCACGCAGGAAGATCTCTTTGTTGCTGTAGAAGGTGTTGATGATAAGGGACATCAACTGGGCGATCTCGGCCTGGAAGGCGAAGGTCTCCACATCCTGGTCCTTGTTGTCCGACATTTTATGTGCAATTATATTTAGTGGTGTTGCAGGTTACAGGTAAAATGATAAGGGTAGTATTGCCGTTGTAAGATTCAAGTTTCTGCAATTGAGATTTGGTTAAGCAATACGACGGACTCGCTACTTATATCCCCGACAAACTGAACTAAAAATGACTCGACATTGACCGATTCGAGCAAATTTCGGAACCTTCCAGAATGTTCTAAGCAAAATCGATGCTGATTGGCTGTTGACCTGAGCGACAGCCAATCAGCGTAGCGAACACTGTTGGCGCCAATTTGAATTTTGGTCATAGAATATTCCAGAAGAAAGTGAGTCAGTCAGCAAGACTTGATATTAGGAAACGGTGACGGATGAAATGAAGATTGATCACGTAAAATGCTTCATACGTTGATTAAGGCAACTACTTCTAGTTGCGGGAGGTTCTAGAACACCATCTAGGAGTTGAAAATGGCACCCCACTTGAGCCCTTGCTCGTTACTCTGATCCGCTTCGAACGACCAGCCGACAAGCAAACAAATGTGACTGGGGGTTGGGGTGGCTGATTCTCGAAAGTTCTGTGCGTTTCGACAACATCGACGTGAACAGAAGTGCGCTGTGTTGTTACGCGTATTATAAAACTAAATAATGTACCATCTGTCGCGGATCCGGAGAGCAGAAAACCGGTCAAATGACCGCAAAAACGAATGGAATTTGCGATTTCGAAACTTAGGCAAAGTGTATCGTGGAGTTTCATCTTTTGATTAGTTGAGAGGTGATGCAATAATACAATCTTTTTGACTTGTACGATGTATTTGGTTTACCACGATGCTGGATGACCTTGGGGTGGGATGGTGGGTGCTGGCGATCCGAAGTGAGGTGACTGACCAGAGAACTTGCTAGAAACGAGTGGAAGACAAAGGAAAGACACATCTTCAATGCCGCCAGTTTCAATGTACTGCAGCGAAATGACTTACACTGGAAACAATCAGCTGTTGTTGTAACAGAGCTTGAGAAAATTGTTTTACTTGGAGTTTGTGGTGCGTGATCGAAGTTTCACTAAAAACGATGAATTGTAATATGCTAAAACCGTAAAAACAGCGGCTAACTCGATATGATATAATACATTCGATTGGGGTTGAAGTTTTCAAAATGGGTTTTTCTATGTGAAGGCTTTGAAGTTATGTGCACAGTTCAGTGTTATATTTCTAAATAGCTATTAGGCCTTCGGTAATTAATGAAGACTAGATTAAAGCGGAGAGCTGAGTGCCAGTGCCATTAATGCACTCATATTATATGCCATGAACACGGGAGAGAAGGCATCTAGAATGCGCTATAATTATATAGGTCAGGTTGCTTCAAAAAAAGCTTGCTCTACTGTGGGTCTTATCATTAAAATTGTAATGCCATGTAATTACTACCTTCACGAAGATGATGCCTACATGATTTTCAATCTCACCGCGGTTGCCGTTGTTGTTGATTGAATCGTTGTTTGATTTTAATTTGTAAAATAAAAACACCAATCCTGATTAACTGCAGCAACTCACCGAATATATTCCATATTTATTATGTCACACAATCAGCAAAATCACTCTGGAATTAAATGACGACATGGTATATACGTCATAAACCCCAAAAAGACCCGTATCATAAAGTAAACAGATCACAATAGAATGGCAATATTCAGTATTTAATTTCGATATAAAAACATCTATGCCTATTATAGGTGTTCTTCAAATACAAAATTTCTTGACGATTGATAAAAGTCAATGGATTAGTAACGAAT
>OZ038447.1:11523797-11613898 GCA_964036265.1 Daptonema setosum
TCAACCTGACTCTCAGTTGCGTAGCCACGGGGTAACCTTGGGGTCTGAACCTAACTGTAAAACTATAGGGTGTCCCACATAACTTTCAGCATTCTAATCATTCACTAAATTTTTTGTTGAGCTGTTAATAAAATGAGTTGTTTATCGTTTGATATCATATATTCTGATGTTTTGTTTGCCGCTTACTGGACGTTCAATTCTATTACACAACTTGTGATACAGCCCATGTTCTAAAGTCATTTTCAACTTTTTATTTTTGTTTAACTGAACACAAAATGACAACTGATCATTGAAATAACAGAAAAAAAACAGATACTAAACTAAATTAGAAGCAGAAAGTTGCGGTTTATAGTTTTTGGTTTCAATAATCGTTACGCATTTCACCCGGCGACTCATCACAGCCACAATCGTGAAACGTGACCGGTTGGTTGAAGCGCACTTTTTTTTGAAAAAGAGTTCTTGAAACTTTGTGTATTGTGGATTGTTTCAAAACATCTTTTCAATATCTCTTCTAAAGATTTCAGTTCCTTATAAGTTATTTCAACGAAGTTTTACATTTAAAACTCATAAAAATTGAAAAATTCTACATGATTATATTGACTTTGGGTTTTGACTACTTCGAGGAAAATGGCTATATCTAAAAGGTGTGTGATAGGTATGAACCTCCACTATACGGCAAACCAAACATTAGACTATATCAGATGATGCTATCAGATGATATGCGACTCATTATAAAAACAGCTCAATTTTGGTGGCTGATCGAAATGCTGCAAATTATGTGGGACATGAATGTAATTCAATTCCTTAAAATATATGAATGTGAGTAGGTAAAAACTTATGTGAAAAACATCAAATGTGTGTGAACGTACAGTACACAACTAAGGATGATGATGGGAAGAAGCTTCAGGAAAATGGTAAATTTTGGTACCATGGTAAACGGCAAAATCTTACGATGTTGTCGCTCGTGGGAAATATCGTGGGACACAAAAATAATAATGTGGACAATCACGAAGTTTGGGAAAATTCATCAAAATTTATAAACAAAATAGAGCCCTTGATTACTTGGAGGTTTTTGTTTTATTTCGAATGAAAGAGGTTATTTAAGATGAGCATGTGTTCGAACTTTTCACCAGATACGATCGTTTGCTATAAAACTGTTTTATTGGATGAAGAAAGTGTTGGTTTGTTATGGCACACGTTTTGTCGTATTACAGTTGTTTGCTCATGATAAGCATTGCCGAGTGCGTTACCAACAATAAACACAAATTTAGTCTGTTCTGTTTCAGTGAAAATGTTATATGATTTTGTGTTTTTGATTACGTTACAATAACCAATGTGATGAATGAAGAATACATAGCTTGTACTTAAAATACAGTAGTAATTATCAAGGTTTGTCAGATGAAGTCTGAGGACAGAAGTCCGCAACCTTAGGATGGTTAGACGGTAAACTCCATTTTGAACGATTGCGAGGATTTTTTTTAAGTCGTTTGATGCTTCGGGAAAAAATCGAAAAATCGCAGGCAAATTTTTTATCATGCACTGTAATTCCTGTAATTACGATCGGTTGTAAACGCAGAACATTGATTTGTGTTAAAAGTTTTTCATACTAAAAAAATGCGTCGAATCATCCTACATGTAATTCACAAACATGTTTGCGCCGAGATAAAAATATGTAGGCATTGCAAAAGGTGACAGATATTATGATTCATTCGAGCAACAATTGAAACTATACTCCAATACTAAGCTTTTCATTGGCGTATTTTACCTTACATACAAACCTTACATACAAATGTGAGAACTACCAAATCTGCTACTGTTTTTGAGACAAGTTTTTATGAAACTTTGCTTCACTTTGAAGCGTGACTCAAAATCCCAATACTATACTGAAATGATATTAGCACACATGAACTGAGATGAGTTGACAAAAGTTGACCGACGTCGTTTACTATGTTATGTCAATACATAGAATCAACCTGTGAAAAACTTGTGAAGTACATACGCTTTACTCATGACATGATTCATATATAGTCCTAACATATGTAAGTCTTGTATTTACTTTCTACGAAATAAAACTAAAATAGTGCTCGTGTTAGATAATCAAAGAAGCAAAGTTCCGCGTAGACTACTTGTAATGAAATAAAACAATGGAAAACGTACTGAATGTGATCATGCTAGGGGCATGCTAACAATGAGTTTGGCACGCTATGATAAACGGATGCGAGCACAATGATAGTAGTCACAGCCAATATATTAGCATGCACATGCACAACAGGTGGCTGCTTGTGCCACTGACTTACTCCAGTACATGTATGTATGTACCTCAGTGCCCTCTGTGCCAGTCAGCTTTATACCTGGGTCTTCTTGCTACATTCACATCCAGACTACACATGACAGACTGACACCTCTATGGCACTTTAAATCACATATGTACATGTATGTATGTATAAAGAGATCCATCCCATTCACAAGTCCGGTCATTTCTTTTTTTTTCAGTATTTCATCGAGTTCAACATCATCATTTAAAACTATTTCGTTTGCCGCAAGTTAAATGGAATCTGAGCCATCTTTATTGTTATTTTAACGGTTTTATGAAAACTCCAATCCATTTGATGAATCATGATAAGATGTCTCTGTTATAGTTGTACATGCCATAGTTTCCGAACGAAATATGTAGGTCATGAAAAAGGAAGTTCAAACATAAGATTTTTTAGAAAGAAAAAGTCGTGAGTGATTTAATGCGATAATACAGCCAGAAATATCACTTTTTAGCATGGCCTATTTCTCCCTAAAATTTGGTGCAAGGGAAAAACTACAACATGGCGTTTTTGATTCTGGAGTAATCCATCGTCGACTACATACTGTATGTATCTATGAATATGAACATAAATCTGACTTAACGAAGTTATCTGGTGCATACGAGGTTTGAATACCTAAACTACATATGTATTGTTTCAATAGCAATTCTATCTATAAATCTACCCATGAAAGTCAAGTACCTCAATCTCAAAATAATTATACCTCAAGTAAACCGTTGTATACATATGCACCTCAAGAATGATCCACCTCACATTTACCGAAAAACTGGCAACTGAGGTTTTTGTTGTTCAGCAGACATTTGATTGAATTGCGTTGTCCTCGTCAACCGATGGTCGCGGCGCTGTGACATTTTCAGATTTGTTCGATCAGTTTGACTTATATACTCAATATAAAACATGGTACACCATAATAAACCACTTCACGGGATTGTGCATGAAAATATTTGTGCTTAACTCGTATATTACGGGTACTACAGAACTATTGAATGTACAAGACATTGGTCTTCCAATTCGCTGACACCAGATCCTGTCAACCGGAACGCGTTAATTAATCGATCTAAATTGGTCCCAGTTCACTTACTACGTTGAAACTTCACTTAAATACTAGAAGAATTTTGTTTTACGAAACTGTACGTTTTGAAACTTATTCAGTATATTGCAAACTGTTCGTAGTCAAATAAGTTGCTTCAACTGTAATTCATCATTTCAGAAACATTTATTGATACTACAATGGTATCGAATTCAACACGGAAGCAAAAAAGTCAGTACGTTTATTGCAGTTTATTATTTTGCTTGAAAAAATGTGCTTTTTGAGTAAAAATACCTATTCATTGGTATACAACATGTATTTGTCGAAGTTACGGAATAGTAAACGATCCGAAGCTCTATTTGGTACATATTTTTAAGGCGGAGGGGAACATAACAGAATTAAATAGAACGAGTTTTGCTGGTTAGATTTGGTCGATCGATGACTAAACATGAACCATGGCAGGCAGTGGAACTACACATACATATCATACATATAATACTTAGTTAATACATACATATGTACCTCACCTACATACATACATTTGTACATAATAAATTCATATACTGTATTCTAATACATACATTACTATTACATCAGAAAACGCACGTGTAGTTGCCCACTCGACCACTCCGCTGGCAAACTTGGTTATCTTTCGTCCTCCGTATTGGGTTACTGGTATGTAGCCTCAGAGTGCGGGCAAATACTGATTTCATGAAAACATGATTGAAGTCGGGGCGGGGCTGATTGTAGATGATGACGCACTTGGTTAACGGATTCATACTATGATTGACTGTTTTTTTTGCTTTGATTGACTGGTATTATACTCTGATTGACTATTTTTTACTTTGATTGACTGGTATTATACTCTGATTGACTATTTTTTACTTTGATTGACTGGTATTATACTCTGATTGACTATTTTTTACTTTGATTGACTGGTATTATACTCTGATTGACTATTTTTTACTTTGATTGACTGGTATTATACTCTGATTTACTGATATTATATGATATTGACAGATGGTATACTGAACAGACAATATGATACTTTGAGGGTATATTCCTTCGATTGGATGCTAATCTGGATCAAAGATATTCTGATGAAACGATGGAACAAAGATTCTCCGGTTAACTGAGAAACTTGGTGTTATGACTCTACATAGCTGACGGATACTCTGTTTGATTGATAACATACTCAAAATCTGACTGCAATGGAAAACGGCTGAATTGCACTGAACAGTTTTTAAAAGAACTGAACTCACTTATCGAGTACGATATACTGTACGTCCTGTTGAACCAACTACTAACCATCATACAGATGCGGAAATTAAAAAAAATTGAAATACTGGTACTACCACTAAAAAACAATCATTGAAAGACTGAATTGACAGAGAGTAACGTGAGGGTTCACTGACTGACTTTGCTGATGTCATTTGTTTGTTGACAAATATATATACTGTATGTTGTGCTATAAGTACACCATACACTCCACACTATTTATACTGTATCAAACAAATACTATAGCGTGACTGGGTAAGTATCAAGATGTAGTCAGCCACTTCAGATGGTACTTGAGTTGGATTCACACCTCGCATCGTCAGTCCCGTGCCATCGATTTCCAGAAATAAAAAGTTATTGAAATGAATTGAACGGTAACCTGCAACATATGGCATACTGTAACCACAATTTGGTGATCAGTCAACTAAAAATGTTCTGATATTTTCAGTGGTTTTTAACAATCGACCTGAGTGAACACTTTCATCGTCACCTCTCTTTTACTGAATTCTCCCTGAATGAAGTAAACTCCTCAACTCAGCATGTTTATACTGGACTACATAATCATCGTGTTTGTGGTGCTTCTGGTTGGACTCATCGCCAACGCAGTCATCGACAAGATATTCTTTGGACGCATTAGTTAGCACAATGTATCTCATATTTAAACATAATAATCTCAAACAATCATCCATCCAACCGAGTTTTTGTTTTAGTTTACAGTTTTTCCACTAGCAAACGTTTTTACTAATCATTCACTCCAAAAAAATCTTGCAGAAGAATTGGTCGGTTATCGAGATTTGCTTGGTAATATGAAAGAAGTACTGGAGTTCGAATTTGAACCTGAATGTTGGGCTGATATTCGTTTCAGAAACGCTTATCTTAAGGTACATACGACGCATACTTCTTCACTCACTCACTCACTCTCTCACTCACTCACTCACTCACTCACTCACTCACTCACTCACTCACTCACTCACTCACTCACTCACTCACTCACTCACTCTCTCACTCACTCACTCACTCACTCACTCACTCACTCACTCACTCACTCACTCACTCACTCACTCACTCACTCACTCACTCACTCACTCACTCACTCACTCACTCACTCACTCACTCACTCACTCACTCACACGCAGCTGTTCAACCAATTCCACGTGGTACGTAATGTTGCACGCTGCGATGCCGATGGTCACCTGGTGGAGGGATGGGAAGAGTTCGATACTTTGCAGGCCAAGCTGCAACAGGCTCGATCCAAAGAACCATCTGTTCACAATGTGGTCGATTACAGAAAGTACCTGTGAATTGTGATGTTGTGATATTTGATTTGGATGTATTTTTTTATTACATAAATGTATAATAATTGCTTGTACAATTTAAGGGGATATTATGGTTGATGAGTTGACATGACCAAACACACATTCTATTACATTGAAATACTTACCCATTAGCTATTCAAATAATATAAAATTTCAATATTTTAGCATTGAAAATTGCAATCTCTAGAGATATCAGTTTCAGTGATAAAAACATCACCTTAGATATGTATGAGAATATATTTTTATTTAATGATCAGATTTAACAAACTTCCTGGACAAATAGTACCGCAAGTTTTGTGTCAGCCAACTTGGAGCGAGCCAGCCCAGCAGCCCCACCGGTATTGTCCCGATGGGAGCACATGGCCACGGATGGAGGCACTAATGGACGAGAAAGGTAAGGAAAAGTGGAATCCCCCCTTTTTGGCGGATTAAAAAAATAGCATTTGTTCCTTAAGGTGTGGGCAAATTGGACTTATTTCTGTCAATTCCCCTCTCTTTGGAAAGATATCCTTTCCTGTGGAGGTTTGGCTCGTCCGCCAGTGTGATGTGGTATGCCATTGACTCACATTCAATGCATTCCATCACCACATGCTCAGTGCTCAAATCATATGTACTTTGTTGCCTCAATGAAACGTCTAGAAATTTTTTTTTATCTGCATCTATAAATCAGTTAAATTGCTTCTTCATACACAAAATAGTAATGATTTGGAAGCACACCTGTCCCAGCTGTGGGTTTTTAGCCACAGTCCGGGGGGGGGTAGACTGTGGCTAAAAAACGGACTTATCTTAAATGATACTGTAGTTAAACGGTAATGTGGCTAAAGAGTAATCGGACTGTGCTTAAATGGTACTGTGGCTAAACGGTACTGTGGCTGAAGAGGAATCGGACTGTGCCTAGAAGCATTCACGTCCACAGTCTACCCCCCGGACTGTGGCTAAAAACCCACAGCTGGGACAGGTGTGTTTGGAAGTAATCGGAAAATTGTAATGATTTGGAAGTAATCGGAAAATTTATGATTTATATTATTATATTGTATTCCCTGCAGTGTTACGTGTTCGCTGCAGGCACTAGCGGACGAGAAGGGGTGGGAAAAGTGAAAGTCCCCTTCTTTGGCGGTAAAAAAGTGGAATTTGTTCCCTAAGGTGTAGGTAAAATGGCCTTCTTACTGCTGATTCCCCCTCTTCAACGAAATTCCCCTCCCTTTAAAGGATAAGCTCGTCCGCCAGTGGCTGCTGGTACCTACAATATGGTACATTTGCGTGGCAGAGTGTGTCGTGCCTAACAGACCAATGTAAGAACAACCAAGATTGCATTCCAATCCAACCGTCTTCGCTTCGATAATGTCCTTCATGAAAAGTAGCTTTGGGATGGAAGTCACCGTGGCTTACCAGCTGGCTTTTTATGTTTTCAGTCATGGTTTAGTCTAAGCTTGCATGTAGCTGAGTCTGCATTATTATGCAGAAATGTGTTGAAGTAACGAACTGTTCAAAAGTGTGTTTGTCATGCTCAACAAACTCACTACAACTCAGTCAGGTTGAAAGGGATTGCGGTACATTTATAGTAAATGAAAAGCTATTTCATGACAAGAGATTCGAGAAACTGGATATCGCTTCTCTATTTGACAAACATTTCACCAGTTGCAATTTTCGCCCAACCAATTTAGTGCGCCTGTGCCACAGAATTTTTTTGTCTCTTGAGAGTCTAATACCGTAAACAAACTTAATTTGTACAATGACCAGTACTTGAATGTCATCCATTGCTTCAGAACAACGTTTTCAACATGTATTACCATTTCCAAACTCTACTATCAGATATTGTTGCATTTTTATCTTATCTGGGATTAATGTTACCCATGTAACTGGTTATTCTACATAGGATAAGCCTCTACACCTACACTGGATAAACGTACACCTGGATTGTATGCAATTGCCGTGAGAATACAGCATGTTTGTACACCACCTTTACTTCATTAGGAGATTAAATTCGAATGTGCGTCGTGATTTTTAACCTTCATAAACTTCAATAAGGTTACATACACCTACACGTATGAAATCAGATTAGTGGACACACCCATTCCAAGTCTGCCCGAATTCATGCACGGAATTGTCTTAAAAATCACATGGGAAAGTGGTGGTCATTCGAATTTAGTCTTATAATCAATTGAGAATGCTTTATGCATGACTGGCATTTGTTCACAGAAACATCATTTTGCAGTTGAATAACAGCTAAAATGGCTCATGCATGTATTGGCAATTTGTACTCAACCAGTTGGGTGCTTGTTGCAGTTTCCTACATGTTTTTGTCCGACCGGTTCGAGTTCGAGTTTGGGACAAACGCACTTCATTCCGAGTCGACCAGCAAAAAAAACGATCCATCCCGTTTGTGAATGTTTGCGTCGTTGATTGAACTTATACTAAGTAACTAACTCAACGTTACACGAATCTCTGCGTTTTCAGCCCCTGCCAGTAAATCACGGAACACTGGATTTTGCGGTCAATTTTAGCCTAATTCATTTTATTTAGACCGTTTTATTCATATTCTCCAATATCTCACCAATCATCAATACATTTTTGCAGGTTAGATGATCGATATCAGCTTTCGGAAGCCAAGTTACATTATGTATGCCATATACACAGATTTTCTTTTAAAAGTTTCTGAAATGTACATCTAAACCTACAGTACTGTTCTGTAAACACATCAGCCCGTCAGATTTTGTAGGAGACTTTGAAATGAAGACAGAGTACGCATGTCATAACCACCCAGTTGCAATCCTACAATATGTCATGTTCTACATTCTACTTTGATGAGTGTTTTGCGTGTCTCAGGGGCATTATTTTGAGTCGATTAGCATTCCAGTAAACTGTCTCTTCATACTTAATATTTCTATGTATTTGATTTCTCGCCCACTCATACCGGGAGTTTCGCAGATATTGATTATAACAAAGATATCTGATCTGATATCTAAACAGGTAACATCATAGCCGCCAAGTGTGTTTAATAAAACTTAAAAACTACTCAAAGATACTTAAAAACTACTCAGAAGTATGCAGAACAAAATAATTTGTCTAGCCAACGCAGAAAGGATTACCCATGATTGGTTCAGTCAGATCTACATACTTGTGGGCTGTGGCTTATTTTAAAAACAATACCATCCAACCTTCAGGTAATGCTTGCTGCATATTTATGAATAATATGTATTACAATAGTTGACTGTAATTTCCAATAATTTATATATTATGGACAATTTTATTTTTGTTTATCTAATTACAAAAAACGAGATTATAAAGTATATGCTTTTTGATGCCACTCAGTTCTTAATTGTTAATGTTTAGCACAAATATTCGTGGGTTTTAGAGGCCTTTTTATCATTATCTGTTCTTGTGTAACCCACCCTGTATTTTTTATACATACGTACTCATGAGAAAAATTCTGAAATCTCATTTTACTTCATTCTATTGTTCTTCTATTGAGCATGAGGTATGTAATACGCAACTGTATGTAGAAGTATGAATAGAAGAAACGGGAAATACAATTCATACGATTAGAGGCACGTCTTTGTTGGCATGTCATATCATCTACGAACAGGCCATTCAATGAGTGCCCTTAGGTGGGGGAGAACACTGGCGGACGAGTTTACCTTCCGAAGGGAGGGAAATTTTGCCAAAGAGGGGAGAACGGCAGTTTTTAGGTCATTTTATATACACCTTAGGGAACAAATTCAACTTGTGAAAATGCCAAAAAGGGGAATTCAACATTTTCAACTCCTTCTCGTTCGCTTGTGGGGGAGAAGCATGATGATGAATCTATGATATCCAATATATGTAATAGGGTATAGCATAAGTTTTTTCCATCTAAAACTGATTATGTCTGGAAGCAAACAAATCAAACATTTGCCGCCCAACCGGCTCGATTTCAGTTTGGCAAACCAACTTACAAAAAACGATTCTCCCAAACAACGTTTGAATTTTCCAAACGATGGACGAAAAAAAATGAGCAGAAACGACATGTGAAGAACAAATTGTGGGTTATTAGTTTCACTTGATTTTAGCACAATCGCCGTTGATTCAGGACGAACAGATATGCCAAAACGAAAGACATCTGTGTTAGATAATTATGTTTGCAACTAAAGTTTGCATAGTAAATAAACAGATTTACATTTGTAAGATTCGTCAGATGTCATTGTTTTGTTTATTCGTACTGTTACAGTAATAAGCTTAGTAATTAGAGAATTGTGCGACTATACATTTCAGCTCATTCTAAGCAGGTGAATCTACTACAGAACATTTCAGTTCTCATGGTTCACGAGCATCATATGCATACGGTCAAGTTTCACTGGAAATCATTTTAACAAATGCCATCTTTTTAACCAACGTCTATTGTATTCCAGTGTGGTTTTAGTTCTATTTTAAGAAGGTAAAACGAAGGCAGATTAGAAACAATACCTTGTTTTATTGAGCAAAATACGCAGATATTCATTCATAACATGGTTGATTGATTAGACCGTCAAAACGATGTGTTCAGTCCAGTGAACATGACGAAAATGTATTCTACTTACTCTGCCTGTGCTGACTCTATTAACTTAATATTGAGAAAGTTATTTATTTGTTTTCTGTTTGTATGTTGATCCATATCTTGGATTGCTCTAGTGATAGTACTGGGAAGATAACAGGAAACCGCCTAGCATGTTTGCATTGCGTGCTCTTTTGTTTACGTACAGGGTGTTCTATATATGTACTATAACTTGCAGCATTTTCATCATCCAACAATACATTTTTGTGGTGACGCTATTTCGATGAGTTGAACAAAAGTAAGTATAGATCATGTGAATGTACAGTCAGTTGAACAAGAGTTAGTATAGACCATCTCAATATGCAGGTGAGTTTACACCATTGTATTCATTCTAGTTGAATTAAATGGTTCATCTATCTTTTCTTATAATGTTTTGAGTGTTGGTGTTCTAATCGGGTACATGACTTCATCATTCTCATCTTTTCTTGTCACGGGTATGAAACTTGGACGGCACTCATGTTGACTGCCTCTTCGAGCAGACTCAGTTGATTACGTACGTTTGTTGTAAATGTCAATCAACCAGTTACGGCAACATCAGCGCCACTTGTTGTTGACGGGGTTATCAAGTCTTGACAACCATGTAACCTCTAGAAAATAATTTTCTAGTTGTGTATTACAAAAAACACTGGCACATACATAACACAATGCTATTTATAAACAAACTGGAGCTGTCTTTCTAGATATATAATCAGCTATTCTTCAGCTTGTAATAATAAAACCGACCAAATAATACACAGCTGATTAACCAACAACATTGACTGTACATATTGTACAGAAACTATGGAACGGGCAGTATCACGCAAACCGACACAATCTTATGTACAATTAATTTCCATCAGTGTTCGTGTCCGATTTGATAGCAATATTCATTTTGCAAACCATTGATAAAAACCATATTGAAACAACAATTGAAACAGTTTTGCACGTAATTTGTCAATTCCAAGGGGCATGTTATTCTTCATGAGTTCTGATGTGATAATTGTTTGAATTGTTACAGAATGGAGTCCAGTTCCTATGATTTACACCGGAATAACAACAGTGACTACTCTGTACTTCAACAGTTTTTCATTAAGGCCTAAATTCAGTCAACGAATACAGTAGACGCGTTTATTAACCAAAGGCAGAAAATTAAATTTTATAACCGTAGTTCTTGTTCCATAAACATTTATGAGTAGGATAATATGGAATAAGCACATTTCCATCCCATTGATGGAATAAAAAACAGCTGCTATGTAATCTTTCCACCAACAATTATATATTGAAAAGCGTAAAGCTGATCCGAAAATAATGCGAGCGAAAATATTCAAGTAAAAAGTTTGTATTATTATTTTTCAGTAGCAAAAATTTTAGATGGAACTGATGAACCCAAACCGTCGTAGAGTTTCTCACTCCCTATTCTCTATACATCTCATGCTTTGAGGCATCTGGGTTACGTATGTACATACCTACCAGGCACAGGCGAACGAGCCAAACCTCCAAAGGAGGGAATTTCGTCGACAGGGAGTTTGTAGTTGAGGTCATTTTACCACCACATTAGAGAACAAACTGCAATTCGTTAACTCGCCAAAAAAAGGGGGAGTTCCATTTCTCCCTCTGTTTTTCGCCCGCTATTGATACGAGGTAACCAAACAAACATCGGCATCGAGGAAAGTTATTAACGAAATGATCACCTGCTCATATTGCCATTTCCATCTTCTATCATACACATACCATGTATGTATGTACCCACCTGTGATGAGATGAATCCATATGGTACATACAGTATGAATCCCATTGTCCGAATGTCACTTTCTCCATTTCCATGATCACCAATTATAAACTAAGCAAAATTTGTATAATTCAATATGATAATACACAACAATTCCCCACGACATGGCAAACCATGTTTTGCTGTGATCGGTCAATAATACAGGTATTGACTGCGGAATCTAAAATTTATTGGTATTGCGATTGCAGAATCGAACGTTGGATTGGCACACGATAACTCAGCCCTTAATCTCATAATGAAAATCATTTAGCCGCGCATCATTCATTCGGGAAACCAGACAAACTTGATATTTTCAAAACAATGATGCTGAATGTGTCTTATTCAGAAGCTGAACTGCTGCTGCATTATAATCAGCAGGTTACATAAAGTATTTGATACTCAACTTGCTCTGCAAACTATCGTAAGCCACTTTATGGTTTATTATGAAAAACTTTAAAACACCTCCGTAATGAGTAGATCTCTGATTCAGAAAGTATAAACCGTAATACCGACGAATGAAGCAAGCTTTATTTCTGAATTAGTTATTAGACTAAGTAGTTAGTTAGTTAGCTAGTTGTTCGACTATTTCCATTCTATAGCCATTTATTAGTTAACATAATCTAACTTAGTAAGTATGACTTGCATTATAAAAAGACATTTGACGTTGACTGTTCCAGATTCCGTCATGGGTGCCGTACGTGGAAAAACTTCAAGCCGTAGTATGGCTGGTGTGCATTGCCATTCTCATGGTCGGTATACAACTCAACATGTGGGTGCTCCATCGATTGGCCGTCATCGTTCGACGTTCGTTACTCAATCATCTATTCACTTTAGTATTTACGTTTTCAAAAATATCCCGCAAACTATCACCCGTTTTTATGACAAAATGTTATATTCAATAATTTATGTAGGATTGCAGAAAAAAATTAAACTGAGATCAGACAAAGATTTCTTGTTAGAAGTCCTATAAAGTTTATTCAATTAATAATCCTTTCCGAAATTACTGAAAAACAAACATTTATTACCTTAATTCAATTCAGTGAACACACGGTGATTGACGCGCGTGTTAAAACAGATTGTGAGATGTTTCATTATCAGTCACTTTGGTATGAGCTGTGATTGCAGATCCACGTGGTTTAATAGTTAACCTTCATAGACCGTTGCAAATAAGTTGCAACTTAGTTATCTTAGCTAACTTAGTAACACCGTTTGTTATAAGCAGCATAAACTTTAGGTAGCGTAATTTAACACGCTAGGTATAGCTGTTGCAGTGGATGCTGTTTATAACTAGCAAACGGTGTTGCAGCTAAGTTGCATGTTTGTTGCAACGGACACTGAAGGCACCGGATATGCAGGCAAACCGTACCTGAATCCAGCGGTGGTGCTTCGATCGATGTGTGTCACCGACTGTATCTGTCTTCTTATACTCCTTATTTACTCGTTATCCGACCAGCTCATACTGGAATATTTGGTTACGCACTGGCCGAAAATGATGTTCTGCAAAATCACCAACTACATACTCAATGTCTGTAGTGCTATCAGGTAATTTGTTGGCTCACTCACTCACTCACTCACTCACTCACTCACTCACTCACTCACTCACTCACTCACTCACTCACTCACTCACTCACTCACTCACTCACTCACTCACTCACTCACTCACTCACTCACTCACTCACTCACTCACTCACTCACTCACTCACTCACTCACTCACTCACTCACTCACTCACTCACTCACTCACTCACTCACTCACTCACTCACTCACTCACTCACTCACTCACTCACTCACTCACTCACTCACTCACTCACTCACTCACTCACTCACTCACTCACTCACTCACTCACTCACTCACTCACTCACTCACTCACTCACTCACTCACTCACTCACTCACTCACTCACTCACTCACTCACTCACTCACTCACTCACTCACTCACTCACTCACTCACTCACTCACTCACTCACTCACTCACTCACTCACTCACTCACTCACTCACTCACTCACTCACTCACTCACTCACTCACTCACTTTAGTGTATGGTGTTGGCTAGTACTGTCAGCCCAACGCTACCTGGCCGTAGTCCATCCACTCGCTGTACATCGTCATCCCAGCATTTCGACGCCGAAAATTCCTCTGCTGATCGTCGTTGCATTTTGCCTGGTAGCCGAAATATGGATTCCCATTGTGATAAATGCTGAACAAATGAACGTTAGGGATATTGACGAACTCGGCAACGTAACCGTGGTAAGTGAGTGCATGAGTGGGTGAGTGAGTGAGTGAGTGAGTGAGTGAGTGAGTGAGTGAGTGAGTGAGTGAGTGAGTGAGTGAGTGAGTGAGTGAGTGAGTGAGTGAGTGAGTGAGTGAGTGAGTGAGTGAGTGAGTGAGTGAGTGGGTTGCAGCCTTATACGTGTGCCATTACGTCGACAATATTGTCTATATCAACGATCCATGGTCTGGGTGTGCTCGAGTGTGTCTATACGTTTTTTCTGCCAGCAATGTGTATTATATCGCTCGATCTGGCTCTGCGGTACCATACTGCTCCGATTAAGTTGTCCTTCGCTACTGCTTCTTTGTCGCTCACTTCTTGGAAAAGAAGCCGACAAACGGTTGGTTTTAATTTAAAAACTTCTGATAAACGAATGTAAATTATTTTCAACATAATATCAAGATTGTTGTTGAACAATTCATATTACTTTATTGAACCAATATTACACTCTCCGTTGATGTTGATTTGATATGCCGAGTTGTAGTATAATTGTTCCCAAATCGGATTTGGTTTGCATACATAATTGGGCTTTTACCACTTTTATATAACTTAATCGTGAGCGCATGGTGGGCATTTCAAGGTGTATTAGTAAGATTCAAGACGTTCAATTTGATTCTATAGTGCATGCGTTTATGATTGGAATACTGTTTTGCATTATGGTCGCGAAATAAAACCTGTATACGTGTGGTCACTGAATTGTTACTGCGGAGCAATCTCGGCTTTGAAGTTACTGCAGAATCATCGTTTGCGAACAAGCTACACTAACAATAAAAGGTCGAAAAAGCTATTTAAGTTATCGTAAAGCTATCTTTCTGACGCTTTTAAGTAGGACCATTACGGCTAAATATTTTCGTTGGAACCAAGAAGTTTCGCTAGTCAGTATAGTCCATTAATTCAAAATAAATTTTGCGCAAAATAATTTATTATAGAGTTACCGACATTCAATGAAAAGTTTCTGAACAGTGACATTCATCACCGACTATACATAGCTCCGCAGTCAATAATCTGAGACCATACGAATCGAGTCTGTCCCTGATGTTGATTGTGGTATTGCAGAAGCGTTACTCGGTCGGCGGGTGTCAGTACCCGATGCCCAACCGATCCATGGCATCCAGCAAACGCTGCCAGTATCTGCAGAGATTTCTGGCCACGAAATTCCATTTGAAACGCTCGTTTTCGTCGTCCGAATTAAACTTGACACGAATGTCGTTCACGTCGAGTTTGGACCAGAATGATGACATAATAATGAACCGATATGAAGTGCCACCGTCACTGGCACAAGCAGCCAAGGTGGGATCACCTTCAATTTCACCACTTCAGATTCACCTACATATCACCAGAATTGCCCGATGATGGCACACATTACCATTCAAACTAGCACTTATTTTATACAACTTGAAACAAAACAGTCATTTTCTATTATCTGCCAAAAAGAGGGTGTGCTTTCTGAACTGTTTTACTCGTCCGCTAGTAACTGCCGTTTGCAATTTTTTGTGTTGACTGTGGACTGCTGTTAATTGCATGGCGTACATATATGTAGATTGCTTTGGACAAGCCAGCCTATAATGTTTACCTTTGATCAGCTTCGGTAAATACATGAAAAAATAGAATCTCATTTTTCAAGTTTAGTCTTCAAAAACTATGTTTTCAGAAAGACGTTTTTTCTTCTCATACTTCAAAATTTAAACAACTAAAACTTTAGCTGCTATCAGAGCTTCAAAATACCAGATTCAAAATCATTTTAATAGAATTCAGTAATGCGTTTCGAGCTTTATTTTAATTTTTTTATTGATATTATTTATATTCTATATATTTTTATTATAAATCAATTTCATAATTAATACCCTGACAAGAGCAGGACTCACGTGGTGCATTCGTATTCCGTCAACCGTTGGCCCCAATCGAAGAGGACGTGTCCTCGATGGTCAAGGACGACGATGTGCCATCTCGACCACGAACCAGTCGCAGTTCGATGATACTGCCCGATAACAGCATTCGATTGGACAAGTTATCCGTCGGCAGTCGACTTTTGATGGAGAAATTCCAACAACGACGACGAATCCGTCGAGCTCAGACGATTTGCACGAGCCAGGTGCGTTGGGGCTGGTAAACGCAAAACAAATTATACGTTTCAGTAGCTTTTTACAACGATTTTCTTGAATTTTTTTAGCATTTTTATATGAAAATCGTATTTTTGACATACCTGTAATATAAAAAAATTTGTATACTGGACTTGATGGTTTACCCCTCCCACATTACAGCCACTGACACAGCCACCGAACATGCAACAACGCTACGCTTCGAAGAAGACACAGACCCAGCTGAGGGATCTGCAGAGGAGGAGATTTGTCCGATCCAAGAAATTGTTGAAACGATATATCATGTTGACCGTGTTGGTAAACTATTATTATTGTTATTGTTGTTGTTGTTGCTGTTGTTGTTGTTGTTGTTGTTGTTGTTGTTGTTGTTGTTGTTGTTGTTGTTGTTGTTGTTGTTGTTGTTGTTGTTGTTGTTGTTGTTGTTGTTGTTGTTGTTGTTGTTGTTGTTGTTGTTGTTGTTGTTGTTGTTGTTGTTGTTGTTGTTGTTGTTGTTGTTGTTGTTGTTGTTGTTGTTGTTGTTGTTGTTGTTGTTGTTGTTGTTGTTGTTGTTGTTGTTGTTGTTGTTCCTGCTGCTGCTATTGCTATCGGACCGATATTTTCAGACTGGACCTGTTGCTCAATCTTCCCCGGGTGCTGCAACGCCTGGAACTGATACTTCCGAACTTGCCAATGTCATTGATATTTGAGAACTTCACACTGATTCTGTACTACGCGCAGTATTCGATCAATGTACTGTACCTGTGGGCTCTCTATCCATCACTCGTCGTCAAGAAGCACTACCAGCCCATTAGAGGCTAGACCCACGCCCATTTCGTTCAATGTCTCAATGCTAAACCGTTATAATCAATTATGTATATCATCATTTGTAGTATAGTCGACAACGCTTTTGAAATTATTTTACGATTGTACTTTTGTTATGGTTTAGATGATGTTTTGTTATTTCCTGCTGGGTTGATCGAGTTACAATAGGTCCCTCACATATGTACATCATCATTTGTAGTATAGCCGACAACGCTTTTGAACTTGTTTTACGATTGTATTTTCGTTATGAATTTGATGATGTTTTGTTATTTCATGCTGAGTTGATCGAGTTATTCGAGTTACAAATGGTCCCTCACATACATCAATGTACATAAGTTGGATATATCATTTTGAGGTCAGTCATATCGATATTCGATGTGTCTATTTTTCATTACTCATGTATTTTTCTATAACTTAAGTTCTTCAATTAATGACAATTACTAGTGTTCATGTATGTGTAGATCTCATATGAATGTTCTCTGTATACTGAAAGCCAAATTGAAGAATATCACCTGTGTAGATATTGTATAGAAGAAAAACATACCGCTACCGCACCATTAATCGCTCGTTCATTTTATATAACATTGGTATATATTATATTGTACAATAAAGAAACCCAAGCTGTAATAAAAGGAATGGTTGATTGACCGTTAAACGTAAATTTTTTAGAATTTAATTGAATGTATATATGCATCTACGTATGCAAGCACCATATCTAAAAAAGAAAAAAGGCTATTATTATATGATATTATGCACGTACATCTAATACTATAAAGAAACAGTGTGCGTCTGTCCGTTACGCTAGCCCGGTTTACCACAGTTAACGCCAGCCCGGTTAACCACAGTTGCTACGGGCAACCACAGCCAATCAGCGACGAGCACTGTTTTCACGTATGGTGCAGCAATAGCAGTCTGGAGTAGGCCGATAGTAGGTCAATGTTTCACGAGCTAATGTTTCAGTCCGATAGTGGGTTAATGTTTCACGAGCTAATGTTTCAGTAGAAAACTGATGTCCCATTTTAAGAAATGGGGACAAAACGCAGTTTATTATATTAACGTCAAAACGAGCTAATGTTTCATACATCAAAGTTATAAATGGGTTAATGTTTCACGAGCTAATGTTTCCGTCCGATAGTGGGTTAATGTTTCACGAGCTAATGTTTGTTTCAGTAGAAAACTGATGTCCCATTTTAAGAAATGGGGACAAAACGCAGTTTATTATATTTTAACGTCAAAACGAGCTAATGTTTCATACATCAAAGTTATAAATGAGTTAATGTTTCAAGAGTCTAAACGAGCTAATGTTTCAGTAGCGACCAGTGGCCTGTTTTCACAACTGTCCCCATTTAAATAAATGGGGACAAAAGCCTGTTTTCACGTATGTCCCCATTTTATGAAATGGGACAAAAGCCTGTTTTAATATCTGTCCCCATTTTAATAAATGGGGACAAAAACCTGTTTAGTTCGGTAATAGATTACTTTCCACGGGAAGCTTCAAAATGGCACAATAGATTATTTCCACAGGATATTCATTGCAACGGCAATAGATTACTTTCCACGGAAGGTTTCTAATGGCTCAATATATTATTTCCACGGGATATTCATTGCAACGGCAATCGATTACTTTCCACGGGAAGTTCCTAATGGCTGAATATATTATTCATATGCTAAATTAATCTGATTTTAGTGTCCACGGGATATATCCAATACTGAAAGTAATACTTTTTTTAAATAATATTTTTACATGCAATGATCAACGCAACGGTAATAGATTACTTTCCACGGGAAGCTTCAAAATGGCTCAATAGATTATTTCCACGGGATATTCATTGCAACGGCAATCGATTACTTTCCACGGGAAGTTCATAATGGCTCAATAGATTATTCATATGCTAAATTAATCTGATTTTAGTGTCCACGGGATATATCAAATACTGAAAGTAATATTTTTTTAAATAATATTTTTACATGCAATGATCAACGCAACGGTAATAGATTACTTTCCACGGGAAGCTTCAAAATGGCTCAATAGATTATTTCCACGGGATATTCATTGCAACGGCAATAGATTACTTTCCACGGAAGGTTCCTAATGGCTCAATATATTATTTCCACGGGATATTCATTGCAACGGCAATCGATTACTTTCCACGGGAAGTTCCTAATGGCTGAATAGATTATTCATATGCTAAATTAATCTGAGTGGAAGTTCCTAATGGCTGAATAGATTATTCATATGCTAAATTAATCTGATTTTAGTGTCCACGGGATATATCCAATACTGAAAGTAATACTTTTTTTTAATAATATTTTTACATGCAATGATCAACGCAACGGTAATAGATTACTTTCCACGGGAAGCTTCAAAATGGCTCAATAGATTATTTCCACAGGATATTCATTGCAACGGCAATAGATTACTTTCCACGGAAGGTTCCTAATGGCTCAATATATTATTTCCACGGGATATTCATTGCAACGGCAATCGATTACTTTCCACGGGAAGTTCCTAATGGCTGAATAGATTATTCATATGCTAAATTAATCTGAGTGGAAGTTCCTAATGGCTGAATAGATTATTCATATGCTAAATTAATCTGATTTTAGTGTCCACGGGATATATCCAATACTGAAAGTAATACTTTTTTTTAATAATATTTTTACATGCAATGATCAACGCAACGGTAATAAAGCCCGTATGTTGTTTCTGCGAACAAAACTCGTGCCCAAAACTTCTGATAATGAAACATCAGACATTCAGTTTTAACACGCACATCAATCATCATCACCCCATGCTCTGGTGTTAAACTATGGTGTCAACCGAGTTGACTTGAGGCTACTGATGTTTCATTATCAGATGTTTGGGCAGTACGTTTGCTTGCAGAATTTACATACGGGCTTTAGATTACTTTCCACGGGAAGCTTCAAAATGGCTCAATAGATTATTTCCACGGGATATTCATTGCAACGGCAATCGATTACTTTCCACGGGAAGTTCCTAATGGCTCAATAGATTATTCATATGCTTAATTAATCTGATTTTAGTGTCCACGGGATATATCCAATACTGAAAGTAATATTTTTTTTAATAATATTTTTACATGCAATGATCAACGCAACGGTAATAGATTACTTTCCACGGGAAGCTTCAAAATGGCTCAATAGATTATTTCCACGGGATATTCATTGCAACGGCAATAGATTACTTTCCACGGAAGGTTCCTAACGGCTCAATATATTATTTCCACGGGATATTCATTGCAACGGCAATCGATTACTTTCCACGGGAAGTTCCTAATGGCTGAATAGATTATTCATATGCTAAATTAATCTGATTTTAGTGTCCACGGGATATATCCAATACTGAAAGTAATACTTTTTTAAATAGTATTTTTACATGCAATGATCAACGCAACGGTAATAGATTACTTTCCACGGGAAGCTTCAAAATGGCTCAATAGATTATTTCCACGGGATATTCATTGCAACGGCAATCGATTACTTTCCACGGGAAGTTCCTAATGGCTCAATAGATTATTCATATGCTAAATTAATCTGATTTTAGTGTCCACGGGATATATCCAATACTGAAAGTAATATTTTTTTAAATAATATTTTTACATGCAATGATCAACGCAACGGTAATAGATTACTTTCCACGGGAAGCTTCAAAATGGCTCAATAGATTATTTCCACGGGATATTCATTGCAACGGGATTGTGAATCCGCAAACAATGTTAAAATTAATACCGAGGCAAGTCATCAAAGAAAAAATTGTTTCATTTACAAAGTAAACAACAAAGCACAATCATCCTCAATGTATAACGGGACATGGGCTCAATGTATAACGAGTCAGTTAATAGTTAGTGACTATTGAGCCCTCAATTTCATTCAGACACATCTCAATCAATGACATGATAACCCTGAACACCGCAACCTGAGTTACAAAACTCGGCCCTAATTCTCGGCAGAATACTCGGCAGAATACCCGGTAAAGCGCGCGCAGCGCGCACAGAAGCACAACTCGAGCAGAATCCCCGGGCCCAATACCGGGCTGCAGTCCCTAGTATGTAAATAATGTAAATGTGCATAGTACATAGAAAGTACATGGTAATGTAAACTGTAACTTTTACCGCATAGGTTCAGCATGTATCTGAGTCAACCAACCAGTCATTAAAACGTTAGTGGTCGACATGACATGTCGGCTAGGCCTGTTATTACATCCAATTATACTGTCAATACCAGTGATTGCAGATCATAAAATGGCAGTGATACATGTGCCGTGTGATCTATACTTTAGTGGCTTGGCACGACTTCATGTCTGAATATCGTACAAAAAGGGTGGTAGGTAAAAAAATACTGTGGCTCTTGCTTTTATCTCGAAATTAAATCCCATCTGCATTTTATAATTATGAATTAAAATTTTAAGTTTACATTCCCGCTATATTATTTTACCTGATTGAAACATGAACCCACGTGAGCCAAATTTATGGAAGCATATCTTCAAACAACAGACAAATAATAAAAAGTTGTGCCCTTGGGCTAAAAAACACCAATGATTCGTGAAAGTAAACCATCCATCGAAAGTAAATGTATTTACATAATCCATCAATATTTTGATTAGCTTTGATTGAGAATATGCCTCATCTAGACCCGCATAACTTTCACAGTAATCCAAGTCAGGGATGGCGTGATTGGGTCGCATAAAATCAGTTTTGCCAGAGCGATAAGGTTCAGATTAAAAATAACAATTTATATGATGGCATAGACTACCATTAGCCCTTGATATTTCATTAATTTCAGTTTCAATTACTTAGAAACAAGAGCATTGTTACATACGTTGGTAAATATAGCAGTATCATATTAATCAAAAGGACCGTATTAAGAAAATTTTAATACTTCTAAATTTAACTGACCCACTATCGGACTATAATGTGAGGAATGATGGCACAACTTTTGTGTTTTTTTTAAACATTTTTTTTACTTATTTATTAGGCTTCTGCTTAGAGTTAGGCGTTAGCTCAGACTGGGCGTTAAAAGTCGATAATGACGGGTATGGGGCTAAGAGAAGTTTTCAGTTCAGGCGTAGGCTTAGGCTCTGTATTTGGTAATGACTTGGGCACGTACATTGGAACCTAAGTTTTATGCCTTCGCCAAAAAACACAAATAAATAATGCCGGCAACTGTCCTGCCGGCGATGGTCACCCATTCTTTAACTCTATCAAATTAGTCACTAAGATACGTAACAGGCAATTCTCTCTTTCAAAAAAATACAATTGTTTTAATCACGTTGAATCCGCGCGCCATGTAACTTGTTTAATTCACCTGTTACCAGTTAGTAAACAGTCTATTTTTTACGTATTCTAATTTAATGATGACTCTTTGATGCAACATACAATATAAACAAACATTATATTATGTGTGATGCCAGTTTTCCAATAAGGATTCAAAATTTACAGATACTTTAATGAATGACTGGTATGATTCATAGTCGAAAATTTAAGTTGGATGTGGCTAGGAAAGACTTCTGATGATGTCGGAGTCTGGCCATCAGAATCATGTGTAAAGCTCTTGCTAACTCCATCGGAAAACGTTGGTTCCAACTCTACCATCCTACCAATTTCGAATTACATGGTTTCACACTTCTCTTTTTATAACAACTTTATTGGCATATCCCGATCAACTACATAGGATACTCCTTAAAGAAATACTTTTTTATGATGTAAATACATGAAGTACGTCGAATATATGTTTGTAGGTGGTCAGGTATATAATTGGTTTTGATGATAACCGTCTCAACCAGCCACACCCGACTCGATCCAAATTGAATCAGGCAACACTTGAATTGGATGCTGTACAAACTGTGAAAAATACCCATTTTTTCGGTATTTTTATAGCCGCATTTAATTGATAATGTGTAATATTTTTATTCGTTAGTTTCCAAACAACGAAACGATACAAAACGTCAAAGTTACTACCGATAGACAAGCAGGAACTTCCAGTTGCTTTGGAATGCAGTTTCTGTTGTCAAGTGGCTAGGGAACCGGCCTCGCAATCCACATTTCATGATTTGAAACGTTGAGCTGAGACAACGTTTGTCTATCGGAAAGTTTTTCGGTGATCACACCTGATGAATTATAATATTGAAATAAGATAAATGCTATTTCACTTAGTGACTTGAGTCAGTCCATCAGTATTTACATACTGTAAGTCATAAAATGAATGTACAAGCACTTAGGATGTACTTGATGAATGAATGATCACATGCTGAACACATCCCATTCAAAGCCAAATCCTTAACTATTAAATTGGCTATTCGGGTTCTCATGATAAGGCAAATAAACAACAGGCCATTTGTCAAGCAACATTTATTTGTGCCATGAGCACACCTGTGCCAGCTGTGCGTGAACAGGGGGGGGTAGATTGTGCGCAAACGAGCTCAAATCGGACTCTCCGCAGACGAAGACCGGACTGTCCGTAAACGGACTCTCCGTAAACGGACTCTCCGCAGACGAAGACCGGACTGTCCGTAAACGGACTCTCCGTAAACGGACTGTCCGTAAACGGACTGTGCGTAAACGGACTGTGCGAAAAATGAACAGTGCGTCCGTTCATGGACAGTACGTTTATGGACGGTCCGTTTAGGGACAGTCCGTTTAGGGACAGTCCGTTTACGCACAGTCCGTTTTTGCACAGTCCGTTTACGGACAGTCCGTTTACGGACATTCCATTTACGCACAGTCCGTTTACGCACAGTCCGTTTACGCACAGTCCGTTTACACACAGTCCGTTTACGCACAGTCCGTTTACGCACAGTCCGTTTACGGATAGTCCGTTTACGCAGAGTTCGTTTACGCACAGTCCGTTTACGGACAGTCCGTTTACGCACAGTCCGTTTACGCACAGTCCGTTTACGCACAGTCCGTTTACGCACAGTCATTTACGGTCAGTCCGTTTACGCACAGTCCGTTTACGGACAGTCCGTTTACGGACAGTCCGTTTTTACGGACAGTCCGTTTACGGACAGTCCGTTTATGGACAATCCGTTTACGGACAGTCCGTTTACGGAGAGTCTCTTATGTGTAAGATCATACCTTCGTACGCGGACAGTCCGTTTACGGAGAGTCCGTTTACGGACAGTCCGGTCTTCGTCTGCGGAGAGTCCGTTTACGGAGAGTCCGTTTACGGACAGTCCGGTCTTCGTCTGCGGAGAGTCCGTTTACGGAGAGTCCGTTTGCGGACAGTCTCCGTTTGCGCACAATCTACCCCCCCTGTTCACGCACTGCTGGCACAGGTGTGGCCATGAGGAAGAACATTTGTTCATTACATCAAAGAGTTGCCGGTTTTTACATTCTTCGTTTCATACCCCCACGTTGTCACTATGAATATCGGGGGCATTGTTATAATCAGTTTTTATTAAGCGACAACCACAACAACAACAACAACAACAAAAACAATGTCTGTTTAATAACATTTCTAATTTAATAACAAACTCCGAGCCGTCAAGTTCTTATTTTAATTAAACAGTTTCTGAGGATGCTGATGTGATTGTGGGTCGTGCTCATAAGCCAGCACCGGAAACTGGTTAATGCTGATAATCTCAACTGGGAAACTTCACGTTTTTACATCGAGCTGTAGGCAATGCAAATAACTCATACAAAACATCTAGCACTCATAACTCTGTTATTTCCAGTTTATATTTCTAGCTTCTGTTAGTTTCGCAGAATGTTCAAATACATAAATGTACATGATGATTTGTATTATATGGTTTCCGCATTAACCTTTCATCATAACACCATAATTTGTTCCACTATAACAGTTTTTCAAATTTTCAAGCTTTGCAGAAGTATAATAGTTCCATTAATGTTCCATAAACGTTCTTGCTTCCCTCGTCTCACAACACCAGTTCTTCCATGTAGAAAGTTGTAAAGTACAGACACTTTCTATTTTTTCTCATGAAAACGCTATACAGTAAGTAAATGGAATTTGGGTAGTGAATGACGTGGACATGCCACTACCAGCTGCTGAATGGTATAGATTTTGAGAGAATCTGATTACGAGGCGGAACGACTGCCCGCCCATCTGGTAACGGATCATTGGCAAGTTTTATGAGATGTGCTGAGCCGAGAAAGGAGAGAAATGGTAGCCAGACACTCATTCAGGTTTCGCAATATATAAATTATTCATTAATATATTATTCTACTGCATTTTGTATATTGATCAAAAAATATTATGGTGGTTACAATGCGAAGCAGTTGCGTTCAGGGTTTCCGTTTATGGTTCTTTGATTATATCAAACACTTCATAGACCATCTCGGCAACGGTTCATTGCAATTTCAATCTGTAAACCGTAATCTGTTATATTTAAAACACCTGTTTTTCTTCTGGCTGTTTAAGGAATCACTCATTCATTCACAGACCATTTCTTGGACAACCTAGACCGTTGATAATTTAATCTGGCACCTGGTCAAAATATTATAATGACAAAGAATCGTTTGGGTGTACGTAAACAGTGACCCGTACTACACCCTATGTAGTTCATCATACACTTCAATTCAGTTCACTTGACACGTCCGCGTTCTTGAAATACCATGTTTATGAGCTTGACACGTCCGCGTTCTTGAAATACCATGTTTATGAGAAAATCAGTCGGCACTCGTATGACCTCTTTCAACAATAAATAGCACAAACAACCTCAAATCCACTTCCTCATTCACCTAGAATACCTTCGGCTAACTACGTTTCTTATTTATCCCAATTACTGCAATAAAAGTGAAAAACGTATATTTATATGTCACCGAAAATTAGAGTGGCAAACATGCACTGACTCAAGGGCACTTTAATTGTACGGTATGCAATGAAATGACCTGCGGCCAACCCGTTACGACGGATCGTGGTAATGGATAGACATAAACTGGAGTGGATGGAAATTGTCATCATTTCAACTGAACTGTTCGGCTCTAAAAATAAGCATACATACATATTTATATATAAATACTTCGTGTTTTAATTTCGATTGCTCCTGCTGCTGTGCTGATTACCAAAAACAAGTTCACTGAAATGTATTAATTCGCCCCTGATTATATGCCAGTAGGGGCCCTATGTGCCCTACCGCATAAATAACCTGCCCAAAGTGGTTACGATTCCGAAATAAAAGATTGCACCGTCGGCGAAATCCGAGTTCACAAAGATTGTGCATTTGTTCCCAGATATACAGCAGTACATCCATAGGTCAGACCACTGGCGGACGGGCAATCCAATACACCAAACGGAGGGGAAATATATGAGAGAGGGTGGTATTAGCAGTTAAGAAATCAATTTATCTACACTTTTAAAAAGAAACAACTCATTATTTTTGGAACTGCCAAAGAGAGAAAAATTCCTCCCTGGTCCGCTAGTGCGTTGAGTGTCAGGCTTTCAGTGCACTCCATTTATCAGTGCCATATTCAGCTCAATACACTTCAATATACTGTATGTACAATTCACCTTTGCAACGCGTTATAGTGAACTTTTCTCACCTTCAAGTTCTAGCAGACAAAAACTGTCAAATCGAGATCAGACACTTTTTGAACTTTTCACAGTTCAACCCATAGCCTCACAGTAACCAAAGAACTTTGATGAATTTTGAGTGGGAGGAACACAGTGTTATTTTTTATAGTCTTCATTCCTCATTAAGGATATCATATCGACAGTGTACATACTTACTCCCATTAACGTGTATCCGTTCATTATGTAATTGATTGAATCCCGTTTCCTGATAGTTACAGTAAGAGTACATACACATGTATGAGTGATACCAATGAAATTGACGGACTTCTCCGAATTGATGGTCCTGAATTCATTTAATTAAGTTGTGTCAGCCATTTTTGTAGTCGTATTCAAACAAGAGTCATGATCGGATGATTCTGTCGTCGCCGATAAGTGATTGTTGTGCATTTATTACACGGAGTATTCTAAAAAGTTTTGACATTAGTAACTCAGTATGTACATACATATACATTGCTAGGCTAATATTGAATGAAAGTTACTTCGGAAGTTCATTTACTAATTATGCTGGCAAAAGTGCGCAGAATACAATAGTTCATACGATACTTACAACTACCGGGTTACAAACTTCTAAAATTCGTTTCCTATTCAGTTATAAGTCGTGTATAGATGTTGCTCCGTTTGGCTTGTTTTGTCGCAGAAATAGTTCACGTAGGAATTAGATACCGATTACAGATTATTAAAACTACATATTTTTCTATACATAGACTTGTTTTTAAAATTCAAAATTTCATGTTAGTGTTGAATTGTTAGAGATCATCTTGATTGTTAGTTTATGAACCAGAACCGATGTTAAAACCAAAAACCAGTGGTCAAAATCACAGACCACAGACATCGAGGGTTTTCGGCCCACAGACTCTCCAGTTCTTTGCAGCCACTTTTAACAAGATTAACGATACACATTCCGGGATCGTGTCAAGTCCAGGGTCAAGTTTAGGGTCTTGCACCCGGCGTCACCAACTTGAAATACCGACTCAGATAAGTTCGGCAGATGCTATCTACGACCATGGCACCTCTGTGTGATGAATATACGTGAATACAGTCACCAAGGCTTGTTTTGTTACTGATTGTTGTGTTTGTACGTACATTAAAATCTGGAACAGTTTTTTTAGATAAACCACAATTCGTGTATGCCGGTAAATTAAGATTTTATGAACGAATTTGAGTAACCGTTTCGTCAGTTAATCCTGCGGCACTGCATGTCTTTTGAAGTATTCAGGACTCCGAACTCAATCGGTTGAAATATATGTAGGAGTATGTATTCCATGTATGCCATAAAATGGCAGTCCATATGTACGTACTTACAGAGCATGATACACTTTAATCGGATTTATATGCAGACATAGTCAACTGGTATATGTATATTGGGTGGATGAACTATTTCTTTTTCATGAATATGTAGTTGATTCATATTAACTAGTGCTTTTTTCTTATAATTATATGTCGATTACAAAACGAACCAGATAACGAGACTTTGTTATAAGTATTAGGTTCTATTTAAATTCCAGAGCTCAATGATGAATACTGATTTGATCTGTCTATCTGAATCTTCCAAAACGATGACCGGTTAGGCCAGAGGCATACCAAAACGTATCTTGTGCCCCTTTATCGTTGTATGCGCATCATTAATCATGTTATTGTTGTCGTTGGTCACTTCGCAGATAAGTTTTACCTAAGTCTAAGCCTTGGTCCAATCAGATCAGTCTTGAGTCTGGATGTACATGACTCGATTCCACCATTGAATCTCATCATCGTGTTGCTGGTTGTGAATGAACTCGTCCGTCGGGATTAGAGATGGGATGAGGCAACTGCCGTCCGAGCACAAGTTTTCTTTCTTCGATCCCAGGACAGTATGGAATGGAAAATGGCATGCTGATGGAATGGTGCACGAGTTGGGTGTCTGTTTATGGACGCTTAGTCGCATTATAGGCGTTCCATTTTGGTGGCATTGTAAGTGGGTATTAACTACTAATAGGATACTCATATTACATACTGTATATGTGAACACGGTGCCAGTTTATAGTGTATTAACCCTTTGCGAATTCAACATAACAGCTTGTAGAACAAAGTCAATGATTGGTTTCAAATCATCCCCTTCTTTCGTGTTTAGCATAAACTGATAAGTTTTGCTCATAATTTCCTTGGAAATTCAAGACCGTCTTTACCTGTATAAGTAACTTTTAATCAAAGGGCATACTATTCAGGCACAATTTCACCGTTGTATCACACTCGTATTTTACCTCTTACATTCCTCACATTTCTCATGTAAAAAGCGTGGTCTAACTTGTCAACAAATTCCAGTGTGAAGCGCTCCCAATTATCGGATTCAATGGGCCATACATATGGTGGAGCCGACCGCGGTAACCGGGCAACCCGCTGCTTCACATGTTTTGTAGTTTCATAGACCCAGCGTCATAACACGTTTGTTGGGACTTTCCAATAATTGTTTAGTTGGTAAACGTTGTTTTTCACTTGGTTGTACCGGTTAAAGGAAAATAAGGTAAAATGTTTTATACACTACTTTGAAATGTTTTTCACATACGTTTCTGATTTTACGAACATTCTTATATTCCATCGTACATGACGTAAATTTCATATACAGCCTGTCAAAGCGACTTGATTCCAAAGGAGCTAAAATGATGCAGCTTCGCGAATCACTATGTACCAAGTACCATTACGCAATCAAATCCAATGAAAATTATTCAATTACTTGAACTACTTTGTTGTTAAATCATGGTCATCTGGTCTTATAATATAATACAGTATTTTCTCACAATATTATGTAAGTCGTTATCTCATAAATTATACAGTCACAGTGATCACATTCTTAGCTCACCTAACAAACTTACAATTTATTTATGTTTGATTCGCTTCAGGCTATCCGGCTAATTTGCTTATTGAATGAATAACCACTTTCTCAGAGCTTATTTTAAATGCTTTTGCATTAACATACATACAGTATATTGTACATGCGTCACATAATGTATCTGAGATCTGTATTGTATACCCTTGGGATACATACCATCATGTTCCAAGACAGTAACCACGTTCTTTCAAGTTGTGCCAGACCGATTATTTGAAAACTGTGACACCCTCAACTTGGAAGAAGTTTTCTGTCTATGTTCGAGTATTTCTTGTAAACTTGGCCAAGCTGCCACCCATATTGATTCCACTTTGATAGAGTGAACACATTTTATAATAGTTCCGCATTGTACACACTTATCTCTGGTAACATTTTAGATCTATCGAATACCCAAGTACCATGGTCCATCAAAACATGCCAGAATTACGACCGAACAAAAAGTCGGTGGGTGGCAAAATGTGCTGATTAACAAATGTCGGTGTAATTTGGATTGAAAGGACAGTTTTAGCATTCAATGGTTGACATTTATAAAAACTTCAATTTCAACTGTAGAGTGGTACTACTACACATTTCATCTATAGCTTGTGTAGTCTAGTGGTGAGTTACCGGACGCAATCTGGTGGTATTGAGTTCCAAACCTGACAGGTGACACAAACAGAAACTGAACTGTTACTTTTGGATTTCGGCAATTTTTCTGCTACGAACATACTATACTGATTTGGTATTAGTGTGCTTTGAGATGAGTCAATAAATCTAAAATGGTTCGTGCCGTGTATAAAAAAATTACATGTGCGAAAACGAATTTTTGTGAGACCACAAAACCTTTGTTATCTCGCACTAATTTATTCCTTTGCATTTCGCTGTCCATGTGCTGTTATTTGAGTATGTAGGTTACCCTAATGATTATGCAAGCCGAGATAATTAGAAATATGAGTTTGTAAATTAAAGAGATGCATCTGTATCTAAATTCGGATATGCCCACTACTAATTTGTCAGATCTACAGTATCCTAATCCGACTCCTGTTCACTGCCCGAAGCACCGGGAAATAATTTCGCTTGGCAACAAGAATGTTTTAGCTGCCGTAATTTGGAATCTCCGGTGTTTTTAGTTGTTCAGACTCTGATATGAGAAAAGAGCGTATGTGTCAAGTTAATGTTCAGTTCACATAATATGTATTTATCATGGTTATCAATTAGAAACATCCTATACAATATTCCTTGAACATTTTCCAAAACAGAATACTGTAGTCTGATTCATTATTATAATGATGGAATGGAATGAAGCTCATCATAAATTTGTATAAAAAAAGTTGACGGATACGCTTAATCCAGCGTTTATTAGGCTGCATTCAATATGCAAAGTGACTTATCATTATTATGATCTATGGTTTCTGGCACAGCTATTGTTCCGTAGGCGGACGATGACCAACTTATAATGATCCATGTATTCTATTTACGTTTAATTGCAATTGATAATATAATATAACGTTTAACTATTATAAACCATGAAATGAAGATGAGCAATGAACAAGAGCGATATTTATTCAGCGATACATGTATTTGTTATGTATTTATTACCTTCTCTAATCCAACCCCATCGTTAGGCTCGTTTTTTTACCTCGACTGTAACCTGAAGAAAGTGGAGAAGTGAATAACGTTCATTATTTACAGATACCAAGTCCAGTTTGACAAACGTTTGAAGAATAAATTCCAAACCATTCCAAGACTATACTCTTCTTATATCAGGTTAAATGGCAATTTAATTAAATAATCAGCTCTGGTGAGTGAGTGTCCAGTTGGCAGCGTACTGCGAACAGCTTTTAATCGGACAGAATTCCAGTGGCAGCACTCGGCTTTTCTGTAGTCTGTTGGGCCGAACACTTAAATTGCTCTGGTGTTTCGTGCCGTTATTGTGAATTGCTTCATAGTCGTTTGTAATTTTTGGATTTTTCAATTCTTCTGTAAACATTTTCACTTGTTACACAGTAAAATAGCGAAAATATGCTGAAGAACGTTTACGATTACGAAGGCGCACTAACATCCGCTTACATTATTATATCTTTAATGAAATGCATGAACACATGCGTCGTCAAAATATGCCAAGCGACTTATATCCTACATACATACCATAGTCTTACCCCACGTCTTTAAAGTTCAACTCATTCTTCCAATGATTGAGTATCAATGTTCTGAGGCGCTCTTTCATAAATGACAGGGATTGCAATCTGAAATCATTAACGAGTTCGTTACAACCAGTCAATGCTACCAAGCATACGACATTTGTAAATAGGATACTTCAATGTCAGATGGCAACTCATTCGTTCCTGTGCCGTTCACTTTCTCAGCTAAGACTTCCGGTTCAAATACTAATCAAAGGTTAACTGCATCACGTTGATTCACATGCAATTCAGTTAAGGTACCGTGTTTTGATCTGTTTTATTCACTACCACTACATTTATGTAAATTGTACATGATTGCATATTTTTTTGCTACATACACGTCATTACGATCAGTGAGGGCTACTCAACTAACTTCGTGTGTCTGTTTCTGACTCTGAACTTCAAACTACAGTCATCTAGTTGTCACTTACATCTGTAATTGCTTGTTACTGTTTGAAATAGATTTTTATAGAACAGTGTAAAATGTTTTTGTCATTTTTAAACCTGTTTTCAGTTTTAAAAAATCTTAGAAATTGTGTAAAATGGGTCAAGGCACACGCACATTGACGAGTGATGACAGTCATCATGCTCCAGGTTGTGTCAATGCAATGAAGAAGGACATACTCGTTGAGCTGGAGGACTGCGAACACATGGTGAGTAAGTGAGTGAGTGAGTGAGTGAGTGAGTGAGTGAGAAAGTGAGTGAGTAAGTGAGTGACTGAGTGAGTAAGTGAGTGAGTGAGTGAGTGAGTGAGTGAGAGAGTGAGTGAGTGAGTCAGTGAGTGAGCGAGTGAGTACGTGAGTGGGTGAGTGGGTGAGTGAGTGAGTGAGTAAATGAGAGTGAGTGAGTGATGGAGTGATTGAGTTAGTGAATTAGTTAGTGATTGAGTTCGTGAATCACTGAGTGAGCGAGAAGTGAGTGAGTGAGGTAGTGAGTGAGTGAGTGAGTGAGTGAGTGAGTATGAGTGAGTGAGTGAGTATAATACACTAAGTGGGACACCAAATCTTATTCTTATCGAGTGCATGAATTAAAACATGATCAACATTCAGAACATCGATGGCGACGTGATGTGTCACGAGCACAGCCACGACGTGGACAGTTCGACGTCGTATCGTGATGACGTCATGCTGATCGGGGATGAACGCGTGGTGCGACGACGCAATGCCAAGGATGAATGGGACACCGTATGGCAGGTAAAGAAAACTTCGTGTTAAAGGAAAAAAAAGAAGATGGAAATAGGCATAAGAATGTTCAAAATCGCGGCGTCGCAGAATTTATATCGTGGACTGTTATGACGTAAATCTTGCTCTTATACCTTTCGCTTTACTTGATATAAATTTTTGCGAACTTGACAAAGTTTTCACGAACCGTGGACTAGAAAATGGTGAATTGAAAAATAATGTGATTTCAGGTGACGACGCTGATACTGGCAGCCGTGTTGATGATGATGGCATGCATAGCGATCATGGTTTGGCGTATTGATAGACAGGTTAACAGCCATTAAGTTATTTAACAACTATATCACATAACAAATAACATTGACATACGCTTTGCGGTTCTCTTTTCCTTACCATTTCTGGTGAGATGTTGCATTGGTAAATTATGTACAAACAAGTTTTTTTATATAATTACTGCTGATCCAAAACTACCACGAAAAACATAACCATGATGACGATAGTGAAATTAGTAAAAACCTCACTCATTAAGTTGAAATTGCAGATTGAAACGCAAGAGTTGACACCAGACACACTGCAGTCTGGACTCACCAGAACCTGGTCACGCAATCAGGCAGAAATGGACATTCTCACTAAAATGGCCAGATGAACTATATTCCGTTCACATACAATACAAAAACGTATCAAGTATGATCAATACATGGGCTTCATCGTGTAATCAGTTTCAATTAGAATTGTGTAACATTCATGGATTACACGATGGAGTTTACACGGAAGATGATATTGTACACTAAGAAAATGTGATTCATGATTTCATTATGTGATTATATATTTTTATTCTTTCCCGCTTTCTGTACGTTACAAAATATTGATATTTTTACTTGCTTTTCCGTGCCCGTATACTTGCCGATTTGTACAGCAAATAATATTTCCATACGAATAACTACGGGTTTCGAGATTTTATATATCGGTGATGACAATAGATAAAAGAGTGTAGTGTTAAAAAGTTGCAAATCAAGAGGTACAAAAAAATTATTATTACATAAAAAATTGGCAGACAAACATTAGCAATAATAGTAATAAATAAGGTTAGCGGGGAGACTCAATCATTTATATTTAATAAGCTAGAGCGTAGTAAATACAGCTCTTGTTAGGATTGAAGCAAGTAGGACGAATAAGATTATATCATAGTGACCTCGTTTGAGTTGAAGCATTTTGAATAGCATAACGGGATGGGTCAACTTAAAGCACTGCATTACACAAAAACACGTAAACTAATACTCCACATCCTCAGTTTTGAAAACTGGCTCTTAACTTAAAATTTATACAAACAATACAATGTATGGAACTAAATACTTGAAATAGATACATGATGATAAGCCAAGGGTTCTTCTTCATCTCATTAATCTTGATTCAATCAACATCTAACTTTCAGAAACGAAAAAAAGCGGAAAATTGAAAAAAAAACATCTGACTGATTGTAACTTATGAAAACACCGGTTGCTTGCATCGCAAACTAGGACTACACTATTATGGTAAATTATTCATTAGTTGGCGCATGGGGATGATGAGGGACAACAATGGTGAACAATGTTGAGAAGATATCATTGAAGACACTTGTGTTCGATTGATAATCAATCTAAAAACGCACAAAAATAATTAGGTATAACACGAAATAACAAAAATCATCTCATACAATAGCATACAAGCGGTAAAATAATTACCGGAATAATAATAGCAGTAGTATAAACTACAAATAAAATAGTGCATGTGCATTATATTAGTGTACCCACTACTCGCTTGATCGCCTGTATACACCATCAGATAGCTCTAAGGAACAGTAAAAGCTTGGGTAACTTTGTGTTAGTTCATTCATGAATGATGCTTTACAGCGAGGCGATACACGATAGGGCATTCACTGTGTAAATAGGACATTAGTATGTGAATACAGCAATGCAATTCAATCAATACAACATTCATTCAGTCATGAATCACTGGTTCAAATGAATAGACTGACTGAGAAGCACTCTAAGCGATGTCCACTACGGTAGTGATGATCTTCTTGCCATCCCATTTGCTCTTGTACTGCTCGGGCAGCGGGTGTTCAGACTACAACAAGGAGTGAGTGAGTGAATGAGTGAGTGAATGAGTGAGTGAGCGAGTGAGTGAATGAGTGAGTGAATGAGTGAGTGAATGAGTGAGTGAGCGAGTGAGTGAGTGAGTGAGTGAATGAATGATTGCGTGAGTGAATGAGTGTGTGAGTGAATGAATGTCTGAGTGACTGAGGATTGAATGAATGAATAAGTGGCAATGTTCGTAAAAACATGAACTCGGCATTGTAACAACCATCGGCATTAAACATTTGTATGGCAATACGACCGAAAATGAATAAGTGAGTAAAAATAAACGTGCTCTAATGCGCTAACGAATTCTCCATTTTCGTCCGGGATAAGAATGTTCATCTCAGATGATTTGGACGTAACGATCTCCGTTTCGAGCGCTTCCTGCAACACGTCCGATACAATGTTGGTTGAATTTTAATTTCTTTTGCCAACATAACTATTTCTAGACGGAGTTGGTTGAGTTAGAAGAAAAATTATGTAACAAAATTAGGCCAACCTTGCTCAGGTAGACTTGACAACCGTCGGTTTTCTGGATGCATAGCGTGGGCATCGCGCCAAACGTCTGAAATGGAAGCCGATTAAATTAACCACATATGTATTAAAAACCACTTTCCCAGACAAGAACTCAGCATTTCTAGCTCCAAGATTATGCGCTGTTCGATGTAAGAAACTTTCTTTGACCAAAATCTGAAGTTAAGTGAAATATATCAGTTGAATTGCGGTATGATCCAACCTGGACTTGAGCACTCTGGCAGTTGATAATCTCGAGCTGTGACACAAGTGCGTCGAACACAATCGAACACTTCTTGCACGAATCTGAAAACAAACAACCTACAAACTACGAATAAAAAAGAACATAATACATTAAACATGGGTTATTTTCGTCGATACATTAGGAAAAAATTGATAGCAACTACAATGACACACTAGAACGTGAATGAAAAAACCATTGGTTAATATTTTCAAATAAATCAGTTGGCAATAAAGGCAATTATAAAAGTAGTGATGTCGCAGCACGAACCCAACGTGATCGAGTTGACCTTGTTCTTGACGACAATCACCGAGTTCTCGCACTTGTAGATGTAGACCACCTGCTTCATGTCCGTGTCGGTCAGCTCGAGTTTGCTGTTGTTCTTGTGGTACTCCTGCAAACGCAAATACAAGGTATATAACCCCACAACAATGCATATGTTCTTCCTACTAATGTTCGCGACTAACACACCAATAAGTTTAAGATCGAAGCTCCTTTTCGGTGTGTACCTATTCGGGCAGTCGACTTACGGGGAGTTTAATTTCGGTAGGATAATTTTCCAGTGATTTTCAGTTAAAACTTTATGGAGTTCGATTTGAAGGAGATCAAATCCAGTTAGTTAATTTTCGGGGAGTTTAAGTGACCCCACCCTCTTTTGAACACGTTTTTCCCTGCAGTAAAAATACAGATCGAATCATTAAAACCAAAACCAACAACGAGCCACTTCTTGCCACCCTCCAGTTCGGTGCGGGGCGGGTGCACGGGTGCGGCTGCCTTACCGTTGGACAGACCGGCCGGTTTGGGGGCTACAGCCGGCTTTTTGGTGCCTTCGGCGGCGGGCACGACGGCACCGGCCCTCAGTGACGGGTTCTTGTGTGTTTTCATGTCATCTGAGACTTTCTTCAGTCCTGTACAATCGAAACTATTAGCATAAAACTCAAAAGTTTTTACTTACCACTCAAAATTTTATTTCATTATCGAAGTGTTTTTTTTCAAGTAATCGGCTAACACCGACTTCAATCGGATCGGAGCTGAGTTTACAATAATATTGGCATAAATCATAACGTGTGATCTCTGTTGTGTGTATGCCAGGCGCGCGCTTCATATCAATAATGGAGTTACTCGTGTTGGTTGATTGTTCACACAGTGAGCAAATTATTTGAGTAAGTGTGGGATAAAAACTGTTACTGTTGGTTTTGGTAAGTTAGTTAATCTCGTCGTAAGTATGAAAACTAACCGCATGTCCGAAACTACTGCCATTATGTAAAAGAAATATGATACTGTACTTAATAAAAATAACCACTCCACTGCAATACAATTGAAAATATAGTTCTGAGAGATGAAAATATACTCCTGAAACTTTCCACAAATACTGGTAGCTAAAAAGTTAAATAGTACAAAAACGGACCTTTGGTCACATCCAATCCCTTATTAATATCAGCAAACAGAGCAGCACGTGTATCGTCATCACCACCTCCGCTTGAAGACATGTCCATGGGAGGAGGAGGGGGTGGAGGTGGTGGTGGTGGAGGGGCACCAGGAGGACCTGCTGATCGGGGAGCAGGTGCAGCGGGTGCTGATGGTGCACCACTGGATGATGGTTTGTTGCCCTGCAATCAAACGCTGGTAATAACATCAAATCCTAAATTAAATGAAACAACATATGATTTTGAAGTTTTTGATTTTCCGACGGTTCTTACAGACCAGACTCTCGGTAATTCACATATTCATGCCAACTGAGAAAACACTTAAGTAACTTTTATATTTCACAAGGAACTATTTAAAGTTCAAGATACTTTGCAAAAATGCAATGATAATGTCTCAATATAACTGTGACCAACAGGCGCCGAGTTCCAGACGAGTCCGGTGGTGTGATTCTGCTTGACGTAGGCCTGCAATTCGCTCAATGTCTTCAGCCAGGCACGTACACATTGGCAGTGTGTTTCGTCTCTGAAAATAAAACATAACATGCAAACTCCATAAATTTTTCTTCAACTGTGAATAAAATTTACAATTATGTGCAGTGCATGTGATGGAAGAAACTACTGCTGTGCCACCAACTTTTCTTTGTAGTCTTTGAGTACCCGATTAGTGTAGAACATGGCTGCATCTGCCATCTCCTTGACGTACGGAGCCGGTGTGGGTGCCTAAACAAATATTTAAATTACAACGAACAAATTAATCATCAGCGAATTAATGAAACGACTGGTCAATCAGTGAAATATTAATTTTTTTGGTGTCACATGTGTGAATCCATGTGAACATGAAATGAAGCAGTCAAAGCATTTTTCTAACCATGGTGACCCAGTACAAAGCAGGAATGGATTCCGACAGTGCCGACATGTGATTGAAGTAGATATCGCTCCGGGGCTTGGAATTTCTGAAACTTTGTTAAATCAAACAAGGTCAAAACATTTAATTTGATTTTACTTATTAGACTTGTTTTCGAACGACCTTGTAAACAATATAGAAACAAATAATAGACATAGTGTACATTAATTGATACACGATAAGAAATCTATTTACATTATCCTCACATCCATCATCTTCAGGTCAGGTACCAGAAACATTCCAAGGCCCGTAATCTAGCTTCCAAGTGTTTCTCAACAAAAGCGTATATATGTACGTATGTACATCATGAAACAAAAAAATTAAACCATGGAATACTTCCAGAGCGTATCTATTTCTCAGTTAACCTGAATTCATCCAGTGCCATAGCAGCTTTGGCGGTCGGATCAAGCAGAGCCTGAAGCGTCTTTTCATCGGGTTTGGTTTGGCTGCTGGCCGTCCAGAGGAACTGACGTTGGGTGTCGAAAGCGGTTTTTGTTAGCGCACCCTGTTTATGGATAAAAATCATGATCAATCAAGCTCCTTAACTATTCAGTTAAACAATCAGACCAGATAGTCTGTGACCTTTCAAAGTAAATTAGACAATCAAGTTAAACCAACAATTTTCGCCACATCACCACCGATTTTGTTACATAGGCCGACGAATTCAGACAGTGTGCCATTGATGATGTCATCGTAAAGAACGACCAGGTGGGGAGGTTCGCCAGACCCAGCAGATGCATGACCTGAACACGTACTACACCCGCTGAGCATATTTAAGCTGTTTTTACTGTTAGTGCAGTTACGTTTTCGTGGTCAGTAAGTCCAATTTACTGGACAAATACCAGACACAAACACCACCAACCAAATTAACTCAACCATGCATTCTGGGGCTTAGGAAACATAATACACCTGCACAAACGTAGCTGTCTATGTTAGTCATGCATGCACATAAAACACCGGATTACAAGCAAGCACACGTTCACAGCAGATTATATACAAACCAGCTGATTGGTATATGCCACGGAAGGCTGGCTGTGTCAAACAAGACGGACATCACTCGACTTGAAGAAACTAGTCGCGCGCTACTTACAACAGAGTTCACACGTTGTGAAATAGCAGGAGAAAGCTAGACTGTCGTCAATGACTGTTTGTAGGAAATATAGATGAGATAAAAACAAAAAGAGATAAAATCTAGCATTTGTATAAAATAGAGAGAACAGATTGAAAAAAATCAAGCGAGACAGTTTATAACCTTCATCAGCGGGCGGGCCTTCAGCAATGTAGTCCATCAGTCTGTACTTTGCATCTTCATTCAGCTCGGTACAGTTGCCTTCACCGAACAAGATCTTGAGCAGGCGGTCTTCAACTTTCTGGTCGCTCATCGGCGTTTTGTCGGATGAATCGAACACAAAGCTGAGCAGACGATCCTTGGATACAGCGGTCATCTTGCTGGCATCTTCCTGTCCACCATATAAGTACTTCAGAAGTCTGACCTGCTGCACTTTACCCTGGAACGGTTCGGGTACGCCACTGCCAGTGATGTAGTTGGACAAAGCGTCAACTGTTGACTGATCTACTTTATCTGACCCCAGCAAGATTTTAGTTAATCGCTCGGCTACTTCTTTGGTCAGCGTTATTTTGGGCTTGGCAGCAGCAGGTGGTGCTGGCGCTGCTTCATCAGCTGGTGTGAAAACGTAATCGAGTAGGTTGTTGAGCTCATCAGGATCAACCTTTGCCTTGTCACACATAAACGTAACGAGCAAATCTTCCAAGGTACCATCGTTCAACGCCTTGTTGCTCTTCGGATCAAATACGAAGTCAAGCAGGGCATTCTTCACATCCGCTTTCAAGTCACTTGATTCAGATTCACTGCCAAACAAGTACTTCATTAATCTGAGCTGACTGCGCTTCTCCGGAATCGGTTCAATCGCATCGGGGGCGTAGAGGTAACCATAAAGTTTCTCCACCGACACCTGATCGACATCACCTGATCCCAAAATAATTTTGGCAATGCGCTCGGCACCATCGTTTGACGTTGAAGCATTATCTTCGGCGACACTTGTTTCTTCACAAACGTAGTCAATTAGTTGTTGGGCTCCAACTTTATCAAGCGGCACCTTGAAGTCAGCATCAACCATCAGTAGTTTTTTCAACCTGTCTTCAGCTAATTTGTCATTAGGAGGGAGCTGATCGATCGGTTCAAACACGTAGTCCAGCAACTTCTGTTTGTCTTCTTCACTCATTTTGTGAGCATCTGCTGGCGACCCGAACAAGTATTTCATTAAGCGCAGTTGACATTTCCTTTCAGCATCAGGTGATTCAACATCCGGACCAAAAATGTAAGCCAGTAGTAATTCAACGGACTTGGCATCAGTGCTTTCCGAACCAAATAAGAAATGCATCAAACGCTGTTCTCCCTCGGATGATAGGATAGGTTTCGCAGGTTTTTTCGATGGTGTCGGTTCACTCGGCTCGCACACGTAGTCTACCAATTTCTTCTTATGTTCTTCATCCAGGCCTTCAAAGTCAGCTGACAACAATTTCATAAGCCTGTCTTCAGCAATCTGATCCTCAACTGGTTTCTCTTCGAACACGTAATTCAATAGCTTTTCTTTTGATTCAGGTGTCATCTTGGATGCATCTTCTTCCGTGCCAAACAAATACCTCAACAGTCGCAACTGAGATCGTTTACTGGCGTCCGGAGTGTCTTCTTCAGGACCAAATATGTAAGCCAATAATAGGTCAGTGGTGTCTTTGCTGGTCTCCTGCGCTCCGAATAGGAAGAACATCAACCGTTGGCCAGACTCCTCTGACAGGATAGGATGCTCTACCGCAGGTTTTGAAGGCGCTGATTCAAGAGCAGCAGGTTGCTCCGCGAGGTTCGTAGCGGGAGGTGCTGCAGCAGACTTCTCCACTGGTTTTGTTGGTTCCGGGACAGTGAACACAAAGTCAAGCAAGTCAGTTGTGATTTCATCGTTAACTTTAGCTTCATCGCACAAGTATCTGATAAGGCGATCTTCCAGTTGCTGATCAGTGAGTTCCTGTTTATCAGCAGGGTCACAGATGAAATTGAGCAATTTCTCTTTGGCTTCCGGTGTGAACTTCTGGGAATTGAGACCCGGGCCGAAGAGGAATCGCAAGAGACGGAACTGAGCTTTACGGCTAGCGATCGGTGCGGTTGTAGCTTCAGGACCAAAAATGAAGCTGAGAGAGTGTTTAACTGTATTCTCGTCAATGGCTACGTTGACCGGACCAAACACGAAACGTTGCAGGCGTTCATGAACAGTGCTTTCGGATGCAGCCTGTTCCGGACCGAACAAGAAAGAAGTGATACGCTCCATTGTGTCGCTATCGGGACGCGCTTGTGCACCAAACAGCACGTTCATTAATCGGTCTTGTAGGCTCTGCTTAGATTCAGGATGCGTTGCAGCGGGTTCTTCTACAACACGACTCTCTGATTCAGTATGCTGACGATGATGACCAATGTGACGACCAGGAGGTGAAACCGGTCTGCCACTATGAATTGCTACGGGGAACACTCGAACTCCACAAGCCGGTTTTACACCACGCGGTGCCGCAACAGGTGCTTGTGGACGAGGTTGATCGCCAGTAACTACATGAGTAGGAAGTTGCGAGGGATGCAGTTCCACTGGATCACGAGGTACTTCCTGCCTATTGAACAGTGTCGACAATGTCTTAACACCGACATGTTTTATATACTCAACTCCATCCACATTAGCCGATGTTCCAGCTACAGGTTCGGGGACTGGCTCTGGTTTTTGCACCCATTTGCTAGGTTGCTCTTGACGATGCACTTCAGCTCTGGGACTTTGTTGTGACGGGGCGGCTTGCGCGGGCTCATATTGCGGAATCTGTTGAACTTTGAAGTCGGAGACGATGAAGCCTGTAGATGATACAACTTGTTGCTGAGGAGGCGGAACATGTTGTGTGGGAGCCGGTGCCTGCTGGGAAGCTAGTTGTTCTGGTGAACCGAGTGCAGCTGTATCAACTGGAACTGTAGCTGCAGGAGCAGCAGCCGGGGCAACTGCAGATGGAGCCATAACGAATGCTGGACCACCCGGTGCATCCACATGACCAGTACGATATTCACCTGAATGTGCTTTCCATGGAGTTGGCACCGATGTTGCAAGCAGGAAATCTACATCTTTTGGAGATGTTGTAGCCCATTTGGCAATAGTTGCGGGCTGCTGAGGAGGCAATGCTGGCACGTTAGCTGGTTGCTCAGGCACTTTGGGAGCAGGTTCCGGTGCAGCAACGGGTAACTGAGCAGCTGGAGAAAGTGCGGCAGGAGCAGCAGTTGCACTGGACGCCGAGGTTACCTGTGATTGTTGAGCGTTAGCTGCAGTTGAAAGGGTGACTACTTCACCGGACTCGGAACGCATTGAAACAGCAGCGCGCTGCATGCCAACGGGAACGGTAAACTGCTTTGGATCGACGACGACAGGTTTCATGCGCAAACCAACGAAGTGATCGTCCTGGGTACGACGAGCTTGTTGATAGTGCTGGTGAGCTTCTGCCGAATCAAGTGAACCTTGGGAAACAAGAGTTTTAGGTCGTGGACGGCGAGGCAACGTTTGCGATCCTTGACGAGGAATTGGACGAACGGTACCTGATTGGGGATCAAAGTACATCATCTCGACATCTTCAGGAGCGATGGCAGAAGCCACTGATCGCGGTCTAGTATTGATGGGACCTTGCTGCTGAGGTTGACGTCTTGGCAACGACTGGAAATCACGACGTAAAGTGACAGTAGATCTATGGTGATGCACATTGGGCTGCGGTCGTGGTGGTTGCTGGTTGATCGACTGAAAATGTTGCTGTTGACGTTGTTGTTGAAAACGACGTTGTTGTTGTTGTTGCTGATGTTGCTGTTGCTGCTGTACATACTGCTGCACATGCTGTTGTCGATTTTGCTGGACTGACTGAGACGAATGGCCATGGTAAGACTTGGACATAGAGTGGGGTGGCAACGGTACACCTGGAGTCGGTGTGCCTTGAATTAGGGAGTCGAACTCGGGAAAGAAATCACGAAGTGCCTGGCCAGAGAGAATTTCTTGCGATTGAGCTGAACCATTTTGAGCAGAACTGACAGCAGCAGACTTTGTCGGAGACGACTGAGCCTCCTTCTGCAACTGAGATTGGACTAACGAACGAACAACCACAGTTGCTTGCTGCTGAACTGGTGACCGTGCGTCAGGTACTGAAGATACAGGAGCTGGTGCCGGTGGACTGACAGCAGGTGCAGGCGGACTGAAGGTTGATGCAGGCGGACTGGCTACTGATTCTGGCTTCGGAGATGGTGCAAACGATACAGTATGGGTGGTATGAGAGGATACAGGTGGTGCTACCGAACGATAGTTGGGAATACTGGGTGGAGAAGTGGCGGATGATGATGAAATTTTTAGTGACGAAGAGCTGACTTGTGAGCGGGCGGTGACATTGCCCTCAAAGTCTACATGACGATAACCACCTTCCGGTATACGATGGGCGTCAAACGGTTGTGGCGTCGTTAAATCTCGACCGGGCATTTTTTATGTTCAAGTTTGTGAAGAGAAGAAATAAAGGGTAGGAGCAAAATGATGATGTGACGAGCGATAATATGTAGATTGATGACGGTAAATCGCAGGTGGGTGAATATATAAATACAATCGTTAGTCGTATAATGTTACAGCTACAATGGTACTGTACAAGTCGAGCGAACCTGCAACTATAAATGTAGACATTCACACAAAAGTTTTGAACTTCAGATCAGTCGACCAGTTTTGGTCTCAAAGTTCAAAGGCAGACAAAACGAAGCTGACGGATTTGATATATTTGAATCGAAGTACACGTCGTTACTTAAACGAACGTTTTAAGAGAATTAATTCAAGATTTGAATGAACTATAAACCAAAACTACGTCACGATTAAGCGAAAGTTACCGAATATATACGTTATGATGTACTATTTGACCAGCACCAGATGAAACTCGCACATAAACCGATATATTGGAAGTTGAAGAACTTAAACTTCTGGAGTTCTATATGGAGACGAGTCACAACCATTGACGTTGAACGTTTGTAAAACAACGAGTTTTGGGTTCCGATAGCAGATCACATTACACTGTGATGGTATGTACATAACCTACTACTAAATATTGCACATGCACACAAATCAATATACGTATCATACTAATCAAGCTACTTGGAGTAATTTCTTTGGTTTTCACCTGACATTGAAGCTACAAGTACTTTTCAGTTGGCGTTCGTAACCATAAAAAGTGTAAAATCAATGAACACACACACAACTCATTTTCTTGCCCGTCTGATGCGGTGCACATTGCAACAAAAATTCACTGGCACCAACAGTGCTCTTGAGTTGTGTGCAAGACAATGCAACTAACTAAAAAGGGCATTTTACAACACAACGGTTTGAGGCGAATAATAATACGTGTAGCTAGTGTAAGTATAAGTAGCGAGTGATGCCTGTCTATAGCGTTGCGCCCAAAAACACAGCCTGCCCGCATATTTCAAACTTTTGCAAGCTGAGTCTCTGAACCACCAACTTAGGAAATTTTCGGCGCTCAACAACGCGTCCAACGACCTCGCCGCGTGCAGGAGCTCTGAATGCAAAATGACAAACACTGCACAAAACTGGCATACCCGGGTACTGATAGATGGTGGCACGAAAACAGAAGTGACTGATTCTCGGCAACATACGACATAAACCGACTGTACTTCTTTGGTTAGTTCTGTTTGTAAATGGCTGCCAATAACCCGGGAAAGACAAGCCGTATTGAGATAATTACCGTCATTCCTTTTCAAGCTCCTGTATTTTTTTACATTAATGTAGTATAGGGTGTACGTGTATCACGTAAATTGCAGCATTCTGCGAGATCAAGATTTTTTGAAGTGGAGCTACTTTGAAATCTGAAAAAATCAAATAACAGTTTTTTGTAACGTTTTGTTTGCCGCGTACCAATTGCTCATTGTACAAACAGTTCTCAAGTTATGGATATTTTCCGAAAATTAGTCATTTTCAGTTTATGTCCTTCTTCGGGAGTTTTTTAAAAACTGTTCTAGAAACTTACCATTCAATTAAATAGTAAATATGAGTCTCCGAAAGTTAGTTTAAATGGTCATTACTAATAAATTAGATTTTTTCAATCATGATAGGACATATTTATACGTTTAATAATTGATCAAAGCCACGCGTATGTCAACAAAAGACATAAAAATCACAGACAAAATTATAAAAAACGTATTTCAATTCTTTTTTAACACTCAATTCATCGGTAAATGATCAGCTTTCAATGTTCTAGAAAAATATAGCCGTTTAAGAGCCCCAGTCTGTAAGAATCGACAGGTCCGGGAAGAAAAAATGTTTTCGTTCAACCATCACCGTTCCCGGTGGAAATAAGTTTCTATAGTAAATCGATATCACTGAACACGAAAATCGTAGTGGTTTTTCTAAAAAAAACGGTTAACAAAAGTTATGTATCGAAACTAGGCTCAGAGCACCTCATGAAAATATCAATTCACCTGCATCCCGTGTTAAGCTTTCTGGAGGGCGGAATTTTCTAGTTTGATGCCCGATATTAAGAGTCGCTGTCTGAGAAACTCGAGCATCCCAGCCTCGGCTTCCGCAAAATTTTTGATCCCGGGGCTCATTCTAGGGTTCATGGGAGGTACTAAGGCCCTGATATTCCACATAATTTTTTTTCGTCATTGGTGCACCCTACTGCTAGTTAGAGCAAATTTTCATTTTTCACCAAATTTTTAGACGACCATTTTGAGGGGTGTACGGTCGATGGGCCATAACAACAACGTGTTTAAGAGTAATCAAATGGCTAATAGTTGTACACCTTGGGGGTACTTTAGTTGATATGCAACATGAGTTTAGGTTAATTAAATGCATTATCGATATTAATTTCAGCCATAATTATGAGAAAAAGTCAACATCAAAAATTGTCATTTTTTCACGTTTTTGACCTTTTGACCTAGCAAAAGTGTCGGGCCGGCAAAAATTTTGTCTTTTTTAGAAACTTGAGGTCATTTCGCGTCGTTTTGGTGAAGAAAGTAAAAAAATTGGAGGGCGGGATTTTTGAGATTTACCGCGCGTAAGATATGGTCCTCGATGATAACAATGTTTATACTCTGAATGCAATGCATAATCGGGCAACTTTCAATTGGAGATACAAATGAACTGTGGCTTAATTACAGTTTCACAACAGTTCAATAAATCATTTGAAACATCATACACCGTGTTAGTTTCAGTACAACTCTGTTTTAAGCACAAAACGTGAAAAAAAACAAAAAATTAGAAAAAAATTAAATCACGTTTTTTGTACGTTTTTGGCAGTTTTTAGCTAAGTAGAATGCCCGGCCGGTGAATATTTTTTTGGTTTTGAAAATATCAGGTCATTTTGCATTGTTTTGAAGTAGAAAACAAGAAAATCGGAGGGCGGGATTTTTTAGATTTACCGCGCGTAATATATGGCCTTCAAAGATAACAATGTTCATACTATGAATGCAATGCATGTTGGGGCAACTTTCAATTGAGAATCAAATTGAACTGTGGCTTGATTGCAGTTACACAACAGTTCAATAAATCATTTGAAACATCATACACCGTGTTAGTTTCAGTAAAACTCTGTTTTGAGCACAAAATGTGAAAAAAAACGAAAAAATAGAAAAAATTAAATCACGTTTTTGTACGTTTCTGGCAGTTTTTAGCTAAGTAGAATGCCCGGCCGGTGATAATTTTTTTGGTTTGAAAAATGTCAGGTCATTTTGCATTGTTTTGTAGTAGAAAAGAAAAAAATCGGAGGGCGGAATTTTTGAGATTTACTGCGCGTAATATATCACCTTCAAAGATAACAATGTTCATACCATGAATGCAATTCATGTTGGGGCAACTTTCAATTGAGAATCCAATTGAACTGTGGCTTGATTACAGTTTCACAACTGTTCAATAAATCATTTGAAACATCATACACCGTGTTAGTTTCAGTACAACTCTGTTTTGAGCACAAAACGTGAAAAAAACTAAAAATTAGAAAAAAATTAAATCACGTTTTTTGTACGTTGTTGGCAGTTATTAGCGAAGTAAAATGCCCGACCGGTGAATATTTTTATGTTTTTGAAAATATCAGGTCATTTTGCATTGTTTTGGAGTAGAAAACAAGAAAATCGGAGGGCGGGATTTTTGAGATTTACCGCGTGCAATATATGGCCTTCAAAGAGAACAATGTTCATACTATGGATGCAATGCATGTTGGGGCAACTTTCAATTGAGAATCCAATTGAACTTTGGCTTGATTACAGTTTCACAACAGTTCAATAAATCATTTGAAACTTCATACACCGAGTTAGTTTCAGTACAACTCTGTTTTGAGCACAAAACGTGAAAAAATATATATAAAAATGAGATCACGTTTTTTGTACGTTTTTGGCAGTTTTTAGCTAAGTAGAATGCCCGGCCGGTAATATTTTTTTGTTTTAGAAAATATCAGGTCATTTTGCATTGTTTTGGAGTAGACAACAAGAAAATCGGAGGGCGGGATTTTTGAGATTTACCGTGCGTAATATATGGCCTTCAAAGATAACAATGTTCATACTATGAATGCAATGCATGTTGGGGCAACTTTCAATTGTGGATCCAATTGAACTGTGGCTTGATTAGAGTTACACAACAGTTCAACAAACCATTTGAAGCATCATACACCGTGTTAGTTTCAGTACAACTCTGTTTTGAACACAAAACGTGAAAAAAAACGAACAAATTGAAAAAAAATTAGATCACGTTTTTTGTAAGTTTTGGCAGTTTTTAGCTAAGTAGAATGCCCGGCCGGTGAATATTTTTTTGGTTGGGCAAATATCAGGTCATTTTGGTCACCGTGTTAGTTTCAGTAAAGCTTTTGAGCAGAAAAAGTGTAAAATATAAACTTTTTAATGACGATTTTTATTTTTTGGCGGTAACATCTTTTTAAAATGTCGGGCCCAAATATTTTTCTGGAAATCTCATGTCATTTCGCATTATTTCCTTACAATATATATTTCATAACGCCTCTGGTTCACACCTGTGCTAGCTGTGCGGAAAGGAGGGTAGACGCTAGGCTGGCAGATTTGAGGCGGATTCTACGCGGAAAAAAAGGTGGATTCTACGCGGGAAGTCTTCTACGCTGGCGGACTCTTCGCGGGTGAAGGGTGGACTCTACGCGGGAAGGATTCTACGCGTGCGCACTTTACGCGGAAGAAGAGTGAACTCTACGCGGGAAGGATTCTACGCGGGCGGACTCTACGCGGGTGATGGGTGAACTCTACGCGGGCGAAGAGCGTATTATAGTATTATAGCGTATTATAATCCTGTGATAAACCGCAGAAAGTTTTTTTTTCAAAGAAATATTTTATTTTGTATTATACCCAGGTTAATGCCAATGGAACGGCTGGGTAAAATTTCTTCGGTAAAATCTAGAATAATGGTAACAATAAAAGTAAAAGTAAAGTAAAGTCAGGTAAATGGTAAAAGAAATCCTATTCATTTTACTACCCTTTTACTTTTACTTTACTTCACGAACTAAATAACTGGGCCGTTGGCCGATTTGAGGTGGATTCTGAACGGTAAGGACTCAGCTCGAGAGGACTCTACTCTTTACATTCCAGCCGTGTACGTTCGCCCGTGTACAGTCAACCCAAGCACAGTCCATTAACGTACAGTTCATATCCCCACGTAGAGTCCACTCTTCACCCGCGTAGAGTCCACTGCTCACCCGCGTAGTCCACTTTACACCCGCGTAGAGTCCACTCTTCACCCGCGTAGAGTCCACTCCTCACCAGCGCTCAATTAACTCTTACACGCGAAGAGTCCACTCTTCACCCGCTAAGAGTCCAGCCTTCACCCGCGTAGAGTCCACCCGCGTATTATCCTTCCCGCATAGAGTCCACCCTCCACCCGCGTTGAATCCTTCCCGCGTAGAATCCACCCTTCACCCGCGTAGACTCCGCCCGCGTAGAATCCTTCCCGCGTAGAGTCCGCCCGCGTAGAATCATTCCCGCGTAGAGTCTACTCTTTAACCGCGTAGAGTCCGCCCGTGTAGAATTCTTCCCGCGTAGAGTCCACCCTTCACCCGCGTAGAGTCCGCCCGCGTAGAATCCTTCCCACGTAAAGTCCATCCTTCACCCACGTAGAGTCCACGCCTGCGTAGAATCCTTCCAGCGTAGAGTCCACCCTTCACCCGCGTAGAGTCCGCCCGCGTGGAATACTTCCCGCGTAGAATCCACCTGTTTCCCGCGTAGAATCCGCCTCAAATCTGCCAGCGTAGCGTATACCCCCCCCCCCCCCTTCCCGCACAGCTTGCACAGGCGTGAACCAGAGGCGTTATGAAATATATATTGTAAGGAAATAATGCATAGCAACATAGGTTTACTGAAACTAACACGGTGTATGATGCTTCAAATGGTTTATTGAACTGTTGTGTAACTGTAATCAAGCCACAGTTCAATTGGATCCACAATTTAGAGTTGCCCCAACATGCATTGCATTCATAGTATGAACATTGTTATCTTTGGCCATACATTACAAGGCCATATATTACGCGCGGTAAATCTAAAAAATCCCGCTCTCCGATTTTTTTGTTTTCTACTCCAAAACAATGCAAAATGACCTGATAATTTCCAAACCAAAAAATATTCACCGGCCGGGCATTCTACTTAGCTAAATACTGCCAAAAACGTACAAAAAACGTGATTTAATTTTTTCTTTTTTTTCACGTTTTGTGCTCTAAACAGAGTTTTACTGAAACTAACACGGTTTATGATGTTTCAAATGATTTATTGAACTGTTGTGAAACTGTAATTAAGCCACAGTTCAATTGGATTCTCAATTGAAAGTTGCCCCAACATGCATTGCATCCATAGTATGAACATTGTTCTCTTTGAAGGCCATATATTGCGCGCGGTAAATCTCCAAAAATCCCGCCCTCCGATTTTCTTGTTTTCTACTCCAAAACAATGCAAAATGACCTGATATTTTCAAAAACATAAAAATATTCACCGGTCGGGCATTTTACTTCGCTAAGAACTGCCAAAAACGTACTAAAACGTGTTTTAATTTTTTTCTATTTTTTAGTTTTTTCACGTTTTGTGCTCAAAACAGAGTTGTACTGAAACTAACTCGGTGTATGAAGTTTCAAATGATTTATTGAACTGTTGTGAAACTGTAATCAAGCCAAAGTTCAATTGGATTCTCAATTGAAAGTTGCCCCAACATGCATTGCATCCATAGTATGAACATTGTTATCTTTGAAGGTGATATATTACGCGCAGTAAATCTCAAAAATCCCGCCCTCCGATTTTCTTGTTTTCTACTACAAAACAATGCAAAATGACCTGATAATTTCCAAACCAAAAAATATTCACCGGCCGGGCATTCTACTTAGCTAAAAACTGCCAAAAACGTACAAAAAACGTGATTTAATTTTTTTCTTTTTTTTCGTTTTTTTCACGTTTTGTGCTCTAAACAGAGTTTTACTGAAACTAACACGGTTTATGATGTTTCAAATGATTTATTGAACTGTTGTGAAACTTTAATTAAGCCACAGTTCAATTGGATTCTCAATTGAAAGTTGCCCCAACATGCATTGCATCCATAGTATGAACATTGTTCTCTTTGAAGGCCATATATTGCGCGCGGTAAATCTCAAAAATCCCGCCCTCCGATTTTCTTGTTTTCTACTACAAAACAATGCAAAATGACCTGATAATTTCCAAACCAAAAAATATTCACCGGCCGGGCATTCTACTTAGCTAAAAACTGCCAAAAACGTACAAAAAACGTGATTTAATTTTTTTCTTTTTTTTCGTTTTTTTTCACGTTTTGTGCTCTAAACAGAGTTTTACTGAAACTAACACGGTTTATGATGTTTCAAATGATTTATTGAACTGTTGTGAAACTTTAATTAAGCCACAGTTCAATTGGATTCTCAATTGAAAGTTGCCCCAACATGCATTGCATCCATAGTATGAACATTGTTCTCTTTGAAGGCCATATATTGCGCGCGGTAAATCTCAAAAATCCCGCCCTCCGATTTTCTTGTTTTCTACTACAAAACAATGCAAAATGACCTGATATTTTCTCAGCCAAAAAAATATTCACCGGCCGGGCATTCTACTTAGCTAAAAACTGCAAAAACGTACAAAAAACGTGATCTAATTTTTTTTTATTTTTTCGTTTTTTTCACGTTTTGTGCTCAAAACAGAGTTGTACTGAAACTAACACGGTGTATGATGTTTCAAATGATTTATTGAACAGTTGTGAAACTGTAATCAAGCCACAGTTCAATTGGATTCTCAATTGAAAGTTGCCCCAACATGAATTGCATTCATGGTATGAACATTGTTATCTTTGAAGGTGATATATTACGCGCAGTAAATCTCAAAAATCCCGCCCTCCGATTTTCTTGTTTTCTACTACAAAACAATGCAAAATGATCTGATATTTTCCAAACCAAAAAAATAATCACCGGCCGGGCATTCTACTTAGCTAAAAACTGCCAAAAACGTACAAAAAACGTGATTTAATTTTTTTCTATTTTTTCGTTTTTTTCACGTTTTGTGCTCAAAACAGAGTTTTACTGAAACTAACACGGTGTATGATGTTTCAAATGATTTATTGAACAGTTGTGAAACTGCAATCAAGCCACAGTTCAATTTGATTCTCAATTGAAAGTTGCCCCAACATGCATTGCATTCATAGTATGAACATTGTTATCTTTGAAGGCCATATATTACGCGCGGTAAATCTCAAAAATCCCGCCCTCCGATTTTCTTGTTTTCTACTTCAAAACAATGCAAAATGACCTGATATTTTCAAAACCAAAAAAATATTCACCGGCCGGGCATTCTACTTAGCTAAAAACTGCCAAAAACGTACAAAAAACGTGATTTAATTTTTTTATAATTTTTTGTTTTTTTCACGTTTTGTTCTCAAAACAGAGTTGTACTGAAACTAACACGGTGTATGATGTTTCAAATGATTTATTGAACTGTTGTGAAACTGTAATTAAGCCACAGTTCATTTGTATCCTCAATTGAAAGTTGCCCGATTATGCATTGCATTCAGAGTATGAACATTGTTATCATCGAGGACCATATCTTACGCGCGATAAATCTCAAAAATCCCGCCCTCCGATTTTTTTCCTTTCTTCACCAAAACGACGCGAAATGACCTCAAGTTTCTAAAAAAGACAAAATTTTTGCCGGCCCGACACTTTTGCTAGGTCAAAAGGTCAAAAACGTGAAAAAATGACAATTTTTGATGTTGAATTTTTCTCATATTTATGGCTGAAATTAATATCAATAATGCATTTAATTAACCTAAACTCATGTTGCATATCAACTAAAGTACCCCCAAGGTGTACAACTATTAGCCATTTGATTACTCTTAAACACGTTGTTGTTATGGCCCATCGACCGTACACCCCTCAAAATGGTCGTCTAAAAAATTGGTGAAAAATGAAAATTTGCTCTAACTAGCAGTAGGGTGCACCAATGACGAAAAAAAATTATGTGGAATATCAGGGCCTTAGTACCTCCCATCAACCCAAGAATGAGCCCCGGGACCAAAAATTTTGCGGAAGCCGAGGCTGGGTGTGAACATCAATGCTCGAGTTTCTCAGACAACGACTCTTAAATACAGTTATTTGTTCGAGTCTTACGAAGATTCTGTGAAATTTTCAACAAAATTTATCGGCCACAACTTTTTATACATTGGGTTGAGTGTTCTCGATTGAGCCTGCTTTTTAGAATTTTTTACTCTTTTTCACATTCATATTGATAGAAAAAGTTATGTTTTGTAATTTGGAGAAAAGGCGAGCGTGAGTTGTGTTTGCAAGGTTCTTATAAACATCTGAATGAAAGGAATCTGTGCCCAAGTTCCATTTGAACAGTTTCCGGGTCCGTTTTCAAACAACGCGCGCGTCAACCAGCCAGTAGTACGGCAGTGAGCGGATGAAATAAGAAAGTCATTTCCCGTGGTTGAGAGTAGTCCGAAAAAAACAGAAATAATGGCTTTTTCTTGTTTATACTATGATTTGGAGACAGAATATATATATTTATCGCCGAAAATCCGTTAATATCGTTATTTTTCTCGTCCGCTACTGATTAAAATTGTTGTTTACATTTTTCGAACTGATGTTTCAAGTAACAACAAGTGGCCGTTTGGTTGACGCGCGCGTTGTTTGAAAACGGACCCGGAAACTGTTCAAATGGAACTTGGGCACAGATTCCTTTCATTCAGATGTTTATAAGAACCTTGCAAACACAACTCACGCTCGCCTTTTCTCCAAATTACAAAACATAACTTTTTCTATCAATATGAATGTGAAAAAGAGTAAAAAATGCTAAAAAGCAGGCTCAATCGAGAACACTCAACCCAATGTATAAAAAGTTGTGGACGATAAATTTTGTTGAAAATTTCACAGAATCTTCGTAAGACTCGAACAAATAACTGTATTTAATATCGGGCATCAAACTAGAAAATTCCGCCCTCCAGAAAGCTTAACACGGGATGCAGGTGAATTGATATTTTCATGAGGTGCTCTGAGCCTAGTTTCAATACATAACTTTTGTTAACCGATTTTTTTAGAAAAACCACTACGATTTTCGTGTTCAGTGATATCGATTTACTATAGAAACTTATTTCCACCGGGAACGGTGATGGTTGAACAAAAACACTTTTTCTTCCCGGACCTGTCGATTCTTACAGACTGGGGCTCTTAAATAGGTTTCAACCGGTGCTGTTGACGACCCGGGACACTGAAGTTTTAGAACTGAAAATGACTACTACTTCTGGGGAGATGGGTAAACCTCGATCTGCGTAATAGCTATGAACTTCTAGCACGCGGCGGAAAAACTGTAAAAATGGGCTTTCATAATCTTTTAAATAGCTCCATCACAAAATTTTTGCGGTCTCGAAGAATGTTGCAAGTTACGTGGGACACGTTATTAAGGAATGACAGTAATCACCGATAAAGTGCAATACAAACACACAGACCAGCACACAACTTAAAAAGAAACATACAGGGATCAAACGTTAGTAAACCAATCATTCGATACTTGGTTGTTAAGTTGCATACAAGCCTTTCCGTGTTGTTTATGCAATCATAATCAACATCAACTTACCATTAGTCAATCCGGATCCACCAGCAGCTTTGCCTGCACCTGGTTTTAATAGACCACCAGCTTCGAGCTTGGCAACGGCCAGTTCCAGACGATCCACCAAACCACGCAATTCGTTTGTGTCCATGACTCTGCAACTTTATAATATACTTATAAATAAACAAAAAACGTTTATTCATGGAAATTAATTTATTAGAAAACATTTCGTTAAAATACCGTTTTTTATACAGCGTTTGGCGGCTTACTAAACAACGTATTATATTCCTCTTTTATCGTATAATAAAAATCTACACCGAACTAAACCAGAGATTTTATGCGTTGAACGTGTATGTTATGTAGAGAACTGAAACGCCCAACTGACTCAGCAATATTCAGTCCAGTCAACTTGTTATGATGAAATATATCCGTCTCACATATAAAAAGTTACGTGTCTACTGTGAGAAGCTGAAAACATAACTGAATTTCAGATATCTACTCTAAACTCTTATCCACTCAGATCTGAACCTCTGAAAATATTGAGGAGTGACTAGCATTGAGCTACATCTGCGTGTGTTATAATGTTATTCACCCCGATGTTTTGCCTGCTTTTATATTGCTCCACAGGGCTGACTCATTCAACCGCTGTCTATTTGTTTGTTACTTTTATTATTGTAGCGGATATCGACCAATCAAATACACAATTACCTAAAAAATCCAAAACTTTCCTCGAATTATACAGTTACCTATACATAGGCGAAACTACTGATGATAGTGCTTCGAATAAATAATATGTGCATCCGCCACTACTTTTATGTACGTATGTTGTTGAACTGACGTTCGTTGTGCGGCAACAGTTGCTTACTTTCATTATAGACATTTGACCATTCACTACCAACAAACAACCAGCCGCCAGGGATCTAATCGTGCATATCTCTTTTATTTCTCTGACTTTTTTTCAGCTCATTTTCAATAAGCAAACGATGTATATTATTGATAAAGTAAAATGTACACACAACGGCGAAAACCCTGTGACATAATGTACAGAACATTCTCGGGTATCTACAAGATTATGGTTCGAAATGAGAAACCATTCATTGGGAAAAATTAATATTGAATGTACTTACCGTGTGGTGCGTAATATTTTCCTGAGGTCTTAAGCAGAAAAACGCATAAAACTTGATTCATGATGTTCAGAAAAGTGTCTCATTTCAAACATCAATGGCAAAAAGAATATTATAGAATCCAAACCAGTGAGCTGGATGCGGTCGACTGAATAGACGTATGGTTGGGCTTATGACATGGTTTTATGTAAAAGTAATGGAAGCATGCCACCTCATTGTTAGACGTTCGCTCCACAGTTGCCCTTCAATTACTCGTGACGTCATGCAAGTTAATCACAATATTTTTGAGAAATCAAGTTTCCATTTCAAAACTTAGCTGCCAAACAAAGCAAAAAGTGGCGGCATAAATGAGTCATCTACTCTCACCTTAGCGGACGAGAAGAGAGGGAAACAATGAAATTAACCCCTCTTGGGCGGTTTCAAAAAGTGCAGTCTGTTCCTTATTTGTAGGTAAAATGGCCTGCTTTCTGCCCATGCCCCTTCTTTGAAGATATTTCCCTCCCTTTTGAGGTTTGGCTCTTCCGCCAGTGACTCCCATCACTTGTGATTGAACGCACGTAACGGAACAAAACGTTTATCGCTGTTCGCTGACAGTTCGTAGGCGGAATTAAGGTTTCAAAATGGCAACTAAAAAAGAAACTGTCTGAACTGTCATCGCCCATCCATCAACGATAATAAACTTTTCATACAAACGCAAAGTAAATAATCACCGGTACTTGTGATGACACTCAATAACAGTTGTCAATAGTTTGATCCTTGTTCACTCTATTCTTGCAAAAAGTTACGTACATACATATGTATTCTTAACATTTTTATAATACTGCCATACTGAATAAAGTCCTAGCAAGTTGTGTTAAAGTGAACCAGAATGAAAACAATCGACAACAGAAAGTATGTATATTGCAAAGAGTCGAATCAATCAATTAGTTGTAACGAGTGGTGGCTGTTTTGCATTGGACTTTGACGAGAACCACCCAGGCTTGTTGGCTTTATCACCACTACTGGGTACCGCGGGCTGTGACTGTAATGGGGCTGCAGCGACGGGCTGCTTGCCCAACTGACTGTCCACCGGTGTAGACTGTCGATCAGGTGGGGTATTGCCCCTCACTTGGGTAATATAATCATCCAGATTGTCCTGCAGCAAAGAGCATACATTCATGGTATCAGCGAGCATGTGATCGTACACCTCCGGCCCGTACAGACAATGTCGTAATGAGCGTTCTCTCTGAATGGCCGCTATCTTCGAGTTGTCACCGATTCGTTCCAGATGCAGACCCTTCGGAATCGATCTGGCCACCACCGGCGGGTCGTTGGCGATCTTGGTCAGCGCCTCCTCTAAGTCTTCCAGTGACTTCCAGGGTTCTTTATCGTCAGCCGCCGACTTGTGTTTGCCATTAGAATGAGATGTGGATGAGGATGTACCGTTAGAGTCAGGTACTGATTTGGTGGCATCGACCACGTTGCCACTTGACTGCGATGTCGTCGGGGCTGCTGTCACCGACGTCGTGTTCAACGGCGAAGAGGATTTCTTTTTTTTGAACCAATTTGATGACATGACGATCAATTATGCAATCGTCTATAATGTTTATTTGGATCAAATACATATTTTGAATGAAAAAAAACTACGAAACTCATAAAAAACATAAATGACGCATCATTGTCACGATGTTTGAATATAAAATACACAAGAGTACTGCAACGTGCAACGAGGACGTAATCGTCAAAGCCGGCGGATACACGGCACCAAAGGTGTGTACGCAAATATTGACACCGATTTCTGGTGAAATAACATCGATAAGGCGCGAACTTAGAATGCAGATTGGATGGTGTGTTTACTATACATCAATATTATATGAGAGATGGTGTTGCGTATTATGATTACGAAAGTTGCGAATGTACACAACGAGTCGAGTCATGCAACCACCATGGAAGCTGTGGATGTGCACATCAAAAATTCATTGATAATTTGCGGCGTAATTGCCAGCTGGAGCGGCAACGAATGCAGTACTATACATAGCCAGTTTACATAGCTAGACAGTACGGTCGAGTGACCACACAAACAGCTGCAAAGCAAAAATTACATCTTGCCATAACCACCCGTCAATCTGTCCATACTTTCACACTATGTAATCACCAATTTAGTCTTGGACAAATTCAAAACAGTAAATTATTGTTAGGAGTCGAGTATTTGAAAACTTCTATAAAACATCATGTGCAAATGATTGCAGCGTGAATTCATGATAACTTTTCTGAGCTGAGTTGCAGACTGCAGTAGGAATTGCGACTGATGTGTGGAAAACAAATTTAACCCAACTCAGTCAAGTAACAAGGTATCATAAAGTCAGCTGGGATAAATGATGATGTTAAGAAGACCATATGATTGGTAGCAGCGTAAGCAGCGTTCCCAGCCCAACTAAACATGGTATACAAATACAGCACTGGCATGTAGCACTGGATGCCGCTGAACACTAGCGGACGAGGGAAGAACAAAAAAGTATAATCCCCTCTTTGGCAGTTCAAAAAAGTAGAACTTGTTCTTTAAACTTACTTTATGTGAGTAAAATGGCCTAAAAACTGCGAAACCCGTCTCCTTAGAAAAATTACCCCCTCTTTGGGAGACTGGTAGTCCGCCAATGCCGCTGAATGACGCGAACGGCCGAACGCTCACATGCACATATTAGGTGCCTTCTCTTATATGTAAACACAATGAAAAATCGATGTCACGATACACTGGCTGAACAAAACTACTCTCATATATATGTAGGATAAATGCCGTAAACAACACGAGAAAATTGGCTAAAAGCAAAAATCACAGCTGCCGTGGCGGATGACGAGGCACCATAAATAACCCGGGCGTTATTGTCGTCGGTCTGATTGTGAACAAACACGAACAGACCCTCACAATGACGCACCTCCCTGTCCATGTGAATTGATAACGTGTCACTACTAAATCACCGTTCAATAAACGACAAGTTATCGACAGACGTTTAGCGTCCAACGAAAACAGCTACATACAAGTACAAGTGTGTACATATTTGCATACATGGCTGTGGAGTGGCAATAAACGCCCGTTCAAGTGCATGAATAATGCATCACATCCACTTAAGCACGGCACGGAATCGACACGGCACCAGCGTTCACATGCAAACAGATCGGCAGGCAGCAAGTATGTGAACGAACGCTAGATGGGTCTGGACTAAGCACGACTCAACGGCACATATGTACGGCAGCAGAGAAGACGTGGTATGTCACTGCTGCTGCAGCTGTGCGGCACAAAATAACAAAGCACATGGTTGGGTGCATGTGCCACAGCGCTACTAGACGCCCATATTAACGGCAGCAATGGCACACAATGCAACGGGGCACATCCTCCATTATCATTGTTGTGGTAATAACGTTCCGGGTGAGAAGAACACGGCGGTCAAGTTACGTTACGCTTGGTCGGGCCGTCATGCCTCAAAAGAGTGTGCCACACATCTGAATGCCTGACATAACGTGCCTTCGTTCCATAAATACAGTAGTGTTGGCATGTCTGACTCTACTTGATACGGACACGCTATTGGCAAATCAACTGGGTGCAGCAGATTCACAGCGGCCTACAGTACAGTATGTACAGTATGGGGGCACACAGGCCAATCAAGTACGAGTGGTCAACAACATACCAAACAAAATGAACCACAAAACTGGCTGGCTGACAGTGACGTACATACGTACAGGACAGTACCATAATAAACATTCAATGCCGCAGAGTGCGCAATCCACTTGATCCTCTAATGGACCTGAAACGAAAACCACAAAAAGCGCTAATCAAATAAACGAAATGCCGAGGCCAAACACGACGAGCTCAGAGAGACTCGCAGCCCACCGGCCCACGAATTAATCTTCCAAAGGGAGGGGAATTTTGTTTTCAGGCCATTTTACCTACACCTTAGGGAACAAACTGCACTTTTAAACAGGCTAAGGAGGGGGAATTCCGCTCAACCGTTCCTCCCTTGTCCGCAAGTGTCTCGGCCGCAGCAACCCGATTTAGCGCTCTCGACTGTAGCGTGTCTGTATGCAAAATGAGCATAACTATTAGGCAAGTTGTCCGGACAACAACACGGACCATGTCTACGCACACATTAAAGTGCCTGTCAAAATCAGCTGGCTCACTAATCGGCCATTGTGTGTAAAAACAGCACTGAACGAACAAAAAACACTGGGTCATTGTAACTAGTCAACCTATGAGCATTACTAAAAAAGCATTTTACTAGTACGCAACATAGATAACTTGGATACAAATTAGTTGACTGATAACTGACATCGAACAAGCTTGCCACCAGCACCAGTGATGCCAACCGTAACATTGGATGTGGTGATGACGGACATGATATGCTTATGACATGACATGAATGATGGTTATGGCAGCGGTGATACACACAAATCAGGTGTACTCTGACGGTCATAATGATCGTTGGCAACGACATTGATGTGGAATGGACGAGAGTGGCAACAGATGTTGTAACGAGCACATGTTGGCATTGATCCAGTCTTATTGGCTATACTACATACATATTGTATGTACCTGACTGACTCATTGCCGCCCTGCACATGACGCCAACGCCACAAATAACACATTCACTCTCACAGTCACAAATATGACTGACTAATCAGCTACATCCTTCGTCAGCAGAATGTCTCCGCCTGAAAATATGCAGCTTTTGAATCTTGCTTTATAAAGAGAGCATTGAAATGCGAGGATGCGACCGACCATCGGTAATCGCCTTAGCTGTCAATGGTGTGGTGGTCTACCCACTAGCGGACGAAGGGAGAACAAAAAATGGAATTCCCTTCTTTTTGGCACTTCCAAAACGTAGAATTTGTTCCTAGCTAGAGGTGTAGGTAAAACGGCCTCGAATTTTCTAATTCCTTTTCTCTTTGAAAAGTATTCCTCCTTTTGTAGGATTGGCTCGTCCGCCAGTGGGTCTACACTCTACATGTGCTAAGAAGCCAGATACTATGTAACACCAGTAGTCGACCATTACACATGCATGGCAACAACCGTCCAAACTCGGCACGTTGCACCACCACCGAATGTGGCAGCCATTCATGCAAGCGAACACACATGACTAAACACATGAGCTGCAAGAAATGCATGTATTGTACTTGGATGTACATGCATCGGTACGTACAGTAGGTACATATCAAAGTACAGGCATAACGTACACATATAACAGATACAGGTAGTAGCAGGGTATAATACCAGCTACGTGTCCTGGTCACACAATTTGGCTACATTGCTAAGTATGTGACTGCTGCCAACCTAGAAGACAGCACTATCACATACAATAGTTTGCATTTGTTACGGTTGGCAAGCCACAACAATAATTGTCGTCATACCAAACAACAAAACTGCGATGAAAAAAACAACAACAATAAGGCAAATTATTTTCACACACATGGCTGAAAACAGAACATTATCAACCAAAAGTTTCGTCGCACATTACAGAGACACACCATAGAAAACCACCAGCAGCATTCGATTCCAACACTATGAACTTGGTAGGTGCAAAAAACAGCTGTTGCATGCTGTTTGGATGAGACGAGACACGAGAATACATGTAAACAAACTGAATGATGATGACGCAAGCTGACGTTAGCAAGGCATCGATAAGACATTATAAAATCCATTTTGAAAGCAACATAAATAACGAAACGATGATTCTGACCTCCGAACAGTAGTCAACAACCTTAAAATGCTCCGTTTCGGTGAGTTTGTTATTGAGAAGTGTCATTTAACTAGCCCGGACGCCTGTTGCTCGAAGCTCACAGCTCGTTGAAATTCTAAACTCTCCGAGCCGACCAAGATCGGGATGGAAAACTGACTTTTCCAGGAAAACACTTCAAACGCCTTTAGTTAAAAAACATACGACAAACGAAACCAGGTGACTGGTACTACATTTATTTGCATTCAACGCAAACAGGTTTACAAACAACACTACAATACAGAAGAGCATTCGCAGGCTGTGAAATTTCACACGCCGTCAAGTAACATACATACAATATGTATGTACATACGCACAATAACGACAAATCATCGTTAAGTTCAAAGTTGCCGCCGCAAAGCACATATACAGCTATGGATTAATAGCGAGAACCATTAATGTTTGTATTGGAGTGGAGTAAGTGCGGTGCACATCTGGTTTTGGCAAGACCGCCCGACGCAAACCACCAAAAACACGTTGGATTGGTGAGAACTAAACGCCCATACATACATATGGTGGTAAACACGAGGCATGTTTATGAGGGCCATAAACGCCCATATCTATCGCACGCATCCGATTCCGACGGCTTATCGCGATGACAGGAAACGGCGAGCAGCACCAACCCGAGTTTTGGGGCGTGCACATGCACATGAGGCAACAACAACAATAACAAACAACCAGTTAATGCTCACAACATCCGTCAATCTCAACCCAACGACCATCCAATCCGTCCGGCCATAAATCACAACACCACCGACCGAATGCAACTATTCCGGCATCAGAGATTCTCCTCGTCGAATCAATACGGCCAAATTCAAATGGGCGCCCGTTTTTTTGCGGTGATGGAATGAGGTGATTGGGTTGATTGGTGGGTTGGAACGAGGAGCAGAGAGCACCGAGTCGTTGACAGAGTGCGACGGCAATCATAATACACAAACAAGTGCATAGCATATGTACCCAGTAATGTATACGCCATCGTTCGGGGCACACAACATGTTGAGCTAAATACCTTACAGCCCTATACACAACGGCATACGACCCCTGCTGAGGGGGAGGCAAGGCATCAGCAAGGCAAATTTTTGCCGTTGTGCCCTTGGTGCCACATCGCGGGGAGGAAAAGAGTACGGGCATAAGGACACATCCGAACTAAGGTGAATGAGGGTGGCACACCACCACATACCAGCATACAACGGCCCATCATTAAGCGGGCAGAACTCTAGCAGTCAACCCAACATACGGCTTATTATCGAGTGCGTTTATAACGAGTCGACCCATTGTCTGACTGCCGCCTTTATGTCTTGACATTAAACTGCCATAATAAACGAACACAGTGAGTGGGTGTGTATTGATAGAGACACCTGTCAAATGAACAGAACAGTCGTTATTATGCACCGTATTTATGGCCATATCGCCGTTATCGCTTACGACTTCGACCTCGAACGACCTCCTTATCATGTTCAGAGTCCCAGAACGGTGTATTTCACAGATAATATCACATTACCTTCCAGTCAGTTAACAGGCGGTCGGTCACAGGTTCAAACCAACTCGGGTCATAAATGGGGTTATTAAAGTCAAGTCAAGCCTGATCAGATCGCATATGAACATAATAATCATGACATGACATTGCAATGTAGGCCCGACATTGATCATGAAATTAACGTGCCCGAACACATCTGCAAACGACAGCACACTCTCTCACCATTTCCAGCCAACCATCCAATAATATGTATGTACTGTACTGTAATGATGGGCTGTTGCTGCACTCGTCATTTATCCGTGTTCGTACACTTTCTTGAATGGGTACATTCAGTAAATAAAATTAGCAGTAACATACAAGTATAAGAAAAATACATCATAATAAACATCAGCATACAATTTTTGACGGACTAAAACAAAAGCGAACAATAATAGCAGCAGTCAGAGTGAAACTGATCGATTTCAGTAAAACGTCCGTAGTCAGAATTTTTATCCATAAAACGTGCGAAAAGCCGGCTGTAAAAGAACAGCAGAAACAAGTTGGACAATAATTTCAATTTACGACCGTACCAGACCAGGCGTGATTCAATCAAGGCAGATTGTGATGCAAAGCAATACCAACTATTCAGTTGGAACCTATGAAAACAAGTATGTACGGTAGTTTGTAGCGCAGTTACGCAGCACATTTGAAATGAATGGAATCTAGCCACACAATCCTATCCTAGATATATAAAAGAGCATACATGTTGGTAAACTGTACTTACGCTAAAAAGACAAGCTAGCGCTAAGCAAAACGCCATAATAACCACGTTCAGTTCATACGCAAACGAAAACGATCGTTTCGAATTGACATAAACATGACCGAAGGGTGAGATTCAATGCATTAAACGAACTAAACGCATTAAACGATTTGACTCCTACATACAAACTAACCATAAGATAAAAACTATAACCATTAGTGGTTGCTAATAAACTACGATAGCCGAACGGTTGAATGGAATTAGCGCAGGCTGTAACACCTACAGTGCGTTTATCGGGTTAACACTTTTTCTGAGACATTTCATGTAAAACCTTCCCTTCACGCCCAAATACTGTGAAAGTCCGTCTGTTGGGTAGGTTAAATTAATTTGCCCTAAACAAAAAAGCATGATCCCAACTGGGGTTTTTCAGTCATTGAAAAACAATATTCCATTTAAACATGCATTTATATGGCATGGCGTAGATTTAGAGATGAGAGAAAGGTTTTACCAGTAAAACGTCCCAGAAAAGAGTCGTAACCAAAGAAACGGAGTATATGTACATTATGTATTTCACCAGCAACACGAAATGTGAAATGCTGTTTACCGGCAAGTACAGTCAATATGGCAACCAAGTTTCAACTGTTAGAGCCATGACATCGACACAGATGCAAATACTACCCATATGTAGGAAATCACAAACATATGTATTTACACATAAATTTCGTGTAGTTTTTCAATCTTTCACCACAAAAACTTAGTCCATTTTAGAACAAATATTTTCCCCACGGTTGTTTCAATGGTATTTTTGTTGTTTTCAACCACCAAGTATAATGCAGTCATTCAAAATAAAATAAAATAACTTTAAATTGCCTTCTACAACCAAGAAACCACGGCCCGTTATTGTTTGTGTGGGCATGATCACGAAACTGGATGAAGTTATCAAAATGCACTTCAGCAAAATACAACCAAACAACCATACAAAGTAGAGTGCATTCATTGAACAACCATAATACGGACGTCATCGAGTCAAAAGGTCAGCGTCAAGTCAAGTACACCCGGAATAGAAAAACACGTCTATAAAAACGGACGCAAGGAAAACTGGTAATTGTATAGAGGTGAGGTGACGGTGAGTAGGCTGAAAAGACGACGCAGAGCAAATAAATAAAACGAGTGCATGAATGTGTGCAACAACAACTTGTTTGCATTGAGAAGACGTGCATTTTCTATCATTAGCAGACTGCCAAAAATCTAATGACACACATGAAAACAGTGATATGTAGTCGCATGAACTTATGGATAGATACATACACAATTAAAATGTAATTTATCGGATTTAATATTCAACATGACATTTTGCAAGCACAGGTGAATATATGTTTTAACAGCATAAAAACGTGGTTGGTGGTTGTTTTCCGACTGTTAAGCTTTGTAAGCAAGTTGAAAAAACAGTTATTATATGCCATGGTATAAAAATATGCGGTGAATTGAGTTGGCTCTACCATCATGTTGTACATGAATAATACTGTAAATAGCGCTAGTTACAGTGCCCACCGGTGGAATCAACATATGAGCACAGATTACCGAGTCATACAAAATAAGCAACACCATAAAAATTGCAGCCTTTCCGGTTGTCATGTCCAGGCGAGATTAAAAATATGGCACGCATCCTTCCAGTCATGTTATTTGTTGCTGTTTTGCATTGCAACCAACATGAGTGCAAATTGAAAATTGATATAATTACACTAATACAGTCTTACAGAAACAGGAAAATAATCATAGATCTGGAATGAAAACGAGGAATGAAAGAAATAAGTACATACATATAATGTACTACACGCATACTGTGGTGGGTAGAAAAAGACAACGAAAGATGGATGTACAACAGATTTTATCACAGTTGCGCAGTTTCACAAGTAAACACGTATGGTAAACCAAACCCATGTTTCTGATGAATATAAGTGAAAAGAAAGGTGCGGCACGACAACCTGTGAGTCAAAAGGGATAGTTACTGCTTGAACAAAATACAACGCCGCCAATGCAGCAGCAACACAGAACCGATCGTACGACGATCTGAGTGCATGGTTAGATTAGACCGAATGAAGCTCCTATTATCAAATGTATGATAAATGCCAGAGAGAAATATTAATTCAGCATCAGAGGAAATGAATAACGGTAGGGAAGGAAAGCTGGACGGAAACCTACGAGAAAGAGTGTGAACTACTACTACAGTCTACAAAACAGGAAGCGTGACCGTGATGTGACTCGTGAAACACTACACTACCGTTTGCCGACATTGATTCAATTTATAGAACTACAATGGAAACGACACTGTGCCACACTGCAAGACTCACAAACTACTATGCCATTTCCCATGATAAAGTTGAACCATCAAGATGTATGTTCATACTATACATGATACCGTATGTATCTACATGATACAGTACAGTACTGAATGTACATGATAGATACAGTATTCTCTGCATGATAGATACAGTATTATCTGCATGATAGATACAGTGTTATCTACATGATAAATACATGTATTATCTGCAAGATACCATATGTATCGTGAGTGGTCAATGAGGGGAATGGTAGAAGTACAGTATATGACGATACAGCACTAAGCCCAGCTGGTTGATTACAGCAGTAAAGACTCCTTAATACAAAGTTGTAGTTGCGGTTGCACTGCGTTATGATGCTTGTTGCTGATGCTTATATTCTGAGAAAGATTCTATTAAGTTATCTATGATCGAAGTTCAATAACGATGCTCTCCCTGTATGTATGTATGTACCAAGGCATGAAATCGAATCTGGTTTGGTGGGTTTGCAATCTATTCGAAATTTGTAATCGTATCATAACAGTTGACTTGACCCGAAATCATATCAGCCACATTCAACAACAGCAGGCAGCCATGGGATGAAAGTGCAAGCCCAAAAATTATATGCTTACATACAGGGTGGCCCAAAAAAACTAGCACGACTTTGGCGGCACGTAATTCGAGCCGTGGCAGGGTGAAACTAGATTTCTATGTCTGGTTCGAAAGCACATGTCTTCAGCTACTTTGCATTAAAATATTAAATTTTTTGGCAAACTGTGAAAAAAAATATGCACAAATTACCGAAAAACACGTTTTTTTCCCATATTTTTGGCCGTAACTTTTACTTTATCGCACATAATGCACCGTAAAAATTCAAACAGAGGTGTCGCTGATATCAGTTAAATTGTAAACATGACAAAAACACAAATGATATCAAAGTGGATCAATTGAAGATATGTTCAATCTGCCCTCCACCCTCCTTTGTGAGAAATAACAGCCTTTTCATTGGCTGACAGCGGCATTTCTGCGTGGAACGTGTAAAGTAAGGCTTACAAAGAGAACCGTTATACTTCAAAGCAAGTTAATAAAAAAATTAAAGCCTAAATTAAGGCAGGCTTGTTGTGTATGCTGCATGCAGTATAACACACGCGCTATGTTATAATGCAGCAAGCTCAACTGACGCGTGTGCTGGCGCTGGGCATGCAGCAGGATGGTTCAGATTTGAATTTCGCGCGTGTTTTGGTTATTTTCCAGCTACGCGGCATGCGATGTGAGTTGGCCGTTGCTTTTAGGTAAATAAGTAGCTGAAGACATGGCGAATTCACTGGAATTCGTATTTTTTTGCAATCTCCACTGTGTTCTTTTATAGACAGCTTCAAAGTCGTGCTAGTTTTTTTGGGCCACCCTGTATGTACTACAACATCAAAAGCTAAAGCACTATCATATCAAATACAATATAGTGGTCATAAAGCACAATACAAACGCAGTAAAAACAATATAAACTGCATGAATAGTGAATACAGTTCGAATCCAATATATCTATTCTAGTTTTAGTTGTAATTTCACATATTTACATGCAATGCAATGCACTTACAATCCTTGACGAATAGACGTAGTAGTAATACTATGATTGATTTCATCTAAACTTTCGGTGTTGAATTGAATGTGACCGAAAGTCATTCACAACCGAACAATGAGCCCCAATAAAAGAAGGCATGACTGTGTTTTATGACTCTCCGGCGGACCATCAAAACCTCCAAAGGGAGGGGGGTTCTTTCAAGGGGGGGGGGGAATCGACAGAAATTAGACCAGTTTACTGACACCTTACGGAACAAACTTTACTTTTTGAAACCTCCTAAGAGGGGGAATTCCCTTCCCCCCATCTTATCCGCTGTGACGTTGACAAGCCTGACATTCAACAGACAACCCTACGACGTGGCACAATACCAACCATCAGTCTGTGGCACATATGCCCCTGGGTACAATTGCCGGGCGTATCGTGCATTGCCAGCAGCACCATCAAAGTCCAGGACTGCAGCCGGCACCCATTCACTACGCGATGAAATATGTATAAAGTGCCGTACCCATATCTATTGCATGAAGTTCACAATGTACCACACACTACACACCTATCGTGCCTATCGCTCATTCATTCATGTCGGTCAGTCCACTATCTGCATATAACACAACCGCGAACAACGTCAAAAAAATCTGATAACCTGACAATTCCCGTGTTTTTATCTACCGTACCCCATCATGCCCCAGTCAACTTTAAGGGTGCTTCTTGTGTGATTTATAAACTAAGTTTTTTTTATTATTTTGTGTTGACTGCATTATCGATAACTTTTCTCAAAATTGTCTGAGCTATACACGATTGATTAATAATAATAAAATACAAAAAAAGGTAACGCAATTTAAGATGACTCACCTCAACAATTGCAGTGCAGCAACAAGAAGTTATCTTATTCGTCCTTTCGAATGCTGATGTTGATTATTTGACGATACTTCGGTGGACCAGGACGCACGCAACAATCTGAAATATATTTCGTCTTATTTTGATATATTTATTAATCAAAATATTCATAAAATCTCCTGTTAATTCAAGAAAAAATAAAAATGCTAAATTCAAAAAACCTGATGTTTCACAAAATATTGTGTTAGCTAGTATTTTAGCTTGTGAATGAATACCGTATTCCTACCGTAATTATTATTTGTGAGTTTTATATTTAAGTGAATTTAGCACAATGGTTCCAGCAGTGTCTCCTTGGAAAATATTGTATTAACAGTAACCGGGCATTTAATGAAAACCTACATAAGTTTTCAATTGAATCTAGGCGATAGAGAAAGCTATGATGGTTGGTCAGTGCCACTGGAGGAGTATTATATACACAGGTGTTTTTTCACGCAAAGAACAGACTTTTCTTTTTTAACTTCAAACATGCAGAATGAAATACAAAACAGTTTTTACATAAAACAAATTATCTTCTCCGTATTTTATGATAGTAATTGAAAGGTGTGATCGTGTGATGCTTTTCGTTGAAATGCCTTCTGGAATGCAAACTGTCCTCAGCCATCATCTTCTTTCTGTACTTTACTGCGTTAGCTGTTTGTAATTCAATACTCAGAGCGTTCTGAATTGTTTTGACGGATGACAGACACGGAAATTGAAACACTTCTAGTGTTGTTATGTTCTGATTATAGGTTTTCCTTTTCAATCAGTCAGTTTACATTTCAATTCTAAACTTGCCGTTCACAATTGATCATGAAACAGAATTGCACCACTTTGATCGGTGTGTTTCATCGCTCACCATTTGTTATTTTTGGCAGGAATAGAACAGAGTTGTTCACGGATTTCATTGCATATTTCTGTGCATGAATGAAAAAGTCTTACAGCAAAAACGTAGAGTTTCCTTAAATCCAATACAACCCTAAATACCTTCAGAAATAAACTGGTCTTATTTATTTCAACTAATGATTTCCTTTTGCCATAAGGAACATAAGCGTTTTATATTCTTTGTTGTCGTTTACATGCTATAAAGATTTTAATATCCAGAATATTTATTATTCTCTGTGTCATGAAAAATTTATTGCTTGTGGATGTCGGAACCAACTGGTGAGCCGATTGGTATAATGACATGTTCTTTATTTACAGGACTATCGATCGCCCTCGGATAGCATTTATTTAACAGAAAGTTCTGAAAAACTGAACAGCACCATTTTAACCCTAAAGTGTTTATGTGACTAAAACATTTATTTCTTATTTAGTCATCCGCTCCTGCTGGAATGTCGGTGGCATGGCATGCCCCAATAAAAACCACTTACAGTATTTATACTTTTATGATAGCAAACACATCTCAAATCAATTGTGGTTCCAGAATTTATTTTCTTATCCTATTTTTATTTCGGTTAATTCCTTAAACATTGATGGTTCCCAAAGCTGCATACATACATAGTTAGCTCTCTTTTTATGAAAACTAAAGTTGCCCACTACAACTACATTTTTATACGGGTAATGATGATGATGGAACACTGCGGCGTAATTCAATAATGGAAATGTCGGCGGTATGTGTTTCTGACAAAATGCACCCTGGACATCTATCCTAGAATATTGGGTTCAATATGTTACTATTTAATAAAGAAATAAGCTAAACAACTTCCTATCGTTCATATGATATGTGTAATAGGATGTTGTTAATCTAAAAAAACTCTATGATTCACGTTCCTCACCGACGTACGTATGTAAATCGGTTTTGGTGGTTTGCGTCGGCCAGGGACCGAACTGACGACAGGGCAAAAATGTTTGATGCATGTCTTGTTTACTGCCGTCTGTTTTGACTGATCATTGCCGCATTAACTCTTAACAATTATTCGGTCCATCATGATTCGCAAGATTATTTGAGACCAACTTACATACACATAATTTTCATTTGATCAACATTTCGTTTTACAGTAAGAAAATAAGTGGTACAAACGGGAATTAACATAAAAAGTTCACGGTTGTATAAAAATCTAGGGAAGGGAAACTACAAATCTGCTTTAGTTGCCACTGAATCTCTTCGTTGTAGTAGTTGTTGGCGAGTGGCTTTTTTCGTTTGTTATTCTGCTAAAATATACTGTTCACTCTGCACACTTATTTATATTATTGTGTTATTCTGCATAAAGATTTTTCAGATTGGACATTCGGATGGTTGTGAATGGCTCATTTGATGTCTTGGGTTCCCAGGGGGCGCATAACGTGAAAGGCGTATGGTCGCGTGCTCAAGCACAAAAATCAGATGTGAGTTTGAAGAGTGCTTACCATACAAACAAACCCGTCCCAAGTTTTGGCTCTTGACAACCCAAAAGTAATGACAAATTGAAGTATACTGTACATACTTGAAGTAAATCGCAAAGTGCCGATACTGAGCACCGTACACGGCTTAACGAACGCTTGTTATGCATGTAACTATTCTATGTTCAGGTTCAGACGCTAATTTGTGGGATATATAGGGAGGATGCCACCAATACCTAGTTATCCTGATGATACTATGGCGGACGAGCCAATCCTTCAGGTGGAAGGCAAGTTCTTAAAAGAGGGGGAATCGGCCATTTTCAGTTCATTTTACCTACACCCTAAGGAACAAATTTAACTCACAAGAATACTGCCAAACAGAGGGAAGTTCCACTTTTCCGTTGTTGCCTCGTCTGCCATTGCCTGTTGGTTGAGCCAATGTACCCACCATTTGACTCGCCCTTACAATTCACTTATGCTGATTAATTTTTTGCTCGACATGGGCGCGCTCAGATTGTTTCCGGTTTTTTCAAAACACTACTTGTTATTCACAAAACTGTGAGCTTTCAATTCAAGTTGTGGTAGAGCTGTTTATTCAGGCTTATTATTCAGCTTTACGTATTCCATCCGATCCGAATTGACGCTGATTTCGATGTCACCCGGTTTTTTACTGCTCACTTGTTTATTCTTTTCTGTTATTATTCAGTTATTTTTACATCCAAAGGGGAAAATTGTTTGATTGGCATGTTGAAGAAGCCATGCAGTTGTGGACAACGAATACATGCGACCCTCTAAGTTATGTTCTGGCACACTCCGTTTTGATTGACGTTTAGGCATCCGGTCCCTGATGCCGTCATCGCCATCCCATCATCATCATTAGGTCCGTTTGAAAAAATACCGGATGCTTCTAATCACGAACGCTTGATTCGGTTCATATACATTTTACATCGAAATGTTGCACGTTTTTCTTTGTTGACTCCACTGGCGGACGAGCCAATCATCTAAAGGGAGGGGAATTTTGTCAAAGAAGGAATATTGGCAGTTTTCAGGTCATTTTACCTACACCTCAGGGTACACATTAAACTTTTATTTAAATTGCCAAAGAGCGGGGAAATCCATTTTCCGCACTCCCTCTCGTCCGCTAGTGGTTGGGTTGGCTCATCTGTATCCATAATTTCAATCATAATCATCTGATTTTTTTATAAAACGGGTAAATCAAATTACCCATGCTTCATCTTGTTTGGTTTCCTGACATCACGGATATGCTTGAACTCAATTCAAACATGGTTGAATTATGCAGTCAAGTGAGAACCGTCATCATCCGGTTCGCCTGGTCTGAACATGTGAAAACTAGTCTGAAGTCATTCCGTATGTTGTTTTGACGTCGGGTTGCGTTCAAATCAAACCATTATAAACATAATCAAACTACTGTATTGTAAACTTTATAAAACTATCTTGATGACTGTTAATGCAAACTGCGAGGAATACTGTAATTTGAGTTGGAAGAAAACGGTGAAACGTTGCTCGGCCTTCTAGAATGAATAGTTTCAAGTTAGTAACAAATTTTGAACCGTGTAAAAGTTACATATGTACATGAAATACGCCAATCTAAACTTCGAATGATGATGCGTATTTAGCCGAGTGTCCACACTGTCATCAGTGTGGACAGGAAAGTGCTCGAACTACCGTAACCCGAGAAAATTATGTTGGAAACTTCAAGTATGTAGCCAATAGTAACTATGTACAGTATGTATACATGAAAAATACAGCAAACTGTGTTTCGAATGAGGGTGCGGAGCCACGTGTCCTCAATGTCATCAGTTATGTAAATGTCCTGTGCAATTATTTTTGTGTTTATTTGTTCTCAATGGAAACAATGGACGTGTGGACCCAATCAGCGTAAACATTTCTAAACTAAACAAAATTTTAGACAAGGAACTCGACTGATTTACATTAGACGATCGTGATTACTGTATTTTGACAATCAGGCAACGGTTTGTTCTGCACGCTAGCCAGTTCATTATTTCCTTCCACTAGAAATTGAATTTAGTCAGCCCACCCATACAGCGGAAGAGAAACAACCCACATTTGGTATTCTGGCTAAATGTATCTAAATTAATTAATTTACACTCGTATAGAAAATAAAATTGCAGTAAACACGGTAATTCGTGCCCTGGGTCAAACTGGCACAGGAACCACAGTGGATACAGTATTGATATATTGTTGACACTAAATTTGTTGTCACGTTTATACGTTTAGGATATACATATACGGTTGACAATCCGGCTCATAACCATCAATGGTCTGTTTTTCGCTTGATTGCCGCACTGCCAATCATATAAATAACAGACATCTACCATTTTATGACTACAATGATATTTACAGTAGGTTCCGATCCAATCCGACTTTCAGTAATGTTTTAGAAACTGACTTCGGTCGTTACAGGACAAGTAGAGATTATCGGTTTTTATTCGCACATAAAACTAACAATTGACCAGATCGTGTGTATCCAGATCATAATAGATTAGGGTTATAAAAACATAACGATGGTCACATGTGTTTGTGGTTGTGCCTTTATATGTACGTATTATCATGACCATCCATGCCTGAAGCCGCAATCACTTCTTATATACACATTCGAATACAATACCGAAATTAAGATACATATGTATGACCATTGACGCATGAAACTAATGCCTAACTTGAGCTTTTTACAATATCATATCTAGTTTTCACTTGAAATATTTTTTAATTGGTCAGGCGGCCAGTTATTATCCTTGACATTCGAAAGATAAACTCAAATACTTGGAATGTATGTACTTGTCTCAAATGTGCCACGGTCTCCAAAGGGGCACGTCAGTCATCAATGAGCCCGGGCTCAGGTAACCGTGTACAGGGTGTTTATTTTATATAATTTGCAACCTTATTACTTTGAAAGTGTTTGTCCTGTTAAGTAGCTGATAATCGTCACACATTTGCGTCCCTTCTTATCGTGTTTATGCCACAAGTCAACCGGACTTTTCGACAGAAAAGTCCTATAAAACGCACACCCTTTACGCACTTCACCTATCTATAAGCCGATAGGTATAACCAGTGTTCATATATTTTACATACATACATGTAGAAGATAGTAGATGATTCTACAGTTTCTACAGAATGAAATTCCCTTAATTAGAATAGTTTTCTGTGCACGGACTTATTTCGAATGTCTTCTGCCGCTGCATTCGAGAAATAAAGTTCTACTTCACTATAACTCGTAGCTGTAAGAAATATCGATGAACTCATAAACGTCGAAGAAATCTGGGTCCGATTATTTTTCCTAGATTTTATTATCCAAACAAATGGTGCACGGCCATCTTTGTACGGGCGTTTTATTCTGCGACATATTGCAGGCCCATTACGGTCGTTCTCGAAGTTTTAGATTCTGTTATGTGTATTTTTCAATCCACTTTGTTTTGCTTGATCACGCAATTATCAATTTAACTGGGATCCGTTTCATTATATTAAGTTGGTTGGTTAATCTAATTGGTTGAAGTATGTAGCTGAGCACAAACCACTCAGTCTCTTGGATTCAGACTTGAGATAGTCCATATGTAACTGTGACACTTGCCTTACTATGTACTTACTTTGAGTTTACATATTCACTCTTCCTCATAGTTGAGTTTTACATCTGGATTTTTCGCTAATACCCTGTATGGTCACATCGCTTTGTCTCTCACGATACTTTATCAAGATTTATTATTGTGGTTCAATGAAGGGTTTTTAATAGAGGATGTGCAGTGATGCTGATTGGTGCCAACCAAGGCAGACATAAGCATTTGTGGTGAAATCACACATGAAATTCATCACGGTCGTTTTGTTGTTAAGATGGCAACTTGTTGTTACCTTTTCTTATATCAGAATCAGATATTTACACGATTCACAAAACAAATCCTCATCAGAAAACGGCAGTTTTCTCAAGGTTTAATATCTTGTTTCCAAATGGGATTAGAGATAATCACACAGTTTTCTTGAGATGTCAGGTCAAACAGTTTCATTAAGCTAATGAGCGATCAAATGATGTAGAGCAAACCAAAATAAATTGCTTTAGTAAGTTAGGTGAATGTCAACTCTGGTGCATTTTGTAAATAAATTCAGGATTTACCAGGATATACAGCAAACACTGTTTTTTGCATAACTATTATATTATTTGCTCAGCTAATATATTACGACGATGCCTGCTGTGCTGATCCTGTTGTTTATTGTTTGGTTTAAAATGAACTTTATCACAGGGTGTCTCATCCAGGTGTTCAGATATGATTTAAAAAGAGAAGAAAAGCTAAAAAAAGTTACGAAAAGTTCAGCGATGAACTATGAACTATTAAAAAGAAGTCATTTTATGAATTCTATGAAAATGTGCGCCAGACCCTATTCCATATCCTCACCAACTTTTATCATCAGTGAAAAACTCAGTTTTAGGATGTGTATGGCGACAGTTTTACACGACATAAACACACTGCACCGACTGTACTGTGTGAGTATATGTAATGAACTATAATTATGCCACTACGTACATAATTAGTTTGCAATATTGTTATGACTGAGATATGTCAGCATATAAACCGCGTTACGGTTGCATGATCTTGATCCATATCAATCACGTATTTACATTCGAGTATAACATCGTTCATGGGGATATGTATATGATCATTTCTAAACCAAGAAACTGAAACAACACTGTTGTGTGACAGTTCATTATAAACTACTTTAACTCACCTGAAATCTGGTTTCCATGTATAATGCCTAATTGGATATCGTTATCGATACTGAGAAAAGCTTGTGTTTCTGAGTCGGATAAACAGTGTGTCACCATGATGTTCCCTGAAAAATGGATGGCTGGAAACTAGGACCATACATGTATGTCTGATTTACATATTTGTATATATGTACATATGATATTTCCAATATACATACTGTATAAATGATTGAATGATAGGTTTGTTTATGCTCCAAAAGTTGGTGTGCTATCCTGCTGGATGGGAAACCAATACTTCCGAGTTCCGGTTGTGCGTGTGACGGTGTGACTCGATAATTAAGGACCAATTTTGATAGGAGTTGATGAAAACTAATCACGTGAGCTCATTGGATAGAACAGAAGTTTACACACGCAGGGAATTGAAACAATGTTTTTAGACATTGTTTTAAATGACAACAGTGGGGTGGGTCAGCGTAATCCCAAAAATTTGTGTCGGTACGAAAAACTTTTAATGAGGAATCTAAGAGTGGTTCATTCAACATCCCTATCAGTGACACGTACATATTTGCTTCGTTTCAACTCTCACCGTATCACATACGGTTTCAGCTTTTCTATCTTGTGTTCGTTTTGTAGAGTTTCAAAGTAAACCTTTTGTTTGTGTGGATGATGGCCAAAACATGTGTGTAACTCGGAAGTGACAGTATAATAACCGGTGACTATTTAAAATATGTAATTACACCTGGCGTACGATTTCCGGTCGTATTAAATACAGGTTAAATACGGTAAATATTAGGTGCGTATACTAGGTGAATATGCAGCACTAGCGGACGATGCAAAAACGGAGAAGTGCAATTCCCCCTCTTTGACGGCTTTAAAAAGTTGAACTTGTTCCTCGAGGTGTAGGTTAAATGGTTTCTAAATGTCTACTTAAATGAGTTCCCCTCTCTTTGAAAAATTGGTTCGTCCGCCAATGATGAGCATGCTCCAACCATATGGTCAACAGACACTTTATTATATGTTTGATCATATTTGCATGCTAAACTAGATAAACAATATGCTGTATTGTGCTTTAATTACTGACGTCTCAGGGTGACGCAATTTGTTTGTTATTGATAAAATGAACAAATGTATATACTGTGCCTTTAAAACTATTGTTTATTGTTAACGTGTGTCTAGACTAGTGCGTTGGACGCCAGCCTCGGAAACTAATGGTCCTAAGTTCGAAACCTGACTTGAAACGTTGCCTTGGGCTTTGCGCTTCTGCCATTGTCCGTGAGTTGATTCAAAGTTTCCGGCCCCTCCGAAAACACCATTCTGATATGGTACTTGGATGCCTTGATGACTTCAGTAAATAAACAAGTCCCAATAAAAAATTGGTGCTCGGTCGTTCTGTTTGATAACTTCCGTGTGTATAATTACATGTACTCACGGTAATTATGGTACAAGTCACAAACTTCTCTACTCCGACATTGGTTCATGTTGAGAATGCTGGTAGTGTTGGCTGGATGGTTCTGTCGATGGTTCTGCTCCTTACTTACATTTTCATTTTCAGATAAACCATAACGGTGTATTGTATTATTCACAGATGTTTCAGCTTGACGAAATCTTGTTTTGATTGGTCATCGGCCGTTCGGGTGTGATAACTACAGTATGTCAGTATGTATGTAGTCAGGGTAATTATGGTACGAGTCACAGACATCTATACTCTGACATTGGTTCATGCTAAGGGTGTTGGTGTTGTTTGCTGGGTGTTTGTGTCGATGCATCTTCGTCACATCCAATAGACATGCCACTGTTTTCTTAAATTTTTTCGCTGCCTTGACTAGCTTTCGCATTTTTGCTATCCAATTTTTCAGTTTTAAGTAGTTAGAAGAACTGCAGTTAAATAAATTGTGTACTACAGTAAGTGCGGTTATAAATGCAAATATAACACCCAATTCTTTGTAATTTCAGTTTAGAGTTAAATCATTCTTTAATAGATAACCATGGATTCAAATTCAATTTGCTTCGTGTGTTCTTAAAAAAAATCTTGTATGGATAAAGGAAAATTTTGCGATCAGTCATGTATGGATATCAAAAATGTTTACCGTAGTCCCTCACTTTTCCCCGTTAGATGAAAATCAAGATGATATAAGTTTGCGATTCAACAAAGTCTCGGTCTATCAAATAGTATGAGATACGACGGAAGCGATACGTTTCACCGAGATTAATAGCGTGGTATTATTTACATATGATTTTCAATCTACGGCACTTGTTGACGTCGAGAAACGGTATTGGTATCATTTATTGATGACCTTGTTTTTGTTTGCACGGTACTCTCAATCAATTAGTTGCATGCCATTAGTTTATTATATTTTAACTGTTTGCATGCGAATTATAATTATACGACTTGAACTTAACTCTAGACAAAATCAAGAGTTTGATTTTTTACTTCATCAACTTTCTGTTGGAGAACGAACTTCTGTTTTAGTTTAAATTTAGCACAATCCATCATCGTTGTATTGAAGAATGGTCCCGTTCACGTACATATGTATCGGATCGAAGGTATTTAACTTAAAGCCGCAGCTTTGAGCGGGATGCAGTATACAAGAATAGATCCAGCTTAAGTCGACGGCTTCCAAATTGATCTGCGGCTTAAAATTAAAAAAAACGTTGAAATCTGAGGAAACGACGTCTTTAAAATTAAATGCTTCGGCTTTAAATTCAAGCCGAGGGTTTTCGAATTTCGGTAGTTGAGGATTTTAGTTTTAAGCTGCAGCTCAATTTTAAAGCAGCTGGCTTTTAAGCTGGTCCTATGCTTTTACACTACATCCAGCTTTAAAAAGCCGCGGCTTATAATATAAGTTCTCGGGTACGTACGTGAACGGATCTAATTATGATACGTGATGCTTGATTTCTCAAAGACCAACTCTTTTAATTGCATAAATGTACATACAGGTGAATCGAAGATTGTATGAAATGACATCATAGGCAAAGCCTGCTTTTGTAGGCTGATGGAAGACTAATTAAACGTTAATTGGCACAATCGCAAAATATGTAAACGTTTATTTAGAACCAAACAAGACAACTTTTAAAAATACTCGATGACAAATCTCAAGTCTTAAGATAACATGGACTTTGGATACAAAAGTTCATCCCAATCAGTTACAGTGAGGAAACAATCAGGACCAAACTGTACAGAGCTCAAGTGAACTTTTGCCATGGTTGTCATCGACTGCGAAAAGTCAAAAATAACCCTCCAACTCAATAGCGGACGAGAGTGCAACGGAAAAGTGGAAATCCCCCTTTCTTTGGCAGTTTCAAGAAGTAGAGTTTGTTTCTTAATGCCTCAAAACTAATACTTTTCCTCTCTTTTAAAAGGTTTCCCCTTTGATTGGTAAACGGGTACGTCAACCAGTGCTTCTATGACAGAATAAAAACAACAATTCCAGGGTGCCACCAAGGGTGTGATCGATTCATTCTAGGCTGTCAGTCAACTGTCATCTTCTAACCCTATATTTATGTAGACATGTTTTTCGTAAAAATATAGCTAGGTTGACATTGTTTGTCGATCCTGGAATATATTTTTGCGATTTGTAACCACACATGTCACATGTACAGGGTGTCCCATTTAAAAATGAACGTTTGTAAGTGCTTTAAAAACCGCAATTTTCATTCGATTTTAAAAAAGTTTGCGCCAAGTTGTAGACAATTCTTAGCTATTTTGTTTCTTTTTTTACTTTTTAAAATAGGAGTTAGGAATCGGTTTTTATGGCAGATTTCCCAAAGTCCCTGTTTTTGGCCTTTTTATACCAGTTACTTGACGTTTCAATGTGCCGCATGACTACGCAAACGCAAGTTCAACCGTTTGTTTATGTGTCGAGACAAATAAAGTTACTGACTATGTTATTAAAACAAGGAAACAATGAAAACCAAATCAGTGTGAACCTAACATAACCGACTGCAGCCTACCATTACCCTCCGCTGTGCGGCAGCACACAACACAGCAGTTCAACACCGCAACCGCAGGCATGCGCTCCCGTCGGTAACTTGGGTAGCTTAACCAGGGTGTTTTGTCACTGAAGAACTAAAACGTGTGTGTTATTCACTCAAAAAATAATTAACATTTACAAAAAAAGCGTTTGAATAGTCAGCCTTCTCAATGAAACGTCAACTAAGGGTTGCCGCGTTAAACTGCGGGACAATGTGCACCCGCGCAAAGGAGGGCACTGGTAGGCTGCGGTAGGTTATGATATGTTCTCACAAACTTGTTTTTCACGTTTTTCATAGTATAATAATATGGTCAGTTACATTATTTGTCTCGATAGAACTAAAAAAACTGAACTTGCGTTTGCATGCTGCATATTGAAATGTCAATTAACTGATATAAAAAAGCCAAAACCAGGGATGTTAGGAAATCCGCCATAAAAAATGATTTCTAACTCAGATTTTCAAAAGTAAGACAATGAACAAAATAGCCAAGAATTGTCTACAACTTGGCGCAAAAATTTTGAGATTCGAAGAAAAATTGCGGTTTTTAGGACATTTTTAAAATGGACACCCTGTACATATGTATATAATTCGTTGTGCCTGTGGTTAAATATGTAGTTTGAGATACATAGAGCCAAACACTTTCGACTATGAAACAAATAAAAAATGGGAGCAACAAGAAACGGTGGATAAGCTACATATTTATGCATTCATGTTACAGAATAGCACTACTTCTGGAACACTAGAAACGATTTAAAAAAGTCTCGATTAACAGTGAATAAAATAGAAAGTCAGAAAGTAATGCCTGCTATTTGGTGTAGATGTATATTGTACGTATCACTTCACCTTAAATAACATTATGATATCTCTAACAATACAGTGACCGGCAAATAAACGCACAAAATCAGCTGCCCGCATTTTTCATGACATTGTATCAGCAAGCGTTCGGGAGTACGTGAAGAATATGTAGCTCACCACGGGTGGCCTCGGAGTCGATGTTCCCGACGTTCTGCATGGTACATCACCGGGTTGCTCTGAAATGATGCCAATCACTGAGTTGGTCGGTCAAACATTGCTCACACAACTTCAATGCTCGTGTACATAACTTCTTACATTACTTATGTATGTACTTAACAAATTGAGAATGCTTACGTATCTCTGGCTTTTTAGTTATTATTTCAATTAGATGACGAATTGCCGAATCACATCCTTGTTGACCGACAAACCTGTTGAGATCTTGCTTAATCGGTCATACACGAATACGATTCAGTTGTTGTGTGACTGTGTGAGCAGCTGGAAATATACATATTTAAGCAATATTAATAACTAAATAATTAAATAAAGCTGTTAACCAAAAAAATATTAGAATATTTAGTCGGGTGAATTTAAGAGAACAGTTGACTGTGTTTGCAGGTATAAGAAGTGGGTCAATGATGTATAATGATGTTTTGCAGCCCAGATCAATATCTAAATACGGAGATATCTCATGTTGGACCTAATTGGTGCATTGCATTAGCACTCATACATAACCAATTTAGTGTAATTGGCAAAAGCATAAAATCTTGTGTGATATGATTCCATATTTGTGTGCTGCCCTTACTTTATGTCATTTGATTGTTCGTACGCCATTCGTGCGCCGTACCATTTATTATCAACACGAGCGCACTCGCTGATTAGCTGCACACAATATCAGATTTTATTGCCTTTTATGTAGCAAATTACTGTCACAAATGATAAAATATAATTTTTTATGAAAATTTTGAGGTACTCGTGCTAGCAATGTACAGTATATATGTAGGTCAATGTTTCCTGGGATTTTTTTAGCTCCACAATATGTCTTTTACCATTGTACGGCCACTATAAACTCGTTGAAACAACATGTTACATAAAGACGCTTTCGAGATTCTAGTGAAATATCAAGTGCTATTTTCGCTCAGACAATGAAACATCAACTCACTTTTGGTCCACACACTTGGCTAACGTGCGTGATGGTGATTGGGCCACAACTCAACCGGCCAATCATCATCACCCAAGTTCAGCCAATCACGCGAAAGAACAGCAGAGTATTGAACTAGCTCGTGGCCCAACATCTGAGTTCGGTGTAAAAAGTGGTGTTTTACGGGCTATGATGTTTTTTATTGATCAGAATTTGTGTATTGTCCTTGTATGATTTTGCTTGCATTAATTTTGAATAAAATTAGGTTTGATTTCACCCAACAAAGTTTTCAACCTGATGTTTCATGGTCGGACCAAAAATGGTGCTTCATATTTCACTAGAATCTCGAAAGCGTCTTTAATATCATTCTCATTGGTTAGAAGACTTGATTAGCAAATTTGAAAACCCGCCGATTTTGGACCGTCGCTGTAACCCGTACTTATGTATGTACATGTAGATGCACCTGTAGCCTGCACCCAAATCTGTAACTATGAACAAAAGGCAAAAAGTAAGCCCTAAGTAAATAATCCCGGATTGTAAAACCCTCATTGATTTTATAGTATGAAATGTAGCTTCGTTACTCGAGTTCGTACTTGTATCTGTAAAGCTTTGTTCGTAAGTCAAGGTAAATTTTACAACACTATATCGATGATTGCATTTTTACTATGACTTGATTTAATTTGCGAGGCTCCGGTTCAGCCCGGTGCATTTGACTACATTCAATAATATCTTGTGGCGATATATAACTTCAACAGCAAACCGTTTTTATTTTCTCAATTGTTTATGGAATACGACGTTTTAAGTTAGCTAAACCACACCGTCACTGTTTCTCCAGCAACATCAGGGTAATAAAACTTCAACTTCTTTTCAATTACATTCTGGCCTATTAAAAATAGAAAAAATAGAAATGAGTCAGATCGGTAGCCAGTTCAATGCAGATTAAAATACATGTATTTTATGTACATCATACATATACAGTATCTTGGTCAGGGTTTCTTGTTATCAAAAATTAGTTCGTTCGTAAAGGAAATTTCAACTCGCGCCATTTGAATTTAGATTACGCGCCAAAAGGTTTTCTGGATAACATGAAACTTGGATAATCTACTCTTGTACTTGTTATTGTGATATTGCACTAATGTTTTGCATGCAAACCACGTTATGCATCGGGTATCGCCCGCATGACCGATTCCGACATACCGTGATCCGAATACCAAAGTTCACCGATTCAAACACTAAAATAAGTATATTTAGATGGTTCCGGTGATACAATAACGCCCTCGAACATCAGTTAACTTTCAGCATATATCGTTCGTACAGTAAGTATGGAAGAAAATCATGAAGTCCGTTCAACTTGATTATTAACTGCATGCATGCATCTTGGATTTTTCAACGTATTAATAGAGAAAACCACGAAGTTTTAGTTAATTATTACTTTGTAAACAGGTTACTTATAAAAGCCTTAAGAAGACCAATGTCATCAAAGACTCTGAAAAACCACTTAGTTTTTTGGAGACAGTCTAATAATAAATATAGTGAGATTTGTGAGTCATGCAACCTCAATAATCTAGATAAACAATCACGCACTTGTATGTACTCATTGAAATTAATCCTGTTATCATAATAAGTGTCCCAGTTACGTGCATATAAGAAGTAAGTGATTCAGTGGATTTTCTCATCTGGATTTAATTTTGTTAAAGTTAATCTCATTTAAAGTTGAGTGAGATATCGGCAGAGTTTGTAGTCATGTCAGCCAGAACCACATACCTGATAGTGATATGTATGCGTGTTCTCATTCCGCAATCACATTTTCATTCTCAGATGTTTTGTCGGTCTGAATTTGATTCAAGTCTTATTTTTTGCAGTCAGTTTTCATTGTATTATTAAGTGTGTCTTTTTTAACAAGCAAATACTGTATTTCGAATGGGGTGTATAAGTCTAAGTAACATCCGAATATTGCGTGAGTTTCGAACGTAGTCTCCTATTCGACTTAAAATGCTGTCCTAAACTTTTGGCTAAGCAATAAACCAAAAACTTCAATCCAATGCCGCCAAACCTGATCCTTTATTTACTAACAGAGTAACCGACAACAGGTTATCCTAATTGGTTCAGAGGTTTGTATCTCCATTGGTTCAAAGTTAATTTTGATCCACTATCATTTACTAACGATTCTGTACTGTTTATAGTAAGAAAGAATCGGAACTAATTTAATTACTAATACTTTCAGCAGTTATACGACTCGGATTTAACGAGAACCGACAGTTGTAAAGCGTTGTACATCCTATAACCCATCCAGGGTTCCTTGTTACCCTTATTGAACTTATTAAAGTTTTTGCGAATGTTAAATGTTGAAAAAAACATAGTTCCTCATTCATCATGTGCCAACGGGTCCATGAAGTTATTTCTTTTAATAACAAGAAACCGGGACCACTCAGCAAATCATGGACTCTAACCTGCATGAATCATGCAAATGGTCTAAACAAATTGGCACCATCTTCAAGTATTGTGATTTGTGTTCCCAGACCGGAAGCAAGTGTGTAGTCACACCCTTATCGATGTCACCTGATTCATGTAAATATGTACGTAAATACACTTCTTGATGAGCCGCAATTATGAGTAAACGTGTTTTATTATGCACCTAATTTGAAGTTCAATGACTGCACATTCCATGTAATTTAATCAGGTGTTGCCACCCTTTTTAATCGCTACCGTTGTTTACACAAGTTTCTAACGTAATTATCGTCCAATCAAACTTGCACATTGACGGATATGTGTTTAACTGATTACATGTTTGCCCCACCCTTGTGTATATCCGCAATCTTATCAACTATCAACTTTATCAACTAAAGTGGCGTCAGGCACGCAAGTGGACCAGTTATCGAAAAGTACCTAATCAACATAATAAGACACATTGAGTCTTCATGATAAAATGCAAAAGAGTTTCAAAAATAGTTTCGAAAAAAACTTTCGTGCCACATTTGCATTCATCTGAATTCAAACGTTAAGTATGACATGGAATGCGTTTACGGTAAAATGCCTATGAAACATTTTTGGCAACTGATTATGGTGGTTTTGTATGACTATGAAGGTTTTCTCGGTTGCGTGCTTAGGTACCATTTTAATAATTATTTGATATTTTACCAATTATTAGTCCATGTATTATAACACACGTAGTTATAATCAGAATAGAATCGGAAATGAGAAGATTACTGTGTGTCATGTCTGTGTTCCTAATAGGTTTTTGAAATGAATAGGTACTGTACGTGTTCCATTAAGATCGAAGTACTGTAATAGTGAAGCTACAGATGTACATATCTTAGCATAGAAACGGGGTTGGAATATGGTTACGCTGTGTGAAATGAACTATCGACAGATACATATTCCGCAAAACGGGGCAAACATACTTTTTATTCTTATTCAACCCTGTTCCGCAATACATGACCGACCTCAAAAAGTGAAGCAACCATTCCGTATTTTTCTCGAATGTTTTCAGTCGTAATCAACATTTGTGTAAGTTCAATTCTTGTATTTATGGCGATTGTTTGTGTAATACAATATATCATGTCGTTGCAATCAAATATGCATGAGTATGGCTCTTGGCTGTATGTTTACTGGCTCAAATGCTTATTACTTGTATCAATCACGAAATGCCTGGCTCATTCCCTTATTCACTCATTACACATTTTCCTGGTTTCTTCTCTGCTGGTTCATTATACGTTATTTTTCAAGTGGCTCAAGCTGATACATAGTGTGGTTAGTTTAGAGGTCATGTTTAATTCGATCGTCAGACACCACGATTTGTCTAAGGCGAGAAAGAACCAGAGCATGTATGATAGGATAAAAACATTTGTAGAGATTTAACCACGCATTTTAAGAAAGTATATACCTACATACATACGACATACATGTATATGTACGTATGTATGTACCTACTGTCATGTTTGATCAACATTACAGTATGTAGGATATATAGGATATGTACCACCAAATGTCACTATGTACTGTATGTAAATGTATGTCCGTATGTCACTATTGAATATGGAAGTTTCTTGTTATGTATTTCTGTTGTTCTCATCAAATGTTTTATTGTTTCTGTTGTTTTTCAAATTGTTGTAGTCATTTTCGGTTCAGTAAGTTTTCATTCTAAATAGCAGGTCTGGCAGTTGAAAATCACCTATTAATTAACTGGCTTTTCGGCTTTTGTACTTTATTCTAAACTATAAATATCGTGTTCTTTCTATAATCACCCATAATAGCTTAAGTTTTATTATCTATTGCTTCAAATAACCTCACTGAGTCACTTTAGTGGGATTAGTCGGCTTAACTTGATCAACAGAGGATAAGGTCTACAAGTACCTTTCTCTCTGTAAACAATAATCGTAGATTATATGCACGTATGTGAAAAATGTTCTATCAATAAACATGATATTTATTACGACGCTACAATAATTTCCTCCTCCGATATAATAAGCATGTACATAATTATTATTGCCAGGAAAGTGAATCTCTGATCACGAGTATATCACATACAAATGTGTACTGTAGCATTAGTATTCGGTATTGTAAAACTGTGAGCGTTTTACGACCGATGTCTCAATTACGCAAAGAGCAATCGCGGTCTCACTCACTAGCTCGTCCCGCCAGTCTTCTCACTATCCCAATCGGAAACGTGCACATTCTGACTCAGACTCCATTACCATTATGTTCTCTGACATGATTATATACATGTATAAACTGGCTTATAAACACACTTGTAAATGGCTATTCTCGCCTGTTCTGTAATGTTACTTTGAGCACTATGAGCAGTTCATGTGAGCAACATGTATGTATAATCAGAAATACTGTTCCAAAAAGGTGCATGAGTTCTCGAAATACGTCCGAATGATTCACGATGTCTGAGTTCTAGTGGAACAAGATATCGTCAGTACAATGAAGAACAATCATCTTCATCAACAAAAATCGGGTATCGTGAATTATTAGGAAAACTATGTATCAATAACCTTTCTGGAACAGTAGTTCATTTTGGCTGTACATACATACTATATGTAAAAAACGAGCTTGAATGAGCAGGTGGCGGACCGATCAAGAATAGACCACAAATACATATCGATAGTCGAGACCATCCAATTCAGCTTGACCGTTTTGTACATTTACGTGTTCGTAAAACCAGTATTACCTATTTTAATATAGCCCATGCCAGGTTGCATATATTTCACATACACTACAGTTGATTAGTGTGACTAATTACAGACTTTATCTTGACGTTATTTTGTGCAAATGAGCTGATCTGGTAAATACTTTTTACCGTACTCCGCAGATAATGCCCAGTTAAGCATAAAATAGAAAAAATATATAATTGAATGTCAAAAACTTGGCTGACATATTGTATTTATACATGTATAGATTTGCGTTATTATCTCACACTCAAGAAGTGTTAAGGTTTCGTTGGGTTTTTTGTTTTTGACTAACGACGCGATTAATACCAATCATCCAGAACTAACAAGTGTCTTTACTATTTTGTCCCACCTTTTTTGAAGGTTTCAGATTTTGTATTACCTACCTACTTATGTTTGAGAAAACTGTATTATTTAGCTGTAAATAAACCTTATTGAGTGTAAATTTCAATTATCTACATATACATAAGTATTGGTCGTTTTTAGTTTGGCTTTTGCGTGATAATAAAAAATTTTATTAATTTATTTATATATATATCTAGATCAAACCTGAGCATTTTATAACAAGAGATAATTATTTTGACGATCATACTTTGAATTATAACATCAGCAGCGGAATTTTTTTATAGTTCAAAGATCATCATCTGTGAACAGGCCACGTCGCACAAAAAATAAAATAAAGTTTGTGTTCACTCGATGATTTGGCAGTTAATCCGGACGGAACTGACTATATGTCAGATTCACCTTTGCACCGTACTGTATATATAGAAACGGGTGCATTAGTCATGAGTTGCAGCCCAATTAGCTGTAGTCAATGTCAGCCAAGACTGGGCACTATTGCTGCACCCATCCCTATTATCACCTGGTTTTCTCTAAAATACCCCTTTATTCTTTATACTCGATGTGTAGTTCATTCCGTGAAACATTATATTTTCACTTAATTAATGCGAAACATCATCCTTAAATTTTTGTTTGTTACCTTCATGATTATTTCAGAGAATTGCTGAATTTTGGCGAGTGAATTGAATTACGTCAACTGTTTTTTTCTAATCCAAATCAAGGATGCTGGAAAACATAACCGATGAAGATTACTTGTATGATAACGAGTCATACGAACCCGAGTATGACTTTATGTATCTTTATGTCATACCACGGATAGTGCCCATATTTTACATGTTTGGTTAGTGATAATAAAGTCACTCACTCACTCACTCACTAACTCACTCACTCAATCACTCACTCACTCACTCACTCACTCACTCACTCACTCACTCACTCACTCACTCACTCACTCACTCACTCACTCACTCACTCACTCACTCACTCACTCACTCACTCACTCACTCACTCACTCACTCACTCACTCACTCACTCACTCACTCACTCACTCACTCACTCACTCACTCACTCACTCACTCACTCACTCACTCACTCACTCACTCACTCACTCACTCACTCACTCACTCACTCACTCACTCACTCACTCACTCACTCACTCACTCACTCACTCATTTTCAGTGGTCATCTTCGGGGCATGTGGTAATCTGCTAGTGATCGTGGTGTTCGGTCTTGACTCGCACAACCGCGACAGTACGAATGCGCTGATCATCAACCTGGCACTATGTGACCTGCTGTTCATCGTGTTTTGTGTGCCACCAACTGCCATCAACTATGCCACGGACCAGTGGCCGTTTGGGCCAATCGTATGTAGTGGGGGCGTATTACCTGATGCACTGCTCTGTTCTCGGATCAATGTGGACGCTTGGTTGGTACATCCAGTTGTCGTTATCATAATATATTATTATATATAGAGAGAGACCGACCAGCATTTGCAATATAACCGTTGCTGAGCATTACCGGAATCGATTCTCAATCAACTCACTTTACAACTCATCAATGTGAACAGTTTTTCAAATGTTTCAAAATGATGAACTCATTGTATTTTACATATTTATGTAGTGTTTTGTTTACCGATCCGTGCAAATTGCTTGATTGTTAATGTGCACACTGTTGCAATATTATATTTTACAATTATATATTCTGTAACCACATATTTTGGAATCATTACAGTACTGCTAACGATCGATCGTTCCCTGGCCATCGCACTGCCACTGCGCAGTCGGCCGTGGCGATCAGTGAAGAATGCAGTGAAGGTGTGCACGTTGATGTGGATCAGTATATCGCTGGTATGTGTGCCCGTGACACAACTGTACAAGCAGACCGAGTTCCATTACAACGGTCATGTGAGGACGGCCTGCATTTTTACGGTTAGTGGCACTGACGGATGTATGTTTTCAATCAGTCAGTTAAAAAATACTCCTAATCGATAACGGTTCTGCATTCAAAACCACCGTTTTTCATCAATGATTCATTTTTCTCATATGATTAAACTTTGTTGCACATTGCAAGAAATCATGGTATTTCAGGAGTACATGAACCAGACGGCACCTGTATGGCAGATCCTAACGTACCATCTATCGTTCTCAGTCGGTGGCTACCTGATCCCGCTGTCCTGCTGTCTGGCTCTGAACGTCTGGATGATCAGACGATTGAGTGAGAATCCGTTCTGGTCCGGCGGCAAACAACCACAGCCACGTTCGTACTTCTAATTAGACTAAGTACACACTGTATACAATAATTATGTAGCTCATTCGCAGCAATGATACTTTTTTGTCAAACCTCAACTTGATCGAGATTGGGTGAAAGCAATTTTCATGAAGACTTAATATAATGAATTAAAAAATATATTAATGTTACAGAAGGACTTCGTCGCGTATCGAATTCGGAAGCGGATCCATGTGCCTCAAATTACGATACGACATTGTCGGTTAATGGAGTCAATGATCAACATGCTCAGGTGTACCTGTCACATCCAACAAATAACATGTCACAACCCATGAGGGCGAAAAAAGACAGAATGAAACGTCGTGTATTGCACATGATTACTCTGGTGAGTGAGTGAATGAGTGAGTGAGTGAGTGAGTGAGTGAGTGAGTGAGTGAGTGAGTGAGTGAGTGAGTGAGTGAGTGAGTGAGTGAGTGAGTGAGTGAGTGAGTGAGTGAGTGAGTGAGTGAGTGAGTGAGTGAGTGAGTGAGTGAGTGAGTGAGTGAGTGAGTGAGTGAGTGAGTGAGTGAGTGAGTGAGTGAGTGAGTGAGTGAGTGAGTGAGTGAGTGAGTGAGTGAGTGAGTGAGTGAGTGAGTGAGTGAGTGAGTGAGTGAGTGAGTGAGTGAGTGAGTGAGTGAGTGAGTGAGTGAGTGAGTGAGTGAGTGAGTGAGTGAGTGAGTGAGTGAGTGAGTGAGTGAGTGAGTGAGTGAGTGAGTGAGTGAGTGAGTGAGTGAGTGAGTGAGTGAGTGAGTGAGTGAGTGAGTGAGTGAGTGAGTGAGTGAGTGAGTGAGTGAGTGAGTGAACGAACGCATTTCTTAGTGGATTCTATACTACAGGTGTCATTTGTTTTCGGCGTTTGCTGGTTGCCAATGAACGTTATTTACTTTGTGTATGCGATTCGGTATAAACGGGTGGAAGGTGGCGAGTGTGTGAATCATGACAAGCTGGTCATTCTGTCGGCTGTATCCGCACAGGTACACTCACTCA
>OZ038447.1:11614098-11651598 GCA_964036265.1 Daptonema setosum
AAGTGAAAGGAGGATGGCTCATTCATACATTTTAATCAATCGTGGATAACTCTTTTTCAATCTTCGATACTATTCAATGAATCTTTATAAGTTGAACGAATGCTTGATAACTGTTTCAAAATAAAATGACCAACTATTCGCTATGCATGTATACATATGTAGCACTATTATCACCAGATAGCCAATGTACATGATCAAAGCTCGCACTATTTGACCGGACATCCTGTTTGCATGCCGACACCATTTTGCTTGATTTGATACTCAATTCTGGTTGAATGTTGTCAACATTTGAAAATATTAACGAGGAAATATTTCCAGCAGTTTTTTACACTTTGAAAGGTGTAAAAGACCGAAGATAAATGCCACTTTTATTTACTCTTGATGTATACAGGGTCTGTTCGCAGCTGGAGCCACGGAAACCGTTTTATTATAAATTTTTAGGTTAACACGAGAAACAATAGAGTACATGTTAGTTGTTGAGAAACTGCCTTTGAGTGTGTATTATAACTCAGCAAAACAATTTGCGAAACTATTTTATCAAGATTGTAACACATGCAATAACAACGATAGTTAGAATACTTAAATACGTACAAGAACGATCTTTCTGAGAACCAAGTTTTACCAATAAACAAACTCAATAATAAATGACGATAACTGTGCTGGAAAAACCGAGTAAGGAATTTTACACCAGAGCCTAGTAAATTTGGTTTAGTTCAATGGAATTGGCAAACTCATTTTCCATGTGCATTGAAGTGAGTGTATTGGTGGGTGGTAAAGTTACATTCAATAACAACACTTCGGGTCGAGACGGACCGACTGACAGACTGACTGACTATGAGCAAACGCTGTTTGACCAAATGACTAGCTGACTGAAACAACTGATTCATCATTCACGTTTCATCAACTAATGGCACATGATTTGTTTTATGGAGCGGTTACCAGGCGGCGAAGCTCTAGAGGTTTACGCGCCCAACGACAGACACTCGGGCAAGATGATAAAGTATCTTGAAATTTATTCTTGCTTCATTTGTTTGATAAAGTGGAAACCTTTTAATTCATGACAGACAGCGAAGCTATAGTCTTTTTTCGGGGTAACGATAGCCAGTGGAAAACGAAGTTAGTTCATCATTCACGTTTCACAGCTAACAGTAGATAATAAAAGCAACTTTTAAATTAGATCCTATTGAGCGTTAGCCGTTACTGGAGGAAGAGACAAGTCGTTCGCTTCGCTCACTCCAATCTAGAAAAAAGTTGTTGTTGTTGTTTTTACACCAGGCTCCAAATGTACATGAACCTGTTGTGTGTGACGCGTCACTGTAGAATATAAGCAGCTGGATGACACGTCAGCCGCATGATGGCATCCCATAAACTTGACCAACGAACATCGGAAACGCGTATCTGATCGATGGAACGATGGAGTGGGTGGTACCGAATCAAGTAGACGACATTCAGTCACGCACAAACATGTGTTTCATGCACTCCAAAATTGAGCAGAAAACAGTTCGGAATCACTTTTGTTGTGTAAAAGTTTTTGTGAACAAATAAATTCTCATTGGTCCAAAGCGCCATGATTGCAACAGTTCAAATGAAGGAAAAAACAAGGACCATAACAAAAGATCACTTAAAAGATCGAACTAATTCAAGATGCAACTAAATTAAAATTCAACAAGTATTGTTTGGCTTGGAAACTGGCTCAGCTCGACTGCAGTTAAGGAACGAACGACCGAACGGGGTACAATTGATGGGGACAGTCCCATCCATAAATAGATACTACGGGTGTCTGCCTCATCTGCATCAGCATCCAATTCGTATTTGTGTATTTCCCAGAGCGATCTTAATGGGCTTGTGGGCGTACCCATTGGTGTCAACAACAACAACAATAACAACAACAACAACAACAACAACAACAACAACAACTATTTCCAGCTGGAACCACTGAAGCCGTTTTATTATACATTTTTATGTTAACATGAGAATAGAGCATATTAGTTGTTAAGAAACCACATGGGGTTTTGTATTATAACTCAGCAAAACACTTTTCGAAACTAATTTATCAAGATTGTTATGCATACAATAACAACGATAGGTATAATACGTACAAGAACGATCTTTCTGAGATTCAAGTTTTACCAATACACAAACTCAATAATAAATAACGTTATTTGTGCTGGGAAAACCGAGTAAAGAAATATACACCAGAGCCCAGTAAATTTGGTTCGGTTCAGTGGAACTGGCAAACTCAATTTCCATGTTCATGGAAGTGAGTGTATTGGTTGGTGATAAAGTTACATTTAATGACAACACTGTCGGGTCGAGACGGACCGGACCGACTGACAGACTGACTGATTATGAGGGAACGCTGTTTAACCAAATGACTAAATGACTGAAAAAAAGCTTATTTATCATTCACGTTTCATCAACTAATGGCACTCGATTTGTTTTATGAAGCTGGCACCAGGCGGCGAAGCGCTGGAGGTTTGCGCGCCCAACGACAGCCACTCGGGCAAGATGATAAAGTATCTTAAAATTTATTCACGCTTCAATTGTTTGATAAAGTGGGAACATTTTAATTCATGACAGACAGCGAAGCTATAGTCTTTTTTCGGGGTAACGATAGCCAGTGAAAACGAAGTTTGTTAATCATTCACGTTTCATAGGTGTCAGTAGATAATAAAAGCAATTTCCAAATTAGATCCTATTGTGCGTTAGCCGTTACTGGGAGAAGGGAGCAGTCGTTCGCTTCGCTCACTCCAATTTAGAGAAAACTGAATTTATTTTGCCAAAACATTCAGTTCAAGCGTTTATAATATAGAATGCAACATATTTTTTATTTTGTTTTCTTTAAAAAAAGAACACGTTGTATGTATAAGAGAATAAGTTAAAATGGTACCAAATACAGAACACCCAAGGTGGTGCATTAATTCGTCAAACGAACACCCACTGCACTTTACGACTGCCGAGAACACCGTACCGTAATTACAGTGATGTATACCGATACGATACCAATAAGTATGGAATACACTATAATTAAGTGCAACACCTAGTAAGTGCACCAGCATATTGAAAACGAGGGAAAATTCTCGAAAGGTGTGAACAAGTTTGAATCATGCCATTGGAAACTGTAGTCAGCTACACCAGCGTTTATTACTTTATAGTCAACCCTAACACACATTGTGTCTTATTACGATTACTTGCACGCTAACAACTGGGCCGTTGCATGAAAAATATGCATGGATCACGATTTCATTACTTTTAGCGGGTTTACATATCTACATATCTTGTTAAAACTGCTTAACCATTGAAAAACAAAGAGTTGATGTAGTATCGAACAAAGAAAGGAGAGAAACTGAAAGAACGAAATTACTTGGCAGTTAGTTATTTATAAAGTAAAACCACGGGTAAAGGATAGCCACGGTATTTTCACAACAATCACAAACGTCCGCACATAAATGTACATGGCATCAACCATTCTGTTTCGAGAACTGGTGTGCAGTGTTTTCAATCTCTCAAGGAAAAAAAATAACATACGTATTTACATACAGTACATGGCTTCCACGATTCTGTTACAATAAATAACATGCAACTGGAGCCCAGAGCACCGGATGTGAGGCGACGAAGAAAGCTCGTAATGGCAACAAGCAAGACATTGGATGCGGGCATGCAACATGTGCAAATACTCGCATGGACACAACCGCAGTCTGCATTAACCACATGCTCCATCACCAGTTTCCTCAGATACAAATCCAGTGTACACATTATGTACAATACAATTCTTGTTCAAATTCAACCATGCACCAATTTTTTCATACCTGTTTGACAGTTTCCATGAAATAACATTAGATTTTTTATAGATAAGTTAGAAGAATAAAAGTTTTAGCAGATCAATGGCACAACCACAGTTTGCATTACATAACAACATAGTCTATCATCAGTTTCACATAGAGTTTGACCTTGCAAAAAAACTCATACACATTCTTTTCAAGTTAGAAGACTGTGGAAACTGCAGTGGAACAGGAATTTTCAGTTTATCCAGAACCGGATATTGATAAGCTTTTTAAAGCTGGGACAAAAATTGCCCAGCAAGTTTTTTTTAGTAAAACTGTACTAGCAATTGATATATTTCGGTTGTCAGTACTATGTTTTAAACCATACAAGTATAACTTACATGTGTATACAAAACGTGCATGAGTCAAGTAAAGAAGCAACATAAACAATGGAAGCAGTCATTGTGCTCATGTCAGAGTCGTTCAGACAATGCCAATGCCAAAGACAATGCCGTTCAGAATGGCAGAATGAAAAAAACAGTACCATTGGAGCGGATGCCACTGTTCAACTGGTTATCGTGTCAAGCACGGCCAACTTTGACTTTAGGACCTTACGTGCCATTCGAATATTTTCAGAACAGACTTTATCATGAGGTAAATGAAACTGCAAAAAGTTTGAGCAAGAAAGGCCTGCCAAAGTGAAAAAAGTTGCCTGGCACAATGAAGACACGACTATTGCGAATGTGAACTGAATAAACAAACGTGACAAATGGGTGTTCAGCTTTCAGAAACTCGCATGTAACATGATGAAAACTGCTTTTGCATCTATTCGATTAACTATGTTTCGGTAACTTTCGATATAGTAGAATAAAATGAACCAAGTCAAATTTTTACCAGCTGTATGAAATTTAGTAGTCCTGACATGCCACAAGTTGTCGCACGATCATTCTACTGGACCACATGAAACTTGACATGCATGTACAGGGTGTCCCACTTAAAAGTTTCAATGAGAATGTTCTTTAATTTTTGATAGTATCAACCAATTTGAAAAAATTTTGCCTCAGTTTGTAGACAATTTTTGAAAATTTTTTTCGACACTTAAATTTTTCAAAAAGTTTTTCTATAGAAATTTTAAGACCAAAATTGCTGAACCCCCTCATTTTCGTACTTTTCTACCGTCGATTTCACAGGATATTCAGTTTTTTTGTTTCGATTAACACCTCTAACAAAAATAAAACAACTAGAAAAAGTCACTCCCACAGAAAAACAACAAAATAAAACCGTCTACCATGTTAAATAAATGAATAGAATAATAGACACGAGGCCAACAGTCAACTTTCTCCACAGTTCGAAATATCCTTCAAAACCCCTAACTCTTTGGCTCTCAAGTGCTTTGTCCGACAAATCCTCGTTATCCGACAGTTTCTGGTGATTAATTTTAATGGCAGAATGTTATGGCAAAGCTATTGTAGGCTTTGTATCTTAAATTGGTTGCGGAATCATCTTTGTAAATTAGGAGACTCCACCTCTGCGTGGTGACCTCACGCCAAACGGCTACAACGAACCGTTCATAAGTTGGCAAATGAATTCCTATTCCGTAGAACTTTCAAGTTGATAAGCGTATCAAAAATGCTTCGATTTGACTATTTTTGTTTACCTTGATTGAAAATCACGTTGGTTTTCGACAAAAATATGAGTTAAAAATGCCGCTTTCATGACATTAATGTTTCACTTAGTGCACAAAGTTCATGTTCCTGTACCTGGTCTTGTATCTTTTACTCATCTAATCGGCAAGTGAATTTGTTTATTTTGTTTTTCCGTTGTAATAGTACTTTTTTCATTGTTTTTTTACTCCGTTAGAGGTGTTAATGGTAGCAAAAAACTTAATATCCTGCGAAGCCGACGGTAGAAAAGTACGAAAATGAGGGTGTTCGGAAATTTTGGCCTTAAGCGTCAAAAAAATTTGCCAAAAGTTGTCTACAAACTGGCGCAAAATTTTTTCAAATTGGTTAATTCTATCAAAAATTAAAGGACATTCTCATTGAAACTTTTTAGTGGGACACCCTGTATGTACACCAAAACCACAGAAAAACACAGATTGACAGCATGTGTAGGATCAAGGGTCAATAATAAGGAGTGATTAATGTTAGAATACTTTCAATAAAATCGTTGCATAAATTCAGAATCCGAATTAACGTGTTGTGTTATCTGCGTATAACAGTACATTGTGTAGTGCCGTGTTTGTCTGTTTATCTACATTGATACAACTGCCATACGAAATCAGAATACTGTGTATACATGTTTTGTGTACACAATAAACACATGTATAGTTCATACTATGGCATCAGATTAAAAATACTATGCACTAACAGAAACATTATCCTTGAATGTAAACGTGAAAATATGACACGGTGTGGCGCACGAAGAATGATTACACAAAAATGTTGAACACTTCAAGATGGAAGGTGAAAGCCGAATCAGTAAAGTTGCATGATACTGCAGTTGTATTAAGTATGAACATTTCACTATGTGCATATGTAATATACATTGTTTATAGTTGAACGTGCAAAATAGAGAGCTAAAACAAAAATACGTTGTTTTCAAAACGTTAAACGCTAAACAAAGTCTGCGTTACACGAACCTTTATAACTGAAAAGCTGCACAGAATGCTGTCAGGCTCTTACTTGCATGTCCATGCACCATATTTTTGTCGTGTACATACAATACGCACCACATCAATGGTAACGGTCTCACGCCGGTATCCATACCCATGAGCCTTGGGAAACTATTACTGAAAAACATATATGTAAACCAGATATATAAATTTATTATATCCTGCAGTGAATGAGGTTTGGAGGGCATGTTATGGAATTTGTAGTTCCATATACGCAGCACGACACTTGACAAGTCCGAGAGACGCATGGAGCCATGACCAACTTGGAAGGCATACACATACACATATACTCTCCAAGTGACCATGATTCGGTCAAGCCATTCACAGTCAAATATATGAGTTTGGTAGTTCAAAGTACATACTCGTGAGGCCTATTTATACGCAGACTGCCACAAGTCCCGTACGAAGCATAATATGACACGTATCAGAGACACCGCAAAAGCACACGTTTTATCGAGGTTTATTTAGGATGAAAACGTTCGAAGTAAAAGTGCAAGGGGGATTTTTCTGAAAAAATGGGGGAATAATATTATTATAAGAAAAAAATTACTGGGCCAATTAGTAAAAATGCAGAATCACTGTTTGATCACCGGGAACTTCGGTGATTTATGGCCGTCGCGGTTGTGTAAAAATTGGGAATATTATTGAAATGGCACAAAAACACATCAATTTTTGTGGTTTATAATTTAATGTTTCATGTTACAGAATAGAAATTTGTAAAGGTTATATAATTTAAGCAAACGAATGAAATTCATGGTATGTATGTATCTGTTCAGGTGTCCGCAGGTGTTATTCAGTTACATGACTAATAAACTAAAACCATCCAGTTTCCCATGATTTACTGTAGATGCGACTACAGAGAATACAAAACGACTGATTGATTCGAATGCAAATGCCGGCACTCGAATCGACTATTATAGACAGTTTGCTGACGAGTTGTATCGCTTCGCATTATAGTCAGTGATGGGCATCATTCAAGCTAACATTCTAATCTGAATTTGCCACATAATTACGTAGAACAAACCTTTATATACTGGGTGGGCTAAAAACATGTCGTTGTTGGCGCTGCACAAGTAGAGCTGCTGTAGTTGTCGTGTCGCATTAAAACGTACAAATAACAATCGAATACCCAAATCAGCACGAGTTAGTCATTCGAAAAAACATTTCATGGTTTTTTTCTGTAAGCCAACCTCTAACGAGCCCGTTTTCAGCCATGGTATTAGGATTAGCCATGCGAGATTTTTAGCTCACATTTCCTTTATTTCACTGTCTGACTTAGAAAAACCCATCGACCATAGAGCTGATGATAGACATCAGTTACAACAAGGGATTATGTTTGCGCCAGTTTGGTGATAACATGTAGTACAGGGTGTCCCATTTAAAAATGAACACTTTGAATTACTCTAAAATCTGCAATTTTCGATCGATTTTCAAAATTTTTGCTTCAAGTTGTAGACAATTCTTGACCATTTTGTTTATTTTTTTACTCAAGTAAATCTGGTTCATGAATCGATTTTTATGATGAATTTCCGAACATCCCTGTTTTTTGTCATTTTCACGTAGTCGGTGGTCGTTTCAATGTGCAGCATGACCACTGCAAACTCAAGTTCAATCATTTTTGTTGTCTGTCGGGACAAATAATGTAACTAAAACTATTATTATAATATGGGAAACGATGAAATCGAATTGGTGTGAACATAACAATACGAACTGCAGCATACCAGTACCCTCGGCTGTGCGGCAGCACACAACACCGCAGTTCAACACCGCAACCGTTATTTGACGTTTCAAGAAGAATTCTATTAGTTCCAAGGTAATTTCTGTAACTTTAATCATTGTTTCAGATAATAAAACATGTTTCAGTTTAACAGTGGTATATTAGGCTGATCAGGTTGCAAGCGCGAGCGCATGCCTGCGGCTGCGGTGTTGAACTGCTCTGTTGTGTGCCGAGAGGGCTGCTAGGCTGCAGTTGGTTAAGTGACGTTCAAAACAATTTGATTTTCACGTATTCCACTTTATAATAATGAAGTCAGTTACATTATTCGTCTTGACAGCCAAAAAATGGTTGAGCTTGCTTTTGCAGTGGTTATGCTGATCATTGAAACGACCACCTGCCACGTGGAAATGACGAAAAACAGGGGCGTTAGGAAATCCGGCATAACTACCGATTCGTAACTCAGATTTACTTGACTAAAAAAATAAACAAAATGGTCAAAAATTGTCTACAACTTGGCGCAAAAAAATTTAAAATCGAATGACAATTGCGGTTGCTAGGGCAATTCAAAGTGTTCATTTTTAAATGGGACACCCTGTACATTGGCAACTGGGTTTGATTATAATAATGATCCGAAAGGTCTGATTCTTTTTATCTACTCTTTCTGATTACTTAACAAGATTGGATAATAAAGGAATTACAGAGCAGCCGAGGAAAAAAAACCCATAAAACTCCCAGCACATGATTTAAAAAATTAATGTGGAGGAACTTGTTAATTAATTGTACAATTTCATTTCTTAATTTGTGTCCATATTCAACTCAATATTCAACAGACTCAGGATGGAAGTATTTTATGTGATTCGTTGTTCTAGGTGTGTTTGGAATTTGCAGCCCGTTTATACGTGAGTGCATGTACTCTTTGCCTCATGTATGCCCAACCGACTTCGATAACCCTTTCTTCAATAAAAATTGCCGTTTTTTTAACCCAGTCCGCTGACTAATTCGATGCTTTGCTGACGGGGTTAAACTACTCCAACATAGAATATTAATGCTTATTCGCATGACTGAAAAACTTTCACGTACATTTTGTTGAACATCAAAAACGTTTTTACACAACGTTGTACAAAGATAAACTTTGTTGCGTCTACGGTCTATGAGCGCATTGGTTTGCGAACTGCACTGTACAATCACGTTGTTTATCGCCAGCACCATTTTTTTAAACCTCAAAAACATGTATTTGTCGTTGCTTGTTTGGCATGAAAATAACGCATTGGGTGTAAACCAACGTTAGATTTTTTTTATTAAAATTGATTTATATTAAAATATAACAAAGATGTTATTTCATGCGTGTGTGATGTAAATTCGCAGCATTTAGAATTTCAATTACACAGTTTTTCACTTTCTGAGAACCGTAATCTCACTGTTGCCTGCAACCGCAACGAGCGTTAATCGTTTCATGAAAGTTGCCTGGGTTGTTTCATTGCAATATCTAGCATAAGGTGATGTATTCCTACTACAAGGTGATGTTTTGCGTGAGTTGTCAACATACACATACATCAACGTGCACATGGACACAACAGGTCAAGGTTGCTGATCTAGTTGCCATGCCAATCTGTTCTACATGCATTCCCAACCCTCCCTTAAACACAGACAAAAAATTTCCAGAGAGAAGGAAATTTGTTTTCAGATATAAAAAATACAGTTTTCAGACTTTTTTGTTCTTACACAATTTTAAAGGGGGAGTTTCATTTATAAAAAAACAGTCGAAGGGAAAATTGCACTTTGTTGATAGTTCGTTACATTCTTCTTCCGGCTCGCGCATACATAACCACACTGACAGGTCAATCTTTCAAGGGGAGGAAAATTTTACAGCAAGCGTTTACAACCTTTGATTACATTTGCAACATCAGTGCAGTATATTACATAGTTTCTCGACGGTCCGGATCGAATATGCAAAAACCAGTGACTGAACCAAAGTGTTTTATCAAGTAGTATAATCTAAGTATGTGTTTGTGCGAGCGCACGTTCAAGGTTCAGCGTATCAAGCAATCTGCGTTATATCACCAGCATCGTCAAACGCTCAATTCACATGTCACCATCACGTACACAAAATTTTTCAATCCTTCTCTACTGCTGCCACTGGCGGACGAGATAAACCAAAGGGAGGGGAATTCCGTCAAAGAGGGGGAATTGGAAGTTTTCAGGCCATTTTACCTACACCTTAGGTAACAAATTCTACTTTTTTTAAACGCCAAAGAGGGGGAATTCCACTTTTCCCTCCCCTTCTTGTCCGGTAGTGACTGCTGCATACGTCTTGATATGAAAATTTCAACATTTATTTATTCACCTCTGAGTTTTGCTTTATTTACGAGGATTTCATTCGACAATTTATTGCCACAATTTTAATACTACTGTTTCAATTGGATTAAAATGATATACTTGACATCTATTTAATCGCCTTTAACTTTCACTTTATTCATATTTTTTATTCCTTTTTTATGTTGGCCTTATTTCAGACAAAGTTCACAATGAAACCCGTATTGGCGCTGGATGGCCTGGTCACACTTGTCTTGGGCATCGGTACATTCTTCCAACCCGACCTGGTATTCGATCTGATTTATGTTGGTAATCTTATCAGTTAATTCATTTATTTTTTTACTTATTTTTAAATATATTGGTATCTGTTATATAACATGTTTATATGACGTTGAAATTAACTCTTGTCATTCGCACGCACTGGTGGAGAGAAGGGAGAGTGGAATTCTCCTCTTTTTGGCGGTTTCAAAAAGTAGAAATTGCCCTTAAGGTGTCGGTAAAATGGCTTAATTTCTGCCAATTCCCCGCCTCTTTGACAAAGGTCCCCTCTCTTTGGAGGACTAGCTTGTCCGCCATGGGTCGATCGTATAAACGTGAGCAAAATCTACAAATACAAAATATACTTGCAAATAGGATATTATTTTCGAGTTACTGATGTATTTAGTAGGTAGATTGTGAAACAGCGGTTATTACTAATTTCATGGTGAATTTTTTTGAGTTCCGATTTTTGGTTGTATATAGAATTAGAACAACCAATAATATAGAGTGTCCCAGTCAACACGGAAACATGTCTCCAAAATGACTATTCAATAAGGGAACACCAATACAGCGCGTGCTTTTATTTTGTTTCTTGGTAAAAGTCGAGATATATGTTCATTAGGATCGTGTTATTTTTTGAGAGTTAAATAGAACGTCATTGAATTTTTTACAGACGACCCCAGGCGAAGGTGTATCATGGCATTTGGTTCGTTGCATCGGAGCTCATTTCGTGAACATCGGTTTCGTCATGTTGGCACTGTCGTTCAGCACCCATCGACCCTCTCATACAACCGCCTATTCGTACAGAATACTGGTTAATGTTGTCGTTATTGTTGTTGTTAATGTTGTTGTTGTTGTCGTTATTGTTGTTGTTAATGTTGTTGTTGTTGTCGTTATTGTTGTTGTTATTGTTGTTGTTGTTGTTGTTGTTGTTGTTGTTGTTGTTGTTGTTGTTGTTGTTGTTGTTGTTGTTGTTGTTGTTGTTGTTGTTGTTGTTGTTGTTGTTGTTGTTGTTGTTGTTGTTGTTGTTGTTGTTGTTGTTGTTGTTGTTGTTGTTGTTGTTGTTGTTGTTGTTGTTGTTGTTGTTGTTGTTGTTGTTGTTGTTGTTGTTGTTGTTGTTGTTGTTGTTGTTGTTGTTGTTGTTGTTGTTGTTGTTGTTGTTGTTGTTTTTATTGTTGTTGTTGATGTTGATGTTGTTATTACTGTTGTTGTTGTTGTTGTTGTGTTTTTGGTGTTGGTGTTTTTGTTTTTGTAAGTTAAAACTAACTCCATTTAATTTCAGTGCGGTGTCCTGTCGATCTGTATGACGCTGCACGCCAAAAGGCATTTCGCCGACGTATTTACACAAAATGTTGGTATTTTATTATGAAGACATTCCATTGATTTATTTGTTCAGTCTAGTGAGATTAGTATTATTCCCTTTTATGTATCTTGTATGGAATTGTAATTTACGCGAATTAGTTGCCATCGTTATGTTATTTTTAGTTGATTGATGTTGCTTCCAGTTCATCACCACCGTATTCTCCGTTTCTGGAGTGTTGATAGTGATCAGCCTAATCGGTCTATGGCTCAACGGATTCGCCCTGTCTAATGTGATGCCCCATGCCAACCAAACCGGGACGCAGGTTAATAATCAGCTTTTCTTGTTATGTTTTTAATTGTTTCCTGTGAAAATTTATTTATATTGTCAATTGTTTCATAATTGATTTTTTTGTTTCAATTGCTTCATGTCACAAAATCTTATTTCCATGTCAGATTCTTGTATCGATGGATGTGCTCGCTTCGCTCGTTATTGGCATCATGTGGATTTCGTTCCCAGATTGGATCCTCATAAAGCAGGTGATGCTTACTCACTGACTCACTGACTCACTGACTCACTGACTCACTCACTGACTCACTCACTGACTCACTCACTCACTCACTCACTCACTGACTCACTCACTCACTCACTCACTCACTCACTCACTCACTCACTCACTCACTCACTCACTCACTCACTCACTCGCTCACTCACTCACTCACTCACTCACTCACTCACTCACTCACTCACTCACTCACTCACTCACTCACTCACTCACTCACTCACTCACTCACTCACTCACTCACTCACTCACTCACTCACTCACTCACTCACTCACTCACTCACTCACTCACTCACTCACTCACTCACTCACTCACTCACTCACTCACTCACTCACTCACTCACTCGCTCACTCACTCACTCACTCACTCACTCACTCACTCACTCACTTACTCACTCACTCACTCACTCACTCACTCACTCACTCACTCGCTCACTCACTCACTCACTCACTCACTCACTCACTCACTCACTCACTCACTCACTCACTCACTCACTCACTCACTCACTCACTCACTCACTCACTCACTCACTCACTCACTCACTCACTCACTCACTCACTCACTCACTCACTCATTTACAGATCAAGGGTTCAATGACCAACGAGATAACGTACCTTGGTCGTATGATGGGTGTTCTATTCGTTGCCAGTCATATCTTCTCGGCGCACGCACTCAATTGGTCGTCTTCCCGTGATCGCAAGCTCGCCGTTCTCGGGCGTGCCTTTGTTGGTTGACTTCATTTTCAGCTTCCATTGTCGCCTGTTTAGTCTAGTGCGTAGGGCGCCTGCCTCGCAAACCGGTAATCCTAAGTTCAAAACCTAATTTGAGACACAGATCAGCTTCTCTGGTCACTACGAAAACACCATTCTGATATGGTATTACAGTGTGCCCCGATGGATAAAATTAATGACGATTTCTTATGTAGAAAAACAACAGATCTGAATTGTAATCGGGAAATCTTCACTAGACTATCTATTGTTATGTTGAAGTTGCCAGTTGAATTTTTTTAAATCATTTTAGACTATTTTTTGTTTGTTTTAAGATGTGTTTCGGCATCTTCTGTGCCCAACTGTGGTCGCAGTACGCCTACCACGACTGGTGGACCGGCAACCACTACGTTGGCATCAGCCTATTCAGCATCTGGACCGTCATTACACTACTCTTTGCAGCCAATATGAGAACAGGAAAAGTAAAGTGATATCATTTGGTGCTCTACAAATAAATATTTCGTTATTACTGTAACTACGTAGTTTTATACATACTTTCCTTACATTTGATCAACAAACGTGTTCTAAGACTCTGTACAACTTCTCTGGAGATGCTTCGAATTGTTTTATTGTTTATGAACAGTGGTCAAAATATCACCCATTCTTACCCAATTAATTGAATTATCATTTTTATCCTCATTGCTGAATTTCAGCATGTCTCCGTAGTTACTTATTTATTATGTAAAATATACAATATGCATATCTTAACGACATTGGTGCCTTTCTTTTCCCACACTTACCTGCCTCATAATCAATTACATTGTTATACTATCTAATTTTCCAGTTGTCGGACTAAATATAAATAAATAGATAATGAAATGTGTCTATACTATAGTATAAAAACCTCGTTACTCACGGAAACCTGAAACCAGCAATTTGAGTCTCTAGAGACTAGACAACGAGCAATGCACCATTTTCTTATTGTGTACCTTACCCAACTGAAGTCGTAAAATGTTATCCCCGAAAGTCAACTCACCGAAAATCAACTCCACGAGTTTATACTCATCGAATGTTTGACTCACCTAACAATAACAATATCTGACCGACTCTTCATAAAACGCAGATTGTTCCAACAACTTGTTCCAACAATGCAAGTGCTTAAGAGCCCGTGACGAACGCTTATGGCGCTAACCACCTGCTACAAATTCCCATATGACCAAATCGAATTAGGAGGATGCACTCTGGAGGGACGCACAACGGTACAGTATGTACGCGTACATACTTGTACTTGTACTCTAGGTCAAGTGTAAAACTTGTTAGTAAAGCACATGAACTCAATCAGATTATGCCATGACATGGATTTACTCAGCTGAATAAGAGACTCAAAAAACTTGTCTACCCTAGTGAGTCTTTGCCTACAGCCCAAAACACATGCCCAAGCAATGGGATCCGAGTACTCTGTTCTTCTGTCGGCTAAAAATCACTCACGGGATACAAGGAACACCGAGAAAGATGGTCAGCATTCAAATTGAGATTGTTAAAGTCAATTGTGCATACTGTACAAAACCACCCATTTGTGCTTATATTATCGGGTCCTGTGAGCTATAACACATGCTGTTATGCCGTATCTGCAAGCATTTTTAGTGATGAAGCCTGTGTGTTGTTTCTGCGAAAATATTGCCCAAAACGTCTGATAATGAAACATCACTAGCCTCATTTCAACTCGGTTGACACCATAGTTATAGCATGGAGTGATGATTATTGATGTGCGTGTTAACACTGATTATCTGATGTTTCATTATTAGACGTTTTGGGCAATTTTTTTGCTTGCAGAAACGACATACGGGCTGAATTTATCTCGTGATGCAAATCAAATTTCCAAGATGCCTTCAGCTATTAAGTGCATTAAAATGATATTGCGTGACAGAGGTACATATCACAGTTATTGTGAACATACATAATTCATAAGCTTCAGAAGTTCATTATCTAAATGATGTATCCAGTTATAAATGTATAATGTAATGGATACTGATGATCATCATGCATTACAGTAAGTTTATCGATTACATATAATATTAGCCTTTTGTGATCATGAGAACATCTTTCGGGTTCAACAGAAGTTCTCTTTCAGCACTGGAATTGTGCGCTGTTTTATGTCAGAAAATTTAATATTTTTCGATACTTAGCATCACAAATTGTGTTTCAACTTTGATGACAATGATGAGTTCAATTGTATGATGTTTCAATTCAGAAAACTAATTACTGTTCGATGCAAATCGATGGAGCGATACGCGGGTAAGCAACAGTTGATGTTCGTGTTATCATTATGCTCATCAACTAAAACATCACTTCAATAAAATGGTTGGCTACTATGCACATTCTGTACGTTTACAAAAACTCAGCTAACAGAAAGAAGATTTTCAAAAAGTTGTATAATCTGTTAGAATGATGTTTCATAAGAGATTTAGCTCTAAACCTCGAACATGTCGATGGCACGAATGAATAACACTTCGGTGGAAAATGGAATCCACAAGATGCTGGTGAGAGAGGCATGCAACCACTTTTTTCATACATATGTACAGGGTGTCTCACCTAAAAATCCTGTTTTGTTTTCGGTCTAACTTTGGCAGTGATCTACTGATTCAGAATTCAAGCGCCATTCGAGAGACTATTTTTTTAATTTTTGTTTGCTTGATACGAGTCTTCCCTTAGTTTTGGATTCAGTGGACCGCTGAAAATGTTAGGCCAAATATAAAACAGTATTTTTGAGTGGGACACATTGTGAATAATTTTGTATTCGGTTCACCTTTTAATTTTCCATACTTTTGCACCAGTTTACCACTTTTTCATTTTTGATTCCATGGGTTGGTGGTGTGTGGTTGATACATATATGGGAAACAACTACATATTCAAAGCATGCAGTACCTAGCCTCATATCGTTTGCAATTGCAACCGTATTTTACGACTTCTTACACTTTTAACCACTATCGTTTGAGTGTTTATCGGATTAAGACTTTTGCTAGCACGTTTTATGTAAAACCTTTCCCTCACGCCCAAATACTGTGCACGGTTGTCCGTTCGATGGGACAAGTAAATTTACCTTGATTAAAAACCATCTCATCGATCTGGCTCTTTCCGTGAAGTTGAAGTGCATCATTAATTTATAAAAAATGCTTTTTAATGATATTTATTTGGGAGTGAAAAAAAGTTTTACGAAAAAATTCCCAGAAAATAAGTTTCACCCAGATAAATTTAAGATAACTAATGTACATAATGTTTCAGACTGCCAGCGAGGGGATAATCTCGTTGATCAGCACCCTTAGTCTGGACTTTGTACTGATCACCTTTGCATTCATCATCAGCATCATCGTGTTCTGCGCCTACTGTCTACCGTATTACCTGGTTGATACCGATTCCGTTAAGATTCCGGAGTCCGCCTTTCTCAACCCACAAGACAACTGGCCTGACGTCGATGGTGAGTGAGAACTTATTGAGAAGAAGAATGGCGACAACTCATACGCTTGAAACATCAACAGGCAATTCGCTACTAATCGTAATGTTTCATTTATGTTCGTATTGTAAATTTAACTTTAACTTATATTGCTTCAACTCCATTATGTAGTCTGTCAGATACGATTATTTATTTTACATGACATCTTTTCATGGGATTCGTGTGTCCTAAACTTGCATCTACATCCTGATAATTTGGGGATCAACAAGATTTTAAATACTAGTGTTTTTTATATTAAAATTAACATTATCATGATTACATCTAAACAGTGACACTATTAAAAAACTATTCATATCTTGAATGGTAACTAACGTTATTTATATAAAAAATGCGGTCATCTTTACAATATTTTGCCTTCCTTCAATAAATAAAACTAAATGTAACACCAAAAAAAGTAAAGTAAATTACACATTTTCATTGTTTCATTGAGTGCATAAGTATTACACAATCAGAAACTTGAAAGTATATAGCACCAAGTTAAAGCTTGTTAATCGGAATATAAATCATCCGGACGGAAGAACCAAGAACACCTCAGTGTATAAATCGGATCTTTTGGCCTTCAATCTCATGTTTAAAAATGTTTCAAACCAGATTAGGTATTTGAATAATCATTATTTGATTTGAGAAGACAAATGAAAAAGTTAGTAACAGTTTTTCGTTTGTCCTCTGTGCATAGAGTTAATAACATTTAGTTAGGGTAGAGCGAAGATAAGGCAGTGTACTAGTTCACTTCTACTTGAAATCATAATTAGCAATATATGTATTGGTCATATCTCACACAAACATTATGTCGGAGTAATAAATATGCATCTTTATGTATGTACGGGTGTTTTCCATCAAACATAAATGTGAAAACTGACAGTCGAAATTTGGAAATTTATTATTTTTTTGTTTTTTTCAATGGTTTTTTGAAGATGAGTGTTTTCATTGGATGGCTGCTTGAATGGACGGGTTATTGATGAAGATTGTGTCGAATCGACGGACGTCAGAGTTCGGGTCTCAGGATCGGGTGGACGGGTAAATAGCACTATATCGGTAGGGGTCTATTCCTCCTCCTGAAATTGCAAGTTTTTCTCAGATTCTCCCAACCTGTTCCCGTAATCATTTTGGTCAGAAAATAATTTTTATTAGGTAGAGGTTTTTGTCAGAGACTTAACAGTAATTTTTTAAGATCATAATTTGATATCGAGTCGAAACATGTTGTTACCTGATTATATAAAATGTTTAACATTGAAATTTATTTAAATTATTTAATAATATATTTTAATACAAACCTCTTCCTCTTCTTCTTCAGCCTCGGCTTCCTCCTCGTCGGCGGCTGAAACATTATGTTACTGCATTTTCGTTATCATGTAACGGAGACAAAACCTCAATTTCTGTAAGTACATAACTGAGCTCCATCATTGTCCGCTTTTATTCCGGGTAATGCGACCACTAAGTAACTAAGTAATGTACAAAGTAATGTAATGAATCTTCAATTCGTGGTTTTCTTGAACCAACTTAGAGTTTTGTATGAGATAATGGGCTCAGTTGTGCACTTGAATATAGTGAACGTAACGTAAATACGCAAGCTACACATGTACCCAAGCAACATAAATATGTAACCAAGCAACATATATACCCAAGCAATGTGAACAACCAAGCAAAATGAACAATGAACAACCAAGGAATTTACCCAAGCATGTCATTCCATTAACCAGCAACAAACAAGACCGCGTGCCGATGTGATTCCAAACCCGTGATTCTTTTCTGATTATAAGCAAATTATAACTTCATGCTGGACGGGGAAGGGAAAATAATGCATGCTTTCAAACTCAAAATGGGAAAAATTTCTTGATTACTATTCTTAACTGTTCGAGTTCAACCTTGTCCATGAAATAAAGAAGAAGAATTTTATGAGACAAAATACTTGGAAAAAATTCCCAAGTTTGGAGCTTGAAAACACTCTTCATGGCAACGAAATTTGAGCTCTCATTGTGGTGCATTTCTTGACGGTCCAAAAGCTGTGGCAACAGGGTAATGTGATTCAATCTTATGGTGAATTACTGTGCACTTCATGTACAATATGTATGTACCTGCTTCGGGATCAGCTTCAGGTTCGGGTTCAGGTTCAGGCTCAGCCTCAGGCTCAGGCTCAGCCTCTGGCTCATCTTCAAGTTTATTCCACTAATATTCTTTTTTAACAATTTTTACCCAAACTCGTTTACCAGGAGACGTTGAATGCAAAATCACAAAAATATTTATGACGTTTTACGATAGTAGTTTCTTGTAATTCGTTCTTTACAATCTGATTAAGTCTAAATGTGGTACAATCTGCTTAACTCTAAATGTTGTGAGGTATATCGACGATGAAGTTCTCGCAATTACAAGGCAAACGTGCGTTCATGCAAAGCTTACATTATTTACCTTCAGGTTCGGGTTCGGGTTCGGGCTCTGGCTCAGGCTCAGGTTCTGGTTCAGGAGTGGGCTCCTTGGGTGCTAAAATTGGGGGCCGAACCTAATACCTATCCTACCTAACATATATAAGATCTTACACGACGATGACTGCAGGTACAACCTGACTTAAATGATATGAATGCCAACGATGTCATGCCATACTCACTCACTCACTCAATCACACATTCACTCACTCACGCACTCACTCACTCACACACTCACTCACTCACTCACTCACTCACTCACTCACTCACTCACTCACTCACTCACTCACTCACTTGCTCACTCACTCACTCACTCACTCATTCACTCATTCACTCACTGACTAACGTTTTACCGCTGTGGCAGCTGGAGTAGTCGGCGACGAGCTGTCACCGTAGCTGAACGGATGATCGATCAGCCACAAGCGCTCAGCTTCTTGCAATTCCTCAACCCTGTAATTATTCAATGTTATCACTCACTAACTCACTCACCCACTCACTCACTCACTCACTCACTCACTCACTCACTCACTCACTCATTCTCTCACTCACTCACTCACTCACTCACTCACTCACTCACTCACTCACTCACTCACTCACTCACTCACTCACTCACTCACTCACTCACTCACTCACTCACTCACTCACTCACTCACTCCCTCACTTACTCACTCACTCACTCACTCACTCACTCACTCTCTCACTCACTCACTCACTCACTCACTCACTCACTCACTCACTCACTCACTCACTCACTCACTCACTCACTCACTCACTCACTCACTCACTCACTCACTCACTCACTCACTCACTCACTCACTCACTCACTCACTCACTCACTCACTCACTCACTCACTCACTCACTCACTCACTCACTCACTCACTCACTCACTCACTCACTCACTTACTAACTGTCGGCACAATCAATCGACCAGTACCCATGGCACGTGATCCCTTCTGTGAGGCATACTCGTTGCTGCCAGTCTGGGCACGCAGTACCATCTCGGATGAGCGATCGTGCATGATCTCACTGGATTAAGTAGTATTTCAGTCAGTCATTCAAGTTAATGCTCATTCAGTCAGTCAAAATTCGTTCTATGTAGTCAGTTCTAATCGGCTATGTCGGCTGGGATGCTTACAAGTTCATATCTCTACGCTAAAAGAAACTGCGGTTACTTTTGATTAATTAGCCGTCGGAGTATATTCTATTTTACAAAACTTTAAAATTTACAAAGTATTCAAGTTATGCTCGTTGAAATCAGTTTCCATCAAAATTCTCGCACAAAAACGAGTAATTTATACAGAGATGATTGATGGTGTGCCACTAACACACGGTCCTTTCCCTTGTCGGTGCCCTTGTAGACATTGGCCCTGGGCGCACCAATGGATGTCATGCCCTTCTGGCTGGCAAACCAGTTGGTTCCGGTCTGCTGGGAGAGGATACCCTCACCGGCATGCAGTTTGTCCCATGTGAACCTGGGCGTGATCGCCGCTGGCACCTCACCATCCTGCAACACATCAGAAAATAAAACAATTTTACAAAAGTTGAACATTTTCTCGAACACCTTTTCTGAATTTAGGATTTTATGCATTTTAATCCATCATGCTAACAGTTTCGAGGAAATAGCATCTGGAAAACTATTTTTGCTGTTTTCTATGATCATTGTTCAGGAACACAAAATAAATCTGTTCAACCAACTTCTTCTCCCATGATTGAAAATGTATCGTTTGAGGGATCGGAGAAATAAGACGATCACTGAAAGTAACAAAATGAATGAACTTGGAATGGAGTGTGTCTTCCATGAGATTTTACAGAGTTGTAACCATAACAAAAAGCAGTCATAAAACGGTAATAAATTAATGAAACCTATCGATAATCATAATGAAACCTATCGATAATCATAATGAAACCTATCGATATCAACAAAAAGTTGTTGAAACGTTGCCATACTGACCATGAAGCCGTCTTTGTTCATCATAATCTGCAAAAATTGATTTACGATGAACATTCCTACATATATGTATGTAGTAACTGTTATGAATACACTGTACATTTCCAGGTTTTAGCATACTGCATGCAATTAGTCGTTCAGAACCAGAGATTAATGATTGTGAAAAGTTGCATGCAATTTGAGTAAATGAATAACAAAAGTTGTGTAGTACAAAATTTTTGAGATTGTAAGGACTGCATGCACACATCATACTGTTTGTCATTGATTTGGGCATACATCGTTCGTTATGATCTTATATCACAGTGGCATGATGAGAAGTGTAACAAAGGGACTAATTGGGGCTGTGCACGGTAACCGTTTTCATCTACTGAAGGGAAATGTAAAACTTGATTGTGGTACGAAATCAAAAATCGTCATAATTAATGTGAGCACAACTGAGTACAAAGCATCTCAATACTGGTGTTGCACCAACTAAACTCAGGTGCACTTGAGTGGAGCGTAACTATGGGCGCAACAGTACGCAATGTACCTGTAGCTGGGCGCAGCACCACAATTCAGTGCAACACATCTGCAACCGTGTTGCGCAAAAATGTCTGCATTCTGCGTGTCCCCGCGGCAAGCAATGCTGTTTGACTGCAGTCGAGTTTGTTAGTATCGGACGCTAAACCGGCCCTCTGGCCATTGCTAGCCCCACTACCCTGAGAATCCGGTTATCCAAGTGGGCCATCAAAAATAGAAGCAATGTGATGTGTTGGTGTATTGTGGATTGTGTACAGTGGCATACACACCTGCTTACTGTACACTGCAGCACTGCTCGGTGGTGGCTGCCGTTGGTTACAGCCCGATGCATTGTCGCGTTGCGTTGCCCTGCTGCAGGTACACACACCCTTCAGCTTTGTTGTTGCCATACATACACTACTCACCTACCCAATCACCGAGAAATAAGAAAAAAACAGAGACTCGAAAATACAATCACATATGAGCGGGTTGGGTTGGTGAAGCAAATAAAACAATGATAAGTGAGACTTGCCCGAATTAAGACGAAAAAAATTCAATGGCCTCTGTCATTTGTAAGCAATAGTAAAATGGTTTATATTTCGAACGTTGAATGCAACGGAAACTCGAAACGCCATTTTTTTACCGGTCACCATCATTCAGTCATTATTTAGCACTACTCTGAATAGACTGAAGATGAACTCAAGCAAGTGAGTGAGTGAGAAAGTGACTGAGTGAGTGAGTGAATGAGTGAGTGAGTGAGTGAGTGAGTGAGTGAGTGAGTGAGTGAGTGAGTGAGTGAGTGAGTGAGTGAGTGAGTGAGTGAGTGAGTGAGTTTTATGAGTGAGTGAGTGAGTGAGTGAGTGAGTGAGTGAGTGAGTGAGTGAGTGAGTGAGAGAGTGAGTGAGTGAGTGAGTGAGTGAGTGAGTGAGTGAGTGAGTGAGTGAGTGAGTGAGTGAGTGAGTGAGTGAGTGAGTGAGTGAGTGAGTGAGTGAGTGAGTGAGTGAGTGAGTGAGTGAGTGAGTGAGTGAGTGAGTGAGTGAGTGAGTGAGTGAGTGAGTGAGTGAGTGAGTGAGTGAGTGAGTGAGTGAGTGAGTGAGTGAGTGAGTGAGTGAGTGAGTGTGTGAGTGAGTGAGTGAGTGAGTGAGTGAGTGAGTGAGTGAGTGAGTGAGTGAGTGAGTGAGTGAGTGAGTGAGTGAGTGAGTGAGTGAGTGAGTTAGTGAGTGAGTGAGTGAGTGAGTGAGTGAGTGAGTGAGTGAGTGAGTGAGTGAGTGAGTGAGTGAGTGAGTGAGTGAGTGAGTGAGTGAGTGAGTGAGTGAGTGAGTGAGTGAGTGAGTGAGTGTAACAAAAACATACTGCGAATGTTACGTTATTATTATTACGGTAGAATTACTGTAGTTTCTATATTTTTCTATGTGAAATTAATTTGTTAGCCGTACGCCCCATAAATAAATTTTGAAACATTTGGTTGTTAAAAAAATAATCCGTCTTAGCACAGTGCGGAATTTGGTGCATGTTTTGTGTAAACCAGTGCGGTCAAATCGTAATTTCAATCCAATATCGAGGCGTATATAAGTAGTTTAGCTTACTAATCAATGTAACTGACTTGATTCTCTATTTTATTGTTTTTCACTCATTTTAAAGTAATACTACATATATACGATTCGATATTGAATTTTGATTACGATTTGATCGCACTGGTTTACACAAAACTTGCATTAAAATCCGCACTGTGCTAAGAGGGAATAATTCAAAAATTAAATTAAATACAAACAAATGGTGTATTTATTTTGCCCTAAGTGCGGCAACCTGCTGGGCGTTGAAGAAGGCAGTGATCGGATGCTGTTTACGTGCGCCACATGCCCATACGTTCATCCCATTCGTCAAAAAGTTGGTCATTTCGTTTTTTCAGCACTGACTGTTTCAAACAATGGCGTAATCTATATCGGTGGGTTGCGCGTGATGGAACGGAAATGGGTAAGGAAGCAGTGTTACCGTGTCGCTGCTTAATTTTCGAATTTGCATTCAAATCTTGTTTGTTCGGATTGTTAACTCGTTAACTTTGTTTCGTCTGTCTAGTCTAGTGCGAAGGGCGTCAGCATCCTCCCAACCTCTGGTCCTGGGTTCTCACCCTGACTTATGACTCCAGGACCTGAAACTTAGTCAAGTTAAGACGAAAAGCTATATTTTGAAATTCTGTTCACTGCTTGTTGCGTGATTCATTTGAAACATCTGCCTTTCGTTTCATTTCTGAATATGTCCACGGTCCAGCTTGAGAGCATTCCAGTGCAGTCAGTCAGTAGGTCAATCAATCGGTCAGTTAATCGAATTGTCGGTCAGTTAGTTGGTCAATCAATCGGTCAGTTAATCAAATTGTCGGTCAGTCAGTTGGTCAATCAATCAGTCAGTAGGTTATCAGTCTATGAAGAAGTCAGGTAATACCCAAAAATTCAGTCTGCTATTCGATCATTTAGTCAGTCGCTCAAACAATATGTAACGCGTCACTCAGCTCAGTAGAAAGAAAATTTCATTAAGAAATCAACCAACTGTAAGCTAATAGTCACAGTCACAGAATATCATCCTAGTTTTGATTTTTCAATCTTGGTTTGTTGAAAATTCACTAATTTCCTTGGGCATTTCGAACAATTTTCAGATTATCGGCTCGTTATACCCCAAGTTGAAAGCAGTTGACGAAGTACTCGGTGGTCCCGGTGCCTGGGCCAACGCTCAAATCACTGATGGTTTGTTATTTTATAGTTTTTTATGAATGAAAAAAGTTTTAATAATGAGAATAAATAGTATAATGAACAATAATCATGAAACCCATAACTAAACTTCAGCCAAATGTCCCAAATGTGCCCACGACCGTGCGCATTTCATGGAACTGCAGACTCGCAGTGGTGACGAGCCGATGACCCTGTTCTACAGATGTGCTGATTGCGCACACCGATGGAATGAATGAGTTACATTTTCAAGTTAGTTCGAAGACTGACGTTTTGTTGCTTCACTCTGGACCTGTTTCGAACCCGGTTGACACACTTTTCATTTGGAAACGTCGATTATCAGTGATGATGGTCATATGTAAATAAGGCGACTATTTCACTATAATTGTGGTTTGGGTCCAACTTCACTTGAGATTTAAATGACAAGACACCGATCTTCATTCAACTAATATTTTCAGCCGTCATCGTCGTTCGTTTTTTTATATAAACACTCGCACGCACTACTAATCAACCAATAATGTCGGATTATATCGGGTATTTCAATACGTTCGTACAGTTTGTCATATTCGTCGGACTCTGGATTGTCTCCTTCGGCATCATCACATATCTGAGCTTCACATCGTTACTTCGTTTCAAATTAGAACCGTTGTGGGCACAAAAACTGACCATTCTACTTGACATTGGACTGCTTTTCAATATGGCTCAGATATTTTACGAGGATCTGCATGATGCTCAGCGGCAGGAGTCGGTCTGGTGCAGGTACCACGTGATAGCCACGTTAGTTGCATTCATTTATTGTATGCGTTGCTTGCTCAGTGTTACTCGTTTTTTATTACTTTTCAGGTACCTTGCAAGAAGGTGGGCAGTTTTTTTTCAAATCTTAAACGGGTCTTTTACGATCTAAGAAGAACTAGTTTAAATTTGAGCTTGAACTTGTTTGTCATTAAAAATTCATTCAATTCATCAATCATCATTTCTTGAATTTGACTTCGCATTCTACAAAAAGTACGCAAAACTATGATGATTTCATTCATGTAGAAGTTGTTTTGGATTTCAATCACACGATCAACGTTTTTTTAATAATTCAATCTACATGTATGTCTTACTTTGTTTCAATTTTCAATAATTCAATCCATATAATTTTGTGTTCCAATTCCTCAATCCATATATACTACTTAATTTCAGTATGTTGTGTGATCCGACTCCATCCTCGGCATCGTTGCTTGTGCTTTGGCGCATCAACCCGATCCGCGTGCTCGTCATCACCCTCCTCAACATTCTCATGTACGCTGCCATTCCCATAGGCCGGGCTCTCGGCGCTTTCTTCTACCATTTTATCAACCAATTCTCCTGGCTTCATCAGATATTTATACTCGGACTGTTGGCCATTCTGTCAATATTTTATCTTTATATAAAAGCGGGTTACTCAATAAGTGCCTGTTGGGGTCTGCTTCATATTGGGCCTGCCGGTTCAAACCACCACCATGGTGATGTTTCATTAAATAATCCGAAAAAGCCAGCTTTGAATGATAACCCTCAGAATCGTAATGTTGCGAGGAGTAATCGTTTGGATGATTTACCGCCGGTGCCTCGGCATCGGCCTGTTTATGATCGGTTGTTAATCTATTATTGACTATTGTTTTCCACGTTTTCTATACTTGCATATTATTGCTCAATTCATAAAAAGATAATAAAAGAAAAGTGTATGCTCTTTTTCTCAATGTATTTTTGATGCCACTAGAACTTTTTTCATTACAGCGTTTTAATTAAAAAGCAGCAAGTGCACAGAGTTTAGACGTCGTTAAGTGGTATGGTGCGCACCTGCTAATTTATGACCGGTGATATTGGGATGAGACAACTGTTATCCAGAATAATGAACGTTTGAGTAGTTCGCTTTCTTGGTTAATTCGAAATAACTTCGTTTTTATAGTTATGTAAGTTTTACCTGATGAAATAAGCTTTTAACTAAATCATGTTTTGTACAGACTTATCGACAACTGTTCTAGGGGACGCAGGTACAATGCTGCTGACTAAATCCACCTGCTCGACATTCAACTCTGCCTTGCTACCGATTGTCCGACTGAAAACAATATACATTTACACTGACTTTCTTAAAAGGAAGTCGTCAACGGTTTACTAAATCTTCACGGTGTTTTCCATTAGACTGCTCTCTTACAGCTCATGGTTTTTTAATTGTTAAATAGGTTACTGATACTGTCCTGTACGTTATATGCAGGTTATCGCTTCAATTAAATACGAGTCTATCCTAAGAAATATTGTCGAAAATTCAGTGAACAGAGTATTCTAACCTATTATCTATGAACCATATGTAACACGCTTCCATTTATTATCCTATCTTCGTATAAAAAGATGATTAATTGTTTATAAATCGGATGAAAGAATGTTTAAGTAAAGGAAGATAATGACGGCGGCCAGATGGGTTGCATGATGTGGCGTTATAGCTGAGTGCGAGCAGCTGCAATGCCCGGTTGTATGGTATTATGTCACTGACTCACACAATGCCACAATCAGTTGACTCATTTAATTGTACTTTTCTATCAACAGTACTTGTACCTTTACAATAAAAAAACCCCATTGTTAATACAGATTCATCTACAACAATATAGTTAAAGTATGATACTTGTTACAGATTATTAAACAAATTTTTTTCGATCTACAAAATCCTTTAAGCCATTATGGTTCATCATTGCCATATCATCATGTTATTCATCAATGCCTTATCAGTTGACTCGTTTACTTGTACTTCTATGAAAAGTACTTGTAACATTAGAATAAAAACATCTATTTTTATCGTTTTCACAGATTCATCAACAAAAATTTATGTAGTATAAAAGCGAAAAGGGGAGCGAAGCACCGAGGAACATGTGTTTCCATGTAAAACACTTGTGTGTTCAAGCCACTTGGTTTGTAATAAAAGTTTTTCCGTCCTAGTGAACATTTCAAAGTAATACAGTGGTTGTGAAGAGGACACGTGGTGATGCGATAAACGCAGAAATAATCTGAATGTTGTTTATATGATTTATGAATAACGAGTGATAAATTGGGTGAGTCACATCGACATACCTTATCATCAACTCACACACTCCGCTTCGTTCCTCAAGTACATTTTGCATGCCAATTCTCTAATTCTTTACAAAATTCAATGTGTTGTGCTGAAAAAGATATCCGATAGTACAAAATTGTGAGATAACGCGTAATAGAGGTGAAAACACTCCTGTAGTGGAATATGTTCAGAAAGCGAGTATCTGTTAATTCGCTACCAGTCATTGCATGCGCATTATTGTATTCATTATTATGATGACAATCACTATTCAATAAATAGAGCCAGCGATGAGTAATAAGAAACCACACGCACACTTCTGATTCAGTACCACCATGTCACGCACAACAACCCGACAACAATTAACCTTTTTTAAACATTTATAACACGACCCGTTGTTTTTTATTTATTCTTTCAATAAATATATCATAACTATAACAGTAAACTGCCAATACCTTTGTAGTTCTAAGAATTCATTGAGATCCAGATGGCTGAGACGCGTTTATATTAAACGTTTTATGAATGCTTTGCCATTCATTGAAGATGACCAGTTACCGTTGTGAATTGTGATGGAAACTATGATAATTATAATAGGAGTCTTCACACTGACTTGGGTAATCCGTCCGTGTTGGATTGAAATAAACTTCGTAATGGATGCTTTTTAGATGTCAGACTCACCGTACACCCCGCCGTTTCTGTTCCGTCGTTTGTCCTCAAATCAGGGCACCAATCGTTCAGACCCCAACATCGCACTGCGACACACACGACTGCACAATAACAACAAGCGACTCAGGTAAAAAAATTCACAGAATAGTGAATCATTAGCGATTATTTTGAATATTATCAGGCAGACAGATTCAAATATTGATTAGGAAAATCATTAATCATTGTGCCACACATGGTTGACGCCAATTGATGCCTAGAAACCTTTTCAAGCCCGATCCGTTGCAGTACATACATATCTGAAATTCACCTGTTTATAACTCAATTGATGTATCCCGTCGTTGAACCTTGAACGTTGATAATTAGTCGACTACTGTATTTCTCCGTTGCTCTTTTTAATATGAAGGATATGTTTTCGAGTCTGCGCTCAGAGTTTTGGTGGTTGAAACTGATCGGTGTCATATTTGATGTCGTAAACAAGCACACGTTTCAGCTCGCAATGTTCGATGCAACACGAACTGCCGTCAGATATGTCAACAGATACTCCATCACCTAAACTGCCTGATACACCTGTACCAGGTTATTACTCACTCAGCTTTAGATAAACTTAATTTCAAGGCTCTAATAAAATCAAACATTCCATCTTTCTATCATAAAAAACATCAGGTCATGGACAGGAAAACCTCAATTAATCAGAAATCATGTTTACAGTATACTGCCTTGTCGTTTCGGGAACAATGTTGCACTGTTTTATATTACAATTGAATTTATCACAATATTAACGAGCAAGTTCAAACCAAAGTAACAAATATTGAACAATGGTTAATTTGCAGGAGACTCACTAAAATATATACATAATATATGCATATTTCAGACCCATCGTCATGCCGTCCCGAAAGTCCATCATCGGTGTGCAGCTGGCACTCGTCCAGTACCCTTCAGCACGTCATGTCCCAAATCACTGACCAACCAAGTAGAACATCCAGGTATATGATACGGCGACTCAGCGATCTTTCACTCACCCAATTACTCAATCACTCACTCACACACTTATTCAACCACTCACTCACAAAATCACTCACTCACTCACTCACCCACTTACTCACTCACTCACTCACTCACTCACTCACTCACTCACTCACTCACTCACCCACTCACTCACTCACTCACTCACTCACTCACTCACTCACACACTCACTAACTCACTAACTCACTCACTCACCCACTCACTCACTCACTCACTCACTCACTCACTCACTCACTCACTCACTCACTCATTTCACTTCACTTTAGACAGTCATTAACCGATTCCAGTCACGATGATACAACCCGATCACGTTATAATGTCTTCCGGAAACGCGTTATTAAAAACGTTGGTAGAAATTTGGCAGAAAAAAAATATAATTAATATCTTCGTTATTAAGGTTTTTAATTTAACTCACACATGTTTTCATCAAATGCAGTTGGTGAATGTCGGCCGCTAAGATATTCAGCAGTTTTTCGACTAACTGTATTATGTCGGTTTGTGCCATCTGTCATCTCAAGCAAGCATTATCGAATGGAAACATTACAGAAAACATACACATTTATCATGGAATGTACAATACAAAATTCCAAGTACCATTTTTGATCGTAAACAGTTTTCTGTTTCCGATGTTATATTCATTTTATTTAGTGTGGTACTTGAATCATGTACAAGTTGTTGACAAATGAATCATGGATTGCTATGAGAAAATCTTGTTAGTTTTAGTAGAACTCAGTACTTGACATTATGTGCACACATACAAGTACATATATCTGCTCATTAGTAATTAGTTTTATATTTAATATTTATCCTGAAATCGATTGTGTACCAAATGTTTCAGTGGATGGTTGGTAGCCGGGGTCGATCGTTAATGCGCACCAACAGTGGAGTGGCTTCGGTTGTGTCTCTGGCCCAAGTTGATGTTTGTCTGCCGCCCATCGATTCGCACAAATCACTCATTGTCATGTTAGTTTCGATTACTAACTCACTACCTCACCTCACTCACTCACTCACTCACTCACTCACTCACTCACTCACTCACTCACTCACTCACTCACTCACTCACTCACTCACTCACTCACTCACTCACTCACTCATTCACTCACTCACTCACTCACTCACTCACTCACTACAGCAATCGATCACGCTCGCTATCGGCAGTGGCAACGAGTAGCCTGAGTGTGACTTACGAAACAGAACAGTTAACGGCTCAGGAGTTTCTACAGCACGAAGATGAAAAAGCGAAACGATTAATGAAGGTGTGCTCTTTGACCAATCAAGATGCGCTGCCTAAAATCCCAAAAACGACCGACTGACGTTCGCAATCCTGATAATCGAATTAAATTATTATGCATAACCTGCAATTTAATGATTGGTCACATAAGCTCAAATCAGGCAATTTCGAATCAAATATTCAGTGGATGAGAATTGAGAAACCTATATTTAGAGCAGAGATACAGTGGTTTAACTATAGAAAGAATGCTTCACAACGAGACGAGTTATTTACGAGTTATCTACGATTTATTTACGAGTTATTTAACAAGCTTAACTGACTTAGATAACTTTAAAAAGACACCAATGTTACTTTTAATGAGCGTGAACTACACTGGTATTTTCTTGAATTGATTGCATATTTATATTTTTGAATGAAATTATTAAAATTATTAAAATGATATGCGTTATTATGGTGGGTGAAAGTGAAGCTCTATTATATGATTTGTATACATAAACCGTTTGACGCTCAATTTATTTTGATATAATTACTATACAACAACTAACCATCTTACATAGTTGTAATCTGAGGACTCCAACTAACTTGATCTGTCCAAACAGCCAGTTGAATACAACTGAGATGAAGCAGATCAAAAATGAAAGAAAATCAAGTGATTGATATTATTCTACTTAATGAACGAGTTCAGTTGTGTACGCCGATGCGTGCAGGGAAACATGTTCCAGACTGAATGAGTGTTGCCATTGACAAAGCCCAAGATATAAACGCGTCTAGCTGTTTGGAGTTTCAGCGAATCTGCACGAAAATTACCAACGAGGTTTTTTCATCTGTACCCCAGAAATTTTACAAACGGAATTGAAAATAGTTGAATTTGGTGTGAATGGAGTGTCATAGATTGTTGCCGTGGCTTATCCATCCGCCCGTGGTACAACTTCATATCTGACACATCTGACGTTAGTTGACTGCTCACTTAATAAAATCAAGACTGTTATAGTCGCACGTTGTATGTATGAAGTAGCGCATCACATTCACTCATCCCATCCAATTCTCGCAATATTTAAAAAATTTACCTTCAAAAACCATTAAAACATTAACCAAAACACAAAAACATGATACCTTTGAACATAAGTCTGATGGATCCGCTAAGTTTATGGTAGTCACGGTTGTTGTATAGCCAGATTGACGCAAGCATGTACGTACATATGTATGTATGTACGTATGTATGTACTGTATGTATTGTATGTATGTAGAATAAGTATGTACCCTGCCCTATGTACCTGGACACAATCATCATCGAACGTACCGTGTCTTCTTCGTCATGTCTTGACCTTATATGCATGTATGTACTATATGGCCACCCAGAATTCAGTTACACATACTCTACATTTTGGTAATAGTCAAACGTATAAAAAGTTCTTTAAAGTTTCTTTTTTCAATTTCTTGTCCCGTATTTTTTGGTTACCTTTTCGCGAATTCCGGAAACGCAGTAAATTTGCAAATTCTTTTGTGCCGCACTCCCGATTTTGCGCCAACCAGACCAGCTTCCCGACGCCCACCCGCCACCGCCTATTTCATTGTTTATAAGGCTTCGGCTTAGTCATTAGCACAGACTGTTCGTTCTAAGCGAGATCGCCGAGTATGAGGCTAAGAGTTAGTTTTCAGTTTAGGCTTAGGTTTAGGCTTAGGGTTTGGGAAGGGCTTGGGCGCGTAGCGCCCGAGCCCTTCTCCAAAGGCTAAGCCTAAGCCTAAGCCTACACTGAAACCTAAGTTTTATGCCCCCGCCTTGGACCGTTAGCACCGCGAAGCGGAGGTGTCCAGCGTGGTTTTTCACTCATGAAGGGCGCTTTTATAACAGTTCCGCTTTTGACGGTTCCGCTTTTTAAAGTTCCGCTTTTGACGTTTGAAAAATACAAAAAAAAATCGGCAGTGCGGCACAAAATTAAGCCTTTTACTGCGTTTTCGACGCGTGTTACCTTTTCACCCTAAATGTAAACAAGATGTTTGTTGTCATCATGGATTGTGAACAACTGATATTCAGGAGTCATAACGTGAAGTTGCATCAAAAGTGGCAGATTTCTTCATTTATGTTTGAAAGCTTATTAGAGTATAATTTAATTCAGAAGTCTTATAGTCAACAAAAGGGCCTCACAGCAGTAGATAATCTCAAATTTACAGGTTGATTAGTTTTTCGTCAGTATGTGTAATTTACGTATGGTTTGAGAGACTTCAAGTAATCGGCGTTCTGTAGGTCACTCACTGTTGGTGTTATTGTTCATAGTTACTGTAGCGTTTGACGTCAAACCAAAAGTTATAGTTTTACGTTGTAGTTTACATTCATACTTGCTAATTGCAATCACGCTTGGCACGAATCCCAAAAAGGTGGTTTCTTTTTTCTGGTATTTCTTATACATACTTGCCCTACTATGTGATTGTTTACGCACCATATACAGTATGTGGACTCCTGTAATGGGAGATGGTAAACACTGTTGAATCGCATTGAATGAACAGGTTTACAAATAAATTTAACTTACATTTAATTGATCACTATACATAGTTAGTTGCAATGTTTATCGGTTATGAGGAGTACAGTATGTATGTAGTACGTCATCAACCACGGAGAGGAATACATCCAATATGACGACCGTCACTTCACCGAACTATACAGTCTCAATGTCGTTATAACCCGAATGAACTCCATGTCCCATTTTCGATTTCAATCGAGGCCATTGTATTCTTGATGTGAGATTTACTCTGAATCACCCGATCATCCAGATTATGTAATATCTCAGCAAACGAGTATCCGCCTGAAATGTCCGACGAATCGGAGTGTGCGTCCCGTACGAAACGGCTTTCTTTGCCACCGATCCGACACAGCGGCCATCGATCCACGTCCTCATCACCCCAACAGCTCAGTCCCGTTATGGATCAGGCAAAGTCCATTCACTCAATGCATCCAACTACCGCATCCAGACTCCCGAAACATCCGTTTCAGAGACAGGTTGTGAGCGAACGAGCGAGTGAGTGAGTGATAACAGTGAGTGAGTGAGTGAGCGAGTGAGTGAGTGAGTGAGTGAGTGAGTGAGTGAGTGAGTGAGTGAGTGAGTGAGTGAGTGAGTGAGTGAGTGAGTGAGTGAGTGAGTGAGTGAGTGAGTGAGTGAGTGAGTGAGTGAGTGAGTGAGTGAGTGAGTGAGTGAGTGAGTGAGTGAGTGAGTGAGTGAGTGAGTGAGTGAGTGAGTGAGTGAGTGAGTGAGTGAGTGAGTGAGTGAGTGAGTGAGTGAGTGAGTGAGTGAGTGAGTGAGTGAGTGAGTGAGTGAGTGAGTGAGTGAGTGAGTGAATGAGTGAGTGAGTATGTAGTGTTGTCAGGATTCGTATACACTGAAAGAGCTGGACTGGAACGGAGTAATCGTGTGCTCCCATCGTCGGCATTCTGACGTTGCCGAGTCGAGTGTAAAACCAGCGTCAAAGGTTTCTATAAATGTAAATTAAAATATATAAACAACATATATGTGAATTGTTCATGTAAATTCTATAAATTTTTATATCATATAGCCGTATGGCTGCTCACGAATTCGTGATTCATTTAGTGTGTATTACATTGTCTGTTCGAAAATCCTGAGTACCAAACTTGCAGTTGCTATACTTAAAATTAACAAAATTATATTCGCGCATTTATTTTAGCATAAAATTTAATTACCAAATCGATTAAAATATAATATTTTAGAAGTCTATATCACAACAAAACAGCAACCACTCTGCCAGTCGCACCAATCGGCGTCATCGATGGCAACGGTCGTCCATTATATCAATCGGTCAACAACAACAACAACAACAACAACCTTATAATGACGGTTAGATGCAGAATTGTTTATCTGGTACAAATTTGTTATTTTATGTAGTTTTCTTGAACAAAAACAACAACAATGTTATAATGATGGTTCGATTTAGAACTATTTATTTATTCTTTACTCATTTAATATAGTCTGTATATTTCTTTCAAAAATTGATTTTTTTCTTGTTATAGGGAAGATTTAGCAGCAATTTAACATCGGAAAATGTGTAACTTTAAAATTTGAAAGTTTCAAATAACCATCAGTAATAAAAGTTTTTTTCATGAAAACACACAGTTAACGAAACAGCGTTTTCTCATAAGATGTAAATATAGTTTCAGATGTGGTTGACATGAGGTATCGATCGTGCAGTCAGTCGTCTCGACGATCAGCACCCGACCAGGATGAACTCGTTACGGCTTGGCAATTCCTCAGTGAAAGTTACTTAGTTTTGTTATAATTACTGTTTATGAACAACCTGAAAATTTAAAAAGATGGAACGTTGAAAATATTCCATTAAAAAACTTAAAAACTGGTTAACAAACGGTTCAAACTCGTCAGTTCTAACCGTTCAGTTTTTCTCAGATGTTTTAATACACTTATAAAATTGAGCTATATATATAAATAAATTGAGCTAAGCGTATATTGTTTGCCACCGATCATTAATATCTGCTATTTAATACAGTTGCTAGCACAAGTCCGGACACAACATCCACGTCTATGCCAAAAATCCAGCCCTCAACGAATAGACCTCGCTCTTCTCATGATATACCGCCCCGATCCAAAATTTCCGATTCGCAAATTGTTGTGAAGGTCAGTTGTATTACAGTTGTATGATGTATGTTCATGTGAATGTTCAAAATGTGTGTTATAAACAACGTTACCCTAGTCGTATAGCTCAACAGAAGATGAATGGGTTGCTTCTGCACATGCTGGCTTGCCAACATAAATTGAAGAAACGAAATTCAAGATTTAAGGATTTCATAGTTCATAGTTCTACAGTTTCAGTTCTTCAGTTCATAGTTCTAGAGTTGATTGTTCTAGACTTCATAGTTCTTGATTCCATAGTTCTAAAGTTTATAGTTCTAGAGTTCATAGTTCTAGAGTTCATTGTTCTAGAGTTCCTAGTTCTAGAGTTCCTAGTTCTAGAGTTCAAAGTTCTAGAGTTCATATTTCTAGAGTTCATAAACTAATTCTTCAGGGTCACGTCGCCGTTGGTGGCCGTGATGTGCTGGTGCTGCCTCGAATCAGTGTTGAGACGGACTTGGTGGTCGGTGTGGGACTGGATGAAACGTATCGGAGTACTCGACATGCCCGAACACCAGACTTTACGAGCACTCGTAGTCTGATACGGACCATGACCAAGAGAAATAGCAGCTCGTTGCCATATCTCGTATGGGATGATTGACGTGTGGACCATACGGTTGACAATACTATACGGTACATAACACTGTACGGTACATAGTACTACTATACAGTCCACAATACCATACAGTGCGCAACGCCGTAGTGTAAAAAATACCGTACTGTGAACAATACCATACTGTCGACCATACCGTACTGTCCACAATACCATATTGTCCACAACACCGTACTGTCTACAACAACATATTGTCCACAACACTGTACTGTCCACAATACCGTACTGTGAACAATACCATACTGTCGACAACACCTTATACTGTCAAAAATATCATAGTGTCTACAATACCAAACTGTCAACAATACCATACTGTTCACAAAACATGCACAATTGTGGTGCTCAGCCAAAACACAAATCACTAACTATAGATGTTGTAGGTGTAATTTTCATTTAAAAAAGCTGTACAATGGCGATAAGTGAACAAAACATCAGTGGTAAGCATTTTTGGTAAGGCATTGATGAAATGTTATAACGAAGCATAGTATTCCTTTGTTTATCATGTCACACATGTCAACCATATCATATTTAATGGAAAATATTACAGATTAACTATGATATTATGTCACAAATTTAGCCATGACTTTGATTTATCGAAATGAATGATGATTTACTTGTGACAATGTTTTTAAAATACACGAAAATTAATGAGTTTGTGTGGCCACATATCATAAACCCGTCGAAGCAAGTATTCATTGACCAAGTGGCACTGACGAACATCAACTAATCGAAGGGACGAGTTGGGCTGCTTGAAGGCAAGAAGCAGTTGAACGGTGACGCACTCGTTTGCTGAGTGAGTGAGTGAGTGAGTGAGTGAGTGAGTGAGTGAGTGAGTGAGTGAGTGAGTGAGTGAGTGAGTGAGTGAGTGAGTGAGTGAGTGAGTGAGTGAATGATTGAGTGAGTGAGTGAGTGAGTGAGTGAGTGAGTGAGTGAGTGAGTGAGTGAGTGAGTGAGTGAGTGAGTGAGTGAGTGAGTGAGTTAGGAGTGAGTGAGTGAGTGAGTGAGTGAATGAGTGAGTGAGTTAGGAGTGAGTGAGTGAGTGAGTGAGTGAATGAGTGAGTGAGTGAGTGAGTGAGTGAGTGAGTGAGTGAGTGAGTGAGTGAGTGAGTGAGTGAGTGAGTGAGTGAGTGAGTGAGTGAGCGAGTGGGTGAGTGAGTGAGTAAAAAACAATACACCAACCTTTCAAGTGCAATCGTTTGAGAACAGGCAAGTGAATGAGCGATTTGATTCCTGAAGTAAAAACAAAAATGATGATTTTTAATGGTAACTTGTTACTTTTTCCTGAAAATTTTCTGCCCAAAAACTCGTTTTACAAACCATCTTCCGTCAGAAAGGGACAATGAGAAATGTTGAGCACCATCAAGTCATACAAATTGGCACCGATTTTTGCCAGAGATTCATCGGTGACGAAGTCATTGTGGCTGATGTCCAGATGCTGTAGATGACGGAACAGATACAGGGTGTCTATGGTGGTCGTTAGGTCGAATCCATGGGCTGAGGTCACCGATGGAGCCTGCAATTACAGCCATTAAGTACATGGTTGCCTGTCTAGTATTGTATGTCTCTATTGTTGGCTTCAGTAATGGAGAACTGCCAGTAAAAAAGTGTTAACTTTTCACTGAGGGGATACTCTGAATTAGCGAAAGCATGTCTGTGATTTTTGACTCAATATCCAACCTGCCCGTCCAACGAATAGTAATGAGACAATTGTAGGTGTTTGAGGTGCTCCAGTTCGACGCAAATTGCAACAAAGTCGAACGACAGATGCTGCACGTGAGACATGCACTGTAAGTAAGTATGAGTATGTAAGTCTCTCAGTCATTCATTCAGTAAGTCAGCCAGTCAGTCAGTCAGTCAGTCAGTCAGTCAGTCAGTCAGTC
>OZ038447.1:11661598-11671598 GCA_964036265.1 Daptonema setosum
ACAACTAACATAAAAACTGGACACTTTTGATGGCATCATTCAGCAGTTTAGGATTGGCCATTGCTATCCTGGACTCGGCGTGTTTCATGTACTTGGCACTTGACTCGAGACACACAACTTGACCACCGCAGCGCTCGATCTAAAAACAAAACAATTTTACTACGCTAACTGTTTGTAATTGAAAGAAGAACCAATTGTTCACTAATTCAACTCTGACAGCTTTTTATTGGACGTAAAAACTTAAATTGATTGGTTTTCTTAATCTGTTTTTTTACCGGCAAAATATTAAGTTTGTAAACGGTTACTGATTTGAGCGAACCATGACAGCAATGTTGGCAGCCAAGTATCCATTACCCTGTCCCATACACAGAACTCTGATCCGATGTTGCGTGTTATCGGCTATACGACGGTGCGCATCACTTATTCGTTCCAGTATTGCAGCCACCTAAAGCTGTTTTTGGCTCCATTCTTTGTAAATTTTCAAATCATCAGTAGCATGTTGACCAAAGAAATTGATTCTGCGTGGAGTTGTGAAACTGTGAACACTGGCATAAGTTATAGATTATTAGGACATCGAACCAAGCAAGCGGGCATGATTGCACCGGAATGTTTGCATGTGATTGACTCGTGTATGTTGTAGATGTTTGCATGAACTTGATGTCGACCGCTGTACACGAACCGATCTACTTGAACCATCGACCACTCCACCACTTCGCTACCAATGTAACCGTGCTCTGCAACAAGTCAGTCCATTCTAGAAGCGTGTTTTTCAAATAATTATAGTACTTATGAATAAAAGATGCTAAAACTTCTGAGCTTCGTTCCTTAATCGAAAAGCCTGGTTTGGTAGTACTCTTCAGTAGAAGTCCAATCTAAAGTGTAATAAAAAAGAAAAGAAGAACAAAAAGTATGATTTTAAGACACAGAGATTAAAACGCATAGAGTTTGTAACAATAATTTCTGATTCATATGCAATGATATGACCAACTGTACCTTTTAGTTGTTGCACCATGCGTTCATTATTGGCTCCTGTGGACACTCGGTACGCACTCATTATAAATGCACTTATCTATGTATATGCGATTATGGATTATGGAAATCCGTATATTCATTCAACTGCGAAAATATGTTTTTGCTTTTTCTACTGAATAAAATACATCAATTTTTCCTCTTTGTCAACACGCGCATATATTTTTTGTATCATAAGAAGAAGCACGTGAAAGTAGCACTGAAATTTTCAGTTGTCATTTTGTGCTGAAATTGAGTGCACACTGCGTTTTTCATTTCACAAGGCACGCCAGCCAGTCAGCCGCACGTGTTGTTTACAATGCATTGCAATGCCACATAATAGCATACTCAATTTATTACCAGACTAAACTCCAACACGGGCCAACAACATTATACTTTTCTTAAGACAGAGTTCTTGTAAAACTTTAGCGGGTATTGTAGTTTTAACGCAAACTTGTTTCGTCATTCCGCTTGCAATGTATGATAACAATTGAAACGTGGTTTGTTGTTGAAACCAATTTAAATGCTAATTATTGATTGAATGACTGAATATTGAATAATTTTAATGTGTGTTTGTTCGTTTTGTCAGGCGAGTACTAATATATGTATGGATATATATATAAACATATATTTAAATGATCAATGGTTCATGCTTTTCATTGCATTCACTGAGCCATTTTCAGTCAGATAAACCTAAGTAAAGCATAAAGTAGTAATAAAGTAAGCAACGTTCCGAAATTGAACTTTCGAATAAAAACAGCTCCAATCAATTCCCCATCCACAATATGTAGTTGCTGACATCACACAGTACATAGTATCAACCCTCTTTGCTTATGTCTGCCTGTCTAGTCCCAAGTTGCATGTCTGACACACAAGTTAATGGCAAGTTAATGGCGCGCAATTGCAACGTTAAAAAAATAGTCGACCCAAACTGCGGATAAACGAGTATAATTTTTATCGGGTTTACCACTGGGATTTACAGTAGTGCACACTTGATTGACAGAAACACCCCATACCACGAGTTACACCATACCATGAAGCATCATTCGAGCAATGAGTCCGTTAGGTGTATTCAAACACATCAGATTTAATAAATCACAGTACGAATGGTTTAGTTATATGCATTATTCAAAATCGTTTCTTAAATTAGAAACGATTCGAACATCAAATTATCTGCAATAACATAAGATACATGTACAATATGACGATATCACAAGACCGAGAGTTATACCATACGTATGTATGTACATACGTTCGTGCAGGAACGTTCGTATGTATTGGCGAGGGTCAGCGCTGCCAGACAGAGTACCCGAAAAAAATGCATGCCGCTGGCTTGAGCGTGCGTGCATTAACATGCTGTCTGTGTCGCCATTGCATCCACATAACAAGCGTGCAGAAATGAACGATTTCACAACATCAATGCAAAGGCACCTTGTTTTCATCAACAGCATGACTCATCATGTTACGAAACCAGCAGTTTAAACTGAAAACCTCATATCTCTATATATCTAGTCTGATTTTCATTCTGCTGATTCAATCCACAAGCAGAACTTCATGAACAGTTCTCTAAGATATCTGCTATCCATGGATATGAATACAGTGAGACTGACCGTGTCCCTGATGTTGGTGGTATCTGCCAGCAGGGCCCAAAAACACCCGAGTGGAGTCAAGATCGAAGCTTCCACTTCCACGTTAGTCAATGGGATTTAAAGTTATTCAATGTGTTCCAATGTTAGTCAAAGTGATTCAATAATATTCAATGTGGTTCAATGTGTTTCAATGTGACCCATGGTGAAAGTGGTATGAACCCAATCTGGTTTCCACCGTTTTTTATGATAGCTGTAGTTTAGCATTCCCTAATTAATGTTGCAAATTGCATTTTACAGTGGCGCGTTCAGCCTCAATTCAGCCTCGCTGTCAACGTATGGCAATTCGTTCAGTCAAAACGGGTTGGTTAAATGATAAATATGTACAAGCAACTAACACATAAAACCACCCATTGGCAACATAGAGTAAGAGTATTTTCGTGCAGTTTTCGAAACCTTAAATTACACTGATCAATAATTGAAACGAGAATAAACCCAACTTTTAAATTGAAAATTGTAATAATGCGTTTCAGGTTCAAGTATTTTGCGATCAGTCCTTATACGACGATTTATCGTAAGGGATGTTCGGATGACCCTGATCAAGTCTGCGTTAGCAGTCGACGTTACTTTGCCTACGGTCGTGAGCACCATAAATACAACAGCGGCGATGATTTTGGGGTTAGATCTTTGCCATTTGTTTATTTCATGCACAGAATATCAATTTTGTCCCAAACTGTGACAAATCACATTCTGATCAGTGTGTTGAAATCATCAGATTGAAATCAATATTTTTATGGTTGAACTCATTTTCATCTTGTCTTGAAATCAATTACCACAATATAAATTACAGTAGTACTCCTTTAACAGAACTGACACCTGAGCGATTTTCCAATGCTAACTTGAGAAAAATTTATTTCAGTGGGACATCTGTAGAGAGTCAGTGATGATCGAGCCATCAAAATGGTACGTGGAGCGAGAGGCCGCGGTGGAGCCTGTTGACGAGAACGACAAGAAATACGAGAAATACTTGAGAGGGCCTTATACGGCATTGGATAAAGAGACAGATGAAGTGGAGCGAAAGACAGATAAAGTGGAGCGAAAGACAGATAAAGTGGAGCGAAAGACGGACAGAGTGGAGCGAGTGAAAAGAGAAGCTCGTCCAGTGGAGCGGATGGAGGAGAACTACGTGTACTGGGAGTTGGTTGTTTTGAGCTTGATTGCTTTCTCAATTGATTAGAAGACTGCATTATGAAAGTCCCCCTTTACTCAATGACTTGCAAATAATTTCAGTTTTTTTGCATTGTAAAGACAGAGAATATGGCAAACTACCGTGGGTCTGTGCATTCAAACAAGTCCAACTAATAACCAATCAAATTACTAGTCTCACAACCAATTGAGAATGATATGTGTTTGTACTTTATATGACAACTACAGTATTTACTGTTTTCGGTTTAATGCGGTTGATTTCAACACCGGCTATTAGCTTATCTATTGTTTATCGTTGATTTTAAACATTGAAATACTGCAGTTGCGATGACGGCGAATGGTGTCAATATGAGGGTCTGACGTGTGCCGTTCCCTGGTACAACAGCATTTATTTAGTCAAGCACATTGTCAAGTGGTTCGAAACCAAAGAAAATTCGTCGGGAATCTTGTTGACCATCTGCATCGTGTTAGTTACTGTACAACTACTATTTTATATTACCTGTTTTCTGTGTTATAAGCTCTAATATAATTTTATTATACGTAGTATTAGAGCATTCTCAATTGATTAGAAAACCCACCATTTGTGTACCTTAGTAAGAAAGAGGTTTGCATACATAAATGGGATGTTATGCAATGAGAATATTGGACATTCATGCTCTCTGCGTACAAAACATCACCTGCATTTCAGTGTGGCTTATTCAAGTTCAGTCTCCTAATCACTTGAAATTGCTATATACGGCATCAAAATCACAAATACATATATTTTCTTTCAGCGTTGTATTTTACTGTACGTTTTATGTGTACTGTAAATACTGTACAGTAAACAGACGAGAAGAACCCGACCCGGACGTTATCCTGCCACTGTATGTACCACCGATCAGCGTTAAACAGTACAATGATGATGACGAACAGGACCCTCGTCTGCCACCGAGTTACGATCAAGCCGTACAGACTTGACTTCTCCATTTATTTACTAACAATAAAACGATTATTAAATATATTAATAGTTAATATTAATCGTTATCATTGTTAGTTATTATTATTACTATTATTATTGTTCATCGGTTCAAGCAATCATTATTTTTACTCACATGCATGTGTTCTTGTGCAAGTTGGATGAGTCGAAAACTCGAAATATGTACATACAGTATACATGTATATCTGTTATTCATGCGATTTATAAAATTTACACCGATTTTTGTATTCCTGTATATTGTTTCACGCGCATTGTACAGTACAAAAATGTGCAATACACATATATATATATATGTATATATTTTTTACGTTCAAAATGTTAACAATTTTTAGCTTTCAATTTTTAGTTGATCGTGGTATGTAATTAACTACGCGAACTGATCTACTGATCTTCATACAGTCATTTTTATCGTAGTCAAACTTGTATGCAAATCATACGGGATTCAGAATTATATTCCCTTTTCATAACAAATTCAGCTGTTTCCATATAAATTGTTCAGCATTTACTTACTTTTCATTAAACTCATTTCTTGAATTAATTAAAATCTGTAACATGTTGTGAAATTCGAATGTATCTTTTTTCAGCTGAATTACCTCGACATGATATTCATTCTAATTGTATTTGCCATTAGCACATAAATTATTATCTGTCTATACTTACACCAAAGTAAACTTGCAGAAATGAAATAAAATCATGGTAATGAAATATCATCAATCTACCCGTGGTCAGTTTGCTCAATATAATGTTTCACACAATCATCAGAGAAAGGCGAAATTGAATTATAACGAAATATGTACTTACATGTACCAAAATGATATCATATTTTATTTTCAATCATATATTTTATTCATTTTCAAAACATGATTTTTAGGATCAGTATAATAATGAGTGTCCTATAATGAATTCTTTCCTTCCTGATTATGAAAAAGAGTTACTGAGACCTACAAACAAGCGATTAACTAATGTAACAGACCACTCTCTCTCACTATGGTCAAGTGCACAGGTTCCGTTTTGGGCCATGAACCGGGAAACTGGAAGTTTTTGTTGCATCTAAACAAAATATAAAAAAGCAATTAAAGTAGGTACATCTGAAAATCCACTTTATTATATGATTTTTGGGTATCATGCAAGCTGTTTCGCTGTTTTTATAGTTAAGTGAAGTTGAACGGTAAAATTCCATATATATTTTTCATGGAGTTATGTGTGAATTACGAATTATAAAATCAATAAAATTATAACAATTATTTGGGGGTTTTTCATAAATGTTTTCATTTGGTAATCAATCAGGATCAATTGAGAATCATAGCAAATTGGAGTGAAACTGTGACTGCCTTACACCGTGCACCGCAATCGCAAAACATGCCATATTATACAGGTGAACAAACAACGCTCCGATTTTTATGTTATTCTCTATTGATCAAAATAATTTTTTTTAATTATACCGCCTTGAACTTAATTCAAAAGACAATCAATTAGTTTGGAATAATTTTACAGAAACACGTCTCATGCAGTACGTATTTGTACATAATCCAGTACATGTGTAAACTATTCGAGAAACTTTTTTCGGTTAAGTCTATAGTAAAATTTTAAGAAGACCATCTTTCATTTATGACTGAGCTTGCTTGAATAAAAACTTCTCAAAGCCAGAAAAAACCATCAGTTATTCTGTCAAAATATGAATGCAAAATGTTTGTCAGTGTAATGCTCGTAAAATTACAGGCATGTCGTCAAGCCGTGCTACATGCAGTCCCATTTGCTTTTTTAACACCCCCGCTAAATACCTTCACTTCATGTATGTGATTCGTTCATTTTGTTAAATTGATACATTCAATTCCACAGTTATTTTGCATTAATTCATTTCAAATTTCAAAAGACGTACGCAGAATTACGTATACTCACCTTTATTGTAAGGTAAGATACGCTCCTTTGATGATAAAATAACAGCTCCTTTGATTGATATCATGGAAATGGTGTAAAATGCAGATGCCAAATTGTTCTAGATGACATAACGGCAGCAAAGAACTCGATGCCGCTGCCGAAATGTACTGCATGATCGAACGTTATAATCTACTCGTTGTAATTTACATCATTTATATTATCACAGGTTAACAAATGAGACAGAGAAAAGAAATATAGAATAACTCTCATTTGAATAAGAGAATAAATTTGGAAACACGCCATGTTTAAGATGCTTGTTTATGTTTATGTTGCATAAAGCGTTTTCTTGATATTCCTAATGTACTGATATATTATAGATGGCGTATACTCGTGGTCAATGGTGGCCTGTATTCAGTCGAATCTGCTCAACTGCCCGCTGTTCCACCGATACAACACACAAAATTACACGGTCCTGTACGACACCAGTGTCAAATGCTTTACGAATGATGAAGATTGTTGGTGCGAGGTGTATCCTAATTACTGACTGACCGACTTACTGACTAACTGACTGACTGACTGACTGACCGACTGACTGACTGACTGACTGACTGACTGACTGACTGACTGACTGACTGACTGACTGACTGACTGACTGACTGACTGACTGACTGACTGACTGACTGACTGACTGACTGACTGACTGACTGACTGACTGACTGACTGACTGACTGACTGACTGACTGACTGACTGACTGACTGACTGACTGACTGGCTACAATATACTGACAGGCCTGAAGCACTGTATGCGCGACTGTATACAATACGATCGATGTAACGATGGAATGGATGAATCCGGCTACTTTGTGTGTCCAAGGAATACAGTGCTGTTCGTTAATATACTTGATTTAGACCAGTTTAATACTACAAAAATCTTGAGATTAGAATTCGTGGATTCATATCAGTTTCATTCTAAATCTCCGGTTTAACAGTAAAATCGATCCAAAAACGTGTTCAACTTGATTGTTTGTGAGTTATATAGTTCTATCATTTCATTTCCTTTTTTACTCATATTTATCTCTTTACTTATTATGACCATTTTATCCATTTTAGACCGTTTACAATAGTGGCGCTTGTAACAATAATGTTCACGTGCTGCTGTTGCCTCCGATGCCTGGTCGGGTGTATCCTACACTTCTGGCCAGTTGAAGAACCTGGATACGAGAATCTTGATCAATCCAATTAGTAACAATCTATCCACTTTTAGAAATTCATAAAACAGGTTTATTTCCAATGAACTCTATGCCTAACTACATGTATGTTGGTTGGGTGTCATTTCAGGACTACATGTGCAACGAAATTATATAACAGTACATCAGTTAACAGACAATTAAGAATGGAATGTCTTTTTTAAATATATTTGAACTGAAAATTATATTTGTGTAAAAAAATTTTGTCTTCAGCGTGTAAGTATAAATATTTTATGCAAGTAGTACATTTGGATAAGATGGCTCATTTGAGCTCCAGCGCTCGGTCCATGTTGCCATGGGAACGAAAGGCGCACTATGTACATATGTACTTGCGTTTTGGTATGACCGCATGTAGTGCAGTCAAATCAACGTAGCTTATTACAAAGGGATAATAATATACATACTTTAATTTCAATAATATGGGTTTCAGATGTTCAGGTAGAAAAAGATGAAATTGTTTAGCTGAAACTTGTTATCCAATTTACATCAGCGACAGAAAACATGTCGTTTCGTGAGCTGAGAAGTTGGTTCCTTTTTCACTACTTTCTTCAGCTATTTAAAAAAAATGAAGATTGAGTTACACAAGCAAAAATCATTGGTTCCATAAAAGCTACAGTTAAATTAAAAAATATATATGTTTTGCCACACATGCATGTAAATTTGTATCTCAGATCTCACCGAACAACTGCGGGCACTAGATTTCCAGCGTCACGTGTCTATAGAAAACTTCCGCAACCCCAACTTCAAGTTGGTCGCTGAAATACTCGTATGGCTCGTGAAGAAGTTGGTTGCTAATACACCGCTCTGGCTGGTTAAATTTGGTCTCGAAATTATCAAGATTATCGAAAAATATATAATATTATATTATTTATGTAATTAACCCTATATTTATTTGTAATTTGTTTATTTATATAAATATTATTTCAGATACGAGTCGGATTACGACCTGCCGCTGGTCATCGACACGGAACAGGACCGCGTCATTTTTATCAAAACCGCCACTCTTTTTATGGTTATCATACACGAAATTCATAACACCCTTTCTGCTCAACAAGTAACACAAATTCCTACGCGAAATTACATACATGTTTTTCCTATTTCAAATAAGTTTCAGATCCAAAAGGCGCGTATCAAAGTGAACCCGAAGAAGTTGTACCAGGCGGACGGGTATGCGGCCCAGGAGCTATTGAAGGTGACCTCGGTGCTCTATGAAGCCATCAAGAACGAGTCGGTCGGGGAGCAGGACGGGGCCGTGCTTGATGCACACAAGGATGAGATCGCTGCCATCACTAACAAAATTAATGCCAAGGTTTATACATAGAAAAATGTGATAATGAGGGAGTGAGTGAGTGAGTGAGTGAGTGAGTGAGTGAGTGAGTGAGTGAGTGAGTGAGTGAGTGAGTGAGTGAGTGAGTGAGTGAGTGAGTGAGTGAGTGAGTGAGTGAGTGAGTGAGTGAGTGAGTGAGTGAGTGAGTGAGTGAGTGAGTGAGTGAGTGAGTGAGTGAGTGAGTGAGTGAGTGAGTGAGTGAGTGAGTGAGTGAGTGAGTGAGTGAGTGAGTGAGTGAGTGAGTGAGTGAGTGAGTGAGTGAGTGAGTGAGTGAATGAGTGAATGAGTGAGTGAGTGAGGTAAACTTCATTATCAGACTTGTTTGAATAAACTGAATAAAGTAAGTATGTAGGTATTTATTGTAGGAGTTTACTTATTTTTATATTGGCACTGTACCATTTTCTGCACTATACCATTCTACTATTTTATAGTTTCCACTCAATAACTTTGATTAATCTGGACTTAGATGAGCGATCTGCGTCTCTCCCGTCAACTGGCATCTGAGATCCCCGAAAAAGGAGCCACCCTTTTCGACCTTCTTTCGAAAGAGGTCAACCTCAGGGTTGGTGAGATTGAATTCTAGTCAGGATGGGAGTTAATCGATTCGAAAAGTTGTATTTTATTGAGATCGAATAAGTTTATGTGGCATGGCATCGGTTTGGTACATATGTTTACAGGAGCAACGTCTGTCAGCACTGGCTAGACCACTGGAAATCAATGAGGTCGAGAAGAGCATTCGACAGTCAGTCAGAGCCGTTGAGGTTAAACAAAC
>OZ038447.1:11674098-11759098 GCA_964036265.1 Daptonema setosum
AATAAATAATAAAACTATTTATTTGTCTAACATGTACATTGTAGTAAAATGAAACAATCCATCCGGAGACTCGACTACAAAAAACCTCAGTGTTCCGCTTCCGCAAGCTGTACGTTTAATAACCTCTCAATCTGCCATTCACTTTTTGCAACTTCATTGCTTCGAACAAATCCTTGCGAACGTAGATGAGATCGAGTTCAAAGTATTCGGCTTCTATGTAGCCCACTGCCGTCATAAAACGTCGCAGAAAGTACCGCTTTTCGCTGCAACAAAACCCCGTATATAAATAGTCAACTTAAAAGTCAATTCACAATCAATATATGAGGTATGTATTCTAAATGTATATGTACGTACATATCCCACATAAAACAAACCATCATATTCTATTCTTTTCTGAGACAAAATATAAACCAACATTTCTGCAGAATTAGCAGTATGACAGAGATTGCATTCAATCTGGAACACATCAATCGTGACCAGATGCCACGGAATTGACAGCAGAATCTCCGGTTCAAAGCCTCAATTCAAATGAGTAAGTGAGTGAGTGAGTGAGTGAGTGAGTGAGTGAGTGAGTGAGTGAGTGAGTGAGTGAGTGAGTGAGTGAGTGAGTGAGTGAGTGAGTGAGTGAGTGAGTGAGTGAGTGAGTGAGTGAGTGAGTGAGTGAGTGAGTGAGTGAGTGAGTAAGTGATGGAGTGAGTGAGTGAGTGAGTGAGTGGAGCTACTGTAGTTTACCTTCAACGTCAATTGTCATCAGATTCCACTCCCACCACCCCAGAGCTTCAAACACGGCACTGAAACTTTTTACGGGTAAATATAACATGCTGCTCAACAAGTAAAACTATTTGGTCTGTTATTTTGAAAAAAATGTAAGCTTATTCTTCAATATGCACAGCGCTCTAATAAGGCGCCCTTACTTACCTGAGCGGTACACACTCAATGGAGGCAGTGCCCTTGCCCTTGCCTTCACCCATTCGAATGCCCAGCCCATATGGATCAATCTTCATTGACTGTTGCTTGTACACATTGGCCAGGCACGCCTGCAGTATTATCTCGAGTGATATAAAAAACCCACATATATATACATATTCCTTTTACCATATCATATCATATTCTATCTTACTCTTAACTCTGACTGACCTTGAGAGCATAGGCATTGCGATTCTTTGCCAGTAGGCTGCTAAAGGCACCGGCATTTGGCTCAACCAACAAACCCGTCCAATTGTAATATCTTTCCAATACTAACGAATTGGATAGGAATTCACCGTCGTGGGCGCCAACCTGAGAAAACGAAAAAATTGGAACAAACATGCCTTGATTTTGTTCAACAAACCTCAAGATATCGGCCATTCTTCTTGTGTTTCAGGAACTTGTCAATAATCTCTTCCATCTGTGCAAACTGTGACCAGTCTCTCACTCCGTTGGGTAAACGCGCTCTAAAAACATCATTTCAGTTGCAGTTTTTCCGGTTTGCCTTATACAGTACATTGGACTTTTAATACTCTTACCTTTTTGCTATGAATGAACTCGATGTTATATTCGCAAAAAAAGCAGCTGAAAATAAAGTCAACGTATGTATGTATTAACCTCGGTTTTCCAGCCGAACCCAGTCTCAAGGGCTTGCCATTTGGTTTGTGTAAGTTTTTCTTAACCCAAGCGACCGAGTCTTTGTCATGAGAGTATTTGGAATCATATTGCTTGTTGTCGGATGATTTACCGTTGGTTGAGTCCCCACAATCATGATTTTGTGTTTTGTTAACGTTGGAATAGGACCAATCGAGTGTGAGGAGATATACGGAACAGACCAGGATGAGGGCCACAGCCAATAACCGATACACGTAGTTATTGTCCGACCACATTATCATGTTGAGCCCATTTATACTCTCACTTTTAAACGAAACTGAGAGCAGATAAGGAATGTAGTTAGGCACCGATGTTGCAGTGGTTGAAAAACATAAACATACACATAAATTGATAGGATAAAGTGACAAAATTTTACGGAATGAGGATTTTGAATAAATGAGAACGTTCGCTAAAACAGCAGTTGGATTCCATAATTAAATTTTTTATGTTAGCGTGAACGTATTTATTGTTTAACAAACTAGGCATTTTCTATGCTCTTTGGAACTAGTGTGCCTTGTTTTGTTCAGTACTGAAACAGCTCAAACAAATCAAAGACGTGCATCGGTAGTGATGTACTCTAACACTGATTCAATGATCTCGAATCAAAACATTACTACAGAGCGATTAGCCACCACAAAAGACTACAAATACGTAAAATCATTTTGTTCAATAATACCATACTGCACCGTATACATGTACAATGATGGCTTATTCTAATTGATGAGTCTGTACAGTATGTATGTAGGTACACAATGCGTACGTAGTCCATGATGCGTCGTGGCGTTGTACAATGCATCATCAAATAATGTCAAGTTTGGACGTACCTGTCACAAAATCAATTTTTCGTGTTTTATGCAATTGCATTGTGATATATTACTGACCGTACAGTCTGCCCAACTCTATTGCTGGTTTGGTAACATATTACATAATGATGTAGAAAAAGATTTGAGCTGCTAAGAAACTAGTTAAAAGTTTTTTATATTGTCCAAAATAAATAGGAAATTTGGGGTGAAAATATTATAGAACATGACAAATATAGCAAAATGATGTAACACATTCGTGTAACGTACACAACTCAGCACCACCCGTTTAACATGCAAACCACTAACCAATGGGCTACCGTGACGAAAAATATTATGTAGATAGTATCGAATCGTCAAACATAATCCAAACAGCTCCCATTCATAAATTTCTCATGACATCTTGTTGTAATATAACCATTATTAGATTAGCTAACCGAAATGTATTAGAAAGTTTTTTTCGGTTTCTCTGAAACCTAGGTTTTTTGAAGAGTTATAAAAATTTTGGTGAGAGTTCTAGGCAAGTTTTTAATCCATGATGGGAAGGTAGTCCTTTCAATAACATTCTGTTGAAACCAACGTTGATAGAAAAAAGCTTTTTCAATAACAGTTATAAAGCCACTGTTATCTGTTGTCTCTAGAACCCCTAGACTATCCTACGGTTTTATGTTCTCAATAATGTACGGGAAGACATTTTCAGAATTGGGTTAGCTTTTAACGACGTCATAATCTTTCATTCTCACTCTACATGCCTGGTTTATTTAACAGACTCGATATTTCGTATGGATACCCGAAATAGAGTAGGTGTTTATTTTATTGTTGGCACCTACAGTGACTACTGTGAACGCTAAGAAGAATCTGTGTGACAGCGGTATAGCGCATTCGAATGAGCATGTTTATGTTTACAAAATAATGTGTGACTTGAGTTGCATTCGACTTTACTTTGAAACTCAATTAGAAAAGTCACTTAGAAAAATTTCAAATTTTGTTGTTTCATGTGTGATAAAAACATGGTTAATAACTAAAACAAATGTGTATAAACGCAGACCCACAATCACCATATATTAAACAAAACATTTTTAAACTTTAAAGTGATTTATATTGTTAATAACGCTCGAAATTATTGTCAATTGATCATTCATGGTTCTAGACTAAAGAAATCAACCATGGCGGCCTGAATTCATTAAAACGGTATTTCGGTTACAAATGAAAGTTAAAAGTGGAGCTGATAGGCAAAAAACATTGCATCTTTTTCATTAAAAACTCAATAAAGTTACTAAGAACCGAAAAACGTGCAAGTAGCATGCCAAACAGAGCACACAAACACAATCTCACTCCGGTCACGTATGAAAGCATGATCCGTTGGGTGCGCATTTAAAATAAAGGTATGCCGCTGCTGCTGTAAACTTCTAAACCTGATCATATGACATCATTTTGTAGAAAAAAAACATACCCAATCGAATATGCTATGCCGCAATTTCATGCTTGTCTACAACTTTCACAATAACGGATCAAACACGCAACCTTTTTTGGCTCACCCGGTATTCACTAATAAACTTTTTTAGTTTCTACTCGATACTTTTGATTGATATGAATTCAAATGAGTAATCTGCGTCTCTCCCGTCAACTGGCATCAGATAATCAATCAACTGGCATCAGATAATCAGTCAACTGGCATCAGATAATCAGTCAACTGGCATCAGATAATCAGTCAACGGCGTCAGATACCAGTCAACTAGCAATTTGATGAGTTTGCAGAGCATAAATTCAAATGAATGTTGCTAATGTTTCAGATTGAGGATGTACAGTAAGTATGGTGATATAAATATGAATCGTCTTTGTATATCTTGCTTTCCACCAGATTTCTTTCAATTATATTTATACCAGTGATGTAAAGTATATCTCAAAAAGTTGACGCGGTTTTTCACAATTTTATTTCAATAAAACTTCAAACGTAGTACAGTAATTATATATTAATGGGATGGGGACCAAATATAATATAAACCAAAACTGCAAACCGTGTTAATTTCGCTTAAAAACTCACAAACCTTTAAAAATTAAAAGGAAGGAGATAAAAATGAGAGATTTCCATTTGGGAGATTTTTTCAAACAATAAATAATAATTAATGATTAAACTATTTTTCATTATAAAAAATGTCATGGGTTTTTCGAAATCACAATACCTGTTTTAGCCATCAGTCAATTATCTAATTCTACTTCTTGAGTCGGAGCAAGTGGAATCCTGGAGCACCTTTGACACCAGCAGAGGGTCCGGCATATGAGTTGACGAATGAGTCCTTGGAGTCAGGTGCCGTGCCCGGAGCCGATCCTGATGCAGCTCCGCCACAGTTTTCGCTCACATTTTTCGGCTTGCAGTTTTCCGTGTTTGCATCCACCACTGAATATAGAATATAACTTATTTAGGTGAATTAATATACACAAAACCATTCACTGATTGAAATGACAAATGAATAAAAATCAACCCAGTGATTATTGCTAATTTGACAACGGTAAAATGGGTGAAATCTACATAACTATGACAAAGTTTGCAACCTGAGCATCCGCAAGTGCCGCATGCCGACTGGCAGTTGGGGCGCATCCAGTACGGGTTCGAGTCGCATTCACCGAAACCGGCCCATTTGCAGCAGCCCTGTATTTACGGGTAAACACACTCACATTTATTAATTCGTTTTTATCATATATAGCAAAATCGACTAAATTCCTAATAACATCGAGTTATCAAATAATGTATCAACTAACTGCATATTTATCCTGACAATCCGCAGGTCCGCTGGCTTCTTCGGCGGGCGTGGGATCATAGTCTTCCGGAATGGCAAACTGTCCTTCTTTGAGTTGGCAGCCGGCCTTCACCTGGTCGCCATTACAGGCACCGCATGATTCGGCACAGTTTTTGTACATCCAGACTTTGTTGACGGCACAATCGTTCTGCGACGCCCAGAAACAGCACAACTGAAACAAAGTGTTGTTAATTCATTTTTCTATTGTTAATATTTGGAGAAATATACACATTTGTAAATTAAGTAGTAAAGCTAAAACAAACCTCATTCTTATCCACACAATCACTACCATCTTTACCGTTGGGTCCGACGGGTCCTTCTGGTGCAGATTGTTCGGCTTGAACCACCTCAGGTACCCCTGAAGACCCAGATTCTGATGCGGCTACAGGTGCAACAACAGGAGCAGCTGTAGCTGATACTGGAGGCAAACCATAACCAGAGGCGGAAGCTGCGGAAGCCGGCACTGCCGCCGCTATAATATTCGATGCTGATACAGTTGGTGCAGCTGGTGCTTTAGTAGTGACAGAAGGCTCAGGTTGAACAGCCGCAGACACGGCAATAGGACCAGATTGTGGGGCATCTGTCTGGGTACTGACAATAGGGGGAGGCAGACCATAAGGGTTAACAGCTACTGGAACAGCTACAGGTGCTGCTTCAGGAACAGCTTCGGGAAGAGCTTCCGGTGAGCTTGCAGGGGCAGCTTCAGGAACAGCTTCAGGAGCACCTTCAGGAGCAGCTTCCGGTGAGCCAGCAGGGACAGCTTCAGGAGCCGCTGCTGTCTTACCTTCAGCAGCAGCTCCGTATGCATTTACAGCGGCAGCTTCAGGTGCAGCTCCAGGAATAGCTTCAGGAGCAGCTTCAGGGGCAGCTTCAGGTGCAGCTTCAGGGGCAGCTTCAGGTGAATCTTCAGGAGCAGCTTCCGGTGAACCTTCAGGAGCAGCTCCGTATGCATTCACAGAGGCAGCTTGAGGTGCAGCTTCAGGGGCAGCTTCAGGTGAACCCTCAGGAGCAGCTTCAGGTGAACCTGCTGGAGCAGCTTCAGGAGCAGCTCCGTATGCATTCACAGGGGCAGCTTCAGGTGCAGCTTCAGGGGCAGCTTCAGGAGCAGCTTCAGGTGCAGCTTCAGGGACTGCTTCAGGAGCAGCTTCAGGGGCAGCTTCAGGAGCAGCTTCAGGTGAACCTGCTGGAGCAGCTTCAGGAGCAGCTCCGTATGCATTCACAGGGGCAGCTTTAGGTGCAGCTTCAGGGACAGCTTCAGGAGCAGCTTCAGGGGCAGCTTCAGGTGCAGCTTCAGGGACTGCTTCAGGAGCAGCTTCAGGGGCAGCTTCAGGAGCAGCTTCAGGTGAACCTGCTGGAGCAGCTTCAGGAGCAGCTCCGTATGCATTCACAGGGGCAGCTTTAGGTGCAGCTTCAGGGACAGCTTCAGGAGCAGCTTCAGGGGCAGCTTCAGGAGCAGCTTCAGGAGCAGCTTCAGGGGCAGCTTCAGGTGAACCCTCAGGACCAGCTTCCGGTGAACCTGCTGGAGCAGCTTCAGGAGCAGCTCCATATGCATTCACAGAGGCAGCTTCAGGTGCAGCTTCAGGGACAGCTTCAGGAGCAGCTTCAGGTGCAGCTTCAGGGACAGCTTCAGGAGCAGCTTCAGGGGCAGCTTCAGGAGCAGCTTCAGGTGAACCTGCTGGAACAGCTTCAGTAGCAGCTCCGTATGCATTCACAGGGGCAGCTTTAGGTGCAGCTTCAGGGACAGCTTCAGGAGCAGCTTCAGGGGCAGCTTCAGGAGCAGCTTCAGGTGAATCCTCAGGAGCAGCTTCAGGTGAACCTGCTGGAGCAGCTTCAGGAGCAGCTCCGTATGCATTCACAGGGGCAGCTTCAGGTGCAGCTCCAGGGAATGTTTCAGGAGCAGCTTCAGGGGCAGCTTCAGGGGCAGCTTCAAGGACAGCTTCAGGTGAACCTGCTGGAGCAGCTCCGTATGCATTCACAGGTGCAGCTTCAGGAACAGCGTCAGAAGCAGCTTCAGGAACAGCTTCAGGGGCACCCTCAGGAGCTGCTTCAGAGGCAGCTTCAGGTGAACCTGCTGGAGCACTTTCAGGAGCAACTTGGTATGCAGCTACAGGGAGAGCTTGAGGAGAACTGGCAGGGGCAGCTTCAGGGGCAGCTTCAGGAGCACCTTCAGGAACACCTTCAGGAGCAGCTTCAGGAGCGGCTTCAGGAGCGGCTTCAGGGGCAGCTTCAGGGGCAGCTTCAAGTGAACCCTCAGGAGCAGCTTCAGGTGAACCTACTTGAGCAGCTACTGAAGCAGCTCCGTATGCATTCACAGGTGCAGCTTCAGGAACAGCTGCACGAGCATCTTCAGGGGCAGCTTCAGGGGCACCCTCAGGAGCTGCTTCAGGGGCAGCTTCAGGTGAACCTGCTGGAGCAGTTTCAGGAGCAACTTGGTATGCAGCTACAGGGAGAGCTTGAGGAGAACTGGCAGGGGCAGCTTCAGGGGCAGCTTCAGGAGCACCTTCAGGAACACCTTCAGGAGCAGCGCCGTATGAATTAACAGGGGCAGCTTCCGATGTAGTTTCAGAGACAGCTTCAGGAGCAGCTTCAGGGGCAGCTTCTGAGTTAGCTTCCGGAGCAGCTCCGTATGCAGCTACAGGAGCCACTACAGGTATTGCTTCAGGAGTGGCTTCAGGGGCGGCTTCAGGAGCGGCTTCAGGAGCAGCTTCAGGGGAACTTGCAGGGGCAGCTTCAGGTGCAACCGCGTATGCATCTACAGGGGCCTTTATAGGTTTAGCTTCAGGAGCAGCTTCAGATGCACCTTCGGGAGCAGCTTCAGACGTAGCTTCGGGTGCAGCTTCAGGTAAACCTTCAGGAGCAGATTCAGGTGCAGCCTCAGGAGCAATCTTGGGTGCAGCTTCAGGTGCTGATTCACCGATAGCTACGGGTGTCGTTAAAGTCTCCGGTGTAGAAGTAGATGCTACGGCAATATCACCATAACCTTGCTGTACGGGTGGCTGGGTTGCAGCAGGCACTATTGGCCTGGGCACAAGTGTAGCAGAGGGCAGTTGACCGAATGACTGGGGCACTGCTTGATATCCAGACTGCTGAAGAGTTGCCTGGTTTACTGAGCTGAAAATCTGCGGACCTTGGATACCGGCATCGGGAGGAAGCTCCAACGGGGCGCGCTGGATGATCAAGGCTGCTGAAATATATGAACATATAATATAACACATTCATGTATTTCATATCATCGAACACAAAGAGTCGAACATGCAGAAGAAACAAGGACTCCTAAAAGAAAATGAAATAAATGATTTTCGAGTAAGTTCAATCAAAATAAATTTTTTAGCAATTACCTCCGGAAACGGGAAGTTGTGCGAACGTGGTCGCTAGCAGGCAAGTAATCAAAATGCCAACACCCAACATTTTAACTGTTGCACTGCTCCTGCAAAAATTTTTAATGAAATGTTATTCAATTTGAGTTAAATGAATGAGATGAAATGAATGTAGCATGCATTTCACTGTGGATTGTTTATATACTGTAGGGAGTGACATCGTTTTGCGTTTCTCTTTCTACCAGATATCCATCACACCTCGCGCGAGTATTCGGCGTTATTTTTCAATCACGAATGCGTTGAAGAATAATTGTAATAAAAAACTAGTCCTAAATAAGCAACGTTGACTCCGTGACTCGGTGATCACACTTTGTCTGTTTGTCAACTAGAAGTGAACCGCAATCAACCGATTCCATCTTTCCCGCCCTCCATTAGATTATGCACTAGTGAGGTTTGGCTGAGTCGAACACACTTATTGGAACGGCTAGATGGTATCTGCCTGCTAATTCAGCTGTTGACAGATCTCATTATACGATATCACATAATCACACATTATAGTTCCCTTCCCCTTATACTAAAATATATAATTAGTTTCTTTGCAAACATTGTATCAATTCTGATCGTATAGATAAAGTACGTCCTACATATTACATATATTTATCAATCACATAATTATTTGTTCTTTGAATGTGTTCCATTTAACACATCCTGTTGAAGTGCTTGTAAACAATCATTGTTGTGAACATACGTCTTACAATTTATTCACAATGCTGAATTACTTTCCTGTAACTCATTTTAGTTTGGTTTCGAGAGTAATTTTACTGAAAGTACGTATTATACACTTCAAGTGAAACCGAAAGTTATGAGACGTTTGTTCGGAAAGGGATGATCATGGTCATTCAGATTGACTCGTGCGCAACGAACAGTTGGTCGCGATTAGTTGTCGTCAAATTGATTATCGTCGTATTGAGAAGCGTCATCGGCAAGATAATTGACGAGTAATATGTACGGATACAGGCATGGTTTACAGGGTTTACAAGCTGGTGGATGAGACATACAATTAAGTAATCCGGTATGTTTATAGAGTCTGTTTGTAGATAAAAGTCAGCTTACAAACATGAAACTTGAAAATAGAGATTAAATCCTTTTATTGTGAATAAATAGATTAGTGATGAATCCGCCACTATATTTACTGACAACGCGACAGGTTTGAGTTGGCGCAAGTCAACAGGCAGAACTAACTACCGTTGTCTCGAATGTCGCATTCATTCAGGCGAGTCGTTGACGATCACAGTCAAATCCACCAAACCTACCAAACTTTTGTTTTTTACACATACAACAGCTTATTTTTTGTTGCAGCGATGGCCGAGATGTGTGTCCGGAAATGGAAACGCTGTTCATTGGGCGCATCTAACTCGAATCGTTGATCGTTTCACTCCACTGCTTGTTCTAGACTATAAAAGGATGATGATATCCAGGTAATCAGCATCACATTTCATTTGATCTTCAATTCCTATTCTTCTAGCTCTATTTTAAAAGTTTGTGCTGTTTTGCAGTTGGGCCGGTCTGAATCATGAAGCATCAGGACAAACTGGCGTGCATAGCCGACGAGGGCGAACATGAGGAGATGCGTCGCATGCGTCGCATTGCTTTCTCCTCTGTTAGATCCGTTCGATTTTGACATAATTGTTTCAAGTGTTTTATCTCCAAGTACCTTCACTAATAAGTATTTTTAGTTAAGAATACAGTATTCGCCAAAGTTTCAATAAGCTTACATTTTATTCTCTATCTCAATATTGTGTAAGTATGTATCAACGAGGTCGGATAACTTCAGGTGGTTGTCTCAACGGTAGCCATCGTGGCATGTGTGATCGCTTTGCCTATGTTGTACTCGTACATCCAGGGCCTGCAATCAGCACTGCTCGCCGAAACCGACTACTGCCGTGTTCGTTTTTAATAACGTAATTATTGCATTCATAACTTCTTAAAACCATAAGTATTTCAAGTCATGCAAAGTCCTCATCGAAAAGAAATTCATAATTTGTCATGCCAACTTTTTACTTTTCTTATAAATAGCTATGTATCTTTTTCAAAATCTAATCATTTGTATTCAGACACCATCTCTAAACATCTCTGTCTTCAATTGTAGTTTATCGTGTGAGCATTTATTTACATTGCAGTCTCGCTCGCGTGATCTGATGATGCAGATGTCTGATATCCAATCGCAGTCGGATGTGCATCTGCGTCAACGCCGTCAGTGGACTTTCAACAACGCCGTTAGACTCCATGTTCACTTATGTTCATTATGAACACTCGGATTAGCTTCCAGACAAAATAGTAAATGGCTCTCCTTCTAACTTGTTTTGACAAATTCAAAATTAAAAAGACACCTACAGTTAAAATATTTCTAGCTACTAAGCATAAATTCCACTGCAGAACAGCGGATACGGTAGTCAGCCCGGTGGCTTTGGACCGAATCCCGTAATCGCAGGCTCGCAGCAGTTTGTCCAGGGCGGTGTATCTTCAGGCGGATGTGAGTTACAAAGACATTATATTTTACTAACATTATCTGTGAGCACTTTTTACTGTTTCTTCAAACATAAAGTTTTTCCTAACTGACCGTTACCACTAAAAAAGCCAATTGACACCATACACTAAGTCAGTCACGCATGGATTTAGGATGACTACCACATGCCTTAAATACCGGTTTTATCTTAATACATTAACAGTTACTTTTTACATCTGTATTTATATATAATAAACTGACTTACATAATGATCTTGTAATAAAGATAAGATAGAATAGAACTGTCATGTCAAGGACCTGTTTTGTTTTCTGTACAGGCTGCACATGCTTCCGTGGCCCAGCTGGAGAACCCGGAGATGATGGAGAGCCGGGAGATGCAGGTGATGATGGTCTGGCTGGCGAAGATGGCCAAAAGGGCAAGGATGGTCAGGTAATAAAAAACAGCAACGAGCCTCCATGCATGCAGTGTCCTCTTGGACCACGTGGTCCGTTTGGCCCTCAAGGTGATCAAGGACCTAAAGGACCCAAGGGCTCACCTGGTGCCACTGGTACTGACGGCACCGCTGGCGAACCCGGCATGGTCGGACCACAGGTAATTAAACGCTCCAATATCATGTCTAAATGATTTCACATGTTTTTAATACTCGGGTATAATTTCTGCTTATCTGCAGGGATTCCCTGGTCGTCCCGGACGCCCCGGTCCACTGGGAGAAGTTGGTGCCCCTGGTGTCCAGATTCCAGAAGACAGCCCCGAAGGACCAGAAGGCCCTGTGGGTCCACCCGGACCAAAGGGTGCACCCGGTATTCCTGGCAACGATGGACTATCTTTCGAAGGACCACCTGGAGAGCCAGGAAACGCAGGAGATCAGGGAGCTGCTGGCAAAGAAGGCGAGAAGGGTCCCAAAGGATTCAGTGGTTCGTACATATGTAATGGTTCTCATTGTGTTCAAGCCAAATTGTATTTAATGGTACTAGATCCTAGTTATAAAAATAACTATTTTCTATTAATTGCAGGACCCAAAGGGCTTCAAGGCGACTGCAACCACTGCCCACCACCACGATTGCCCCCGGGCTTCTAAACAGTTGCTGCACCTACGTCAGTTTGCTGCGCCGCTCCCAACTACACTATCGACCATTCGTTTCTTCATTCTTATAAACTTGATCATTTGCTCATTTGATTCGCATACACAATGGCGGGTGACTCCGAATGTTTTCGGTGATATTTTTTATGAACGCTGACTTGAAATGACACGACAACACGACTGTACATACGCGTGATATCTTTGACCTTTGGTATAATTACAACTGTGACATGTATTATACGACTGTATTTACATATTTATTGCATGTATGACACGACGACGACATGACCGATATCATAAATTCTAGCATTCAACTGTGTGTCGATCGAGTATAAATACACATAACCAAAATCAATTTTTCACGATAAAAAAAAAGAGTTGGACTGTCTTAAAAGCTATGTATGTAAGCTGAATGGCTTCTCATAAGCAACTGGTGGTTACGGTTTTCAAAGTAAAATGTTATCATTGCACAGAAAACAGTAAACTTCTCAAAATCTGTCCTGTCTGCTATTAAAATATTCAACTTTAGTTGTCGCAATCGCAGATTTTTCAAAAAATTTATGAATTCAATTCTTGATAGAAAACCTGGTGAGTCACAGTGAATGATCTGTCAACTAATCACAAAAAATATTTTAGTCAAAAAAAATCAAAAACAACTTTTGATGGATGATTTTTTACATAGATTGGCGCTTTCCCGAAAAAAAAATTCTACTTAAAATCTATTGTGAGAACTTTGTTAGAACTGTAAATAAGCTAAATTGAATAATTTTTTCAATTTGAGAAGCAAAAATATCTAATATTTATTTGAGTTACACAAATTTTGCCTTGACTCAAAAGATCTCAGCATCGACAAGTTGAAACATCGTGAATAGTCGCTTATGATAAAATTTAAAAAGGTGTATTATACATGATTTTATGCACAGACACATAGAGAAATGGCACTTATAGCCATTTTTCGTCGCATTTAAAAATGTTTGCCAGTATAGGTTTTTAGTTTCTTTGAAAAAATCTATTTTTTCCACTTGAAATTTTTTTGTACACCTTTAGGCCACTTAAATTGAACACGATGAAAATTCAATTATATGTGGTACTTAAGTAGATTATTTCATGACAAACTCGGTAAGGTTTATCATAACCGACTATATATTATAATAATAAAATAGTATTAAATTAGGTTTCCGATTTGCAACAATGTCTGCCACACCAACGACAGCCAATGTTATGTGTGAAACATTAAGTGAATATTAATCTATTTTAGATAATGAAAACTGTTCACACCTGAACATAAGTTTGTTCATGGAGTGACTCAATCATTTATGACTCACCCAGCGTTTTCCATGCATAATTGCCGATGTTTTCACAATATATTTTTATTATTTCTCTCGATAATGAAATTTTCAGAAAACTCTTACCCTGACTGTCAAGGTTATTTGCGTGCCGGGACCATGCATTTATTTTCAAACGACGGTTAACAGTTTTATTTAATTGAAGATTCAAAATGATAAAGTCAGCTGTATGAAAGAAGTTATCAACAAATTTGATGGTTCATAATTGTTCTAGCACATGTAATTTAGGTTTTTGTGAAAACTGTTCAGTATGACAATTTATATAATGTGCTAAACCGCAATCTCATTTTGACAAACTTCAAAAAATTCTGAATTTCTTTATTCTTCATTATACAGCAAAGCTTTCTCAGCTTCATCAAATCCCCTAAATCCAAACCCAGCGTTTATTTTTATTCAAATCTAGTATGTCTGATGCTGCAACTTATCAGTTAGTTGTTTTCCCTTTGTTTTTCATTATTGTTGAGAACCTTCAGTTGAGAATAATTATTAATCAGTTAAGAAATAAGATGAATCTTTGATAAAATTGTATTCGTTGATAATTGTTTGTTTCAGGAGTCCACCCGTGAATAACGGTTACTCCGCCAATGCCCCGCCGTCGGATGGCGGGGCAGGGGCGATGCTTGCGGAGGGCGACGTAATTGAGGTTGGTTCTTTTTATCAGGTTAAACCCATAGCGTTGAGCCAACTTGCAAACATAGCAGTGCTTTTTTGATTTTACGTTATACATTCCGATGTTTTAGCACTCTTAGGGCAAGCGAGACATATTTTCATTTCAGAGCAATTGGGATGAGGTCAGTGAATCCTTCGACGAAATGGGTCTCGGTGACATGCTTTTGCGTGGCATCTACGCCTACGGTTTTGAAAAGCCGTCCGCCATTCAGCAACGCGCCATCGTACCTTGCACTAAACGTTGGTTCCTTTTTTCAATATGTGGTTCAGTGGGAGTTCGTGGTAGATCCGAAGAAATAGGTTCGGAGACTCCATAAAAATGATCAAATAGCGATAGGGGAACAGTAAAAAAATTTTAAGCAACTTCAATTTAATTAAAGAATGTTACAAACCAATACTTTCAAATGCAAAATAAATTTATGTTTCAGTTCTGTGGAAATTTTTTTCAGCACAGTGCGGATTTTGGTGCAAGTTTTGAGTAAACCAGTGCGTTCAAATCGTATTTTCAATCAAATATCGAGGCGTATATATGTAGTATGGCTTTCTAATCAATGTAACTTGATTCTTTATTTTATGTTTTTACTCAATTGTAAATTTTCCGATCAGAGAAATTTTTGAACCCGACTCTACGCCAACCCGTGGGGACAGGTGTGTCCACACTGTTTTATTATCCCTCTTAGCACAGTGCGGATTTTAATGCAAGTTTTGTGTAAACCAGTGCGGTCAAATTGTATTCAAAATTCAATATCGAAGCGTATATATGAAATATAACTCTAAAATGAGTAAAAAACAATAAAATAGAGAATCAAGTCAGTTATATTGATTAGAAAGCTATACTACAAATATACGCCTCGATATTGGATTGAAATTACGATTTGACCGCACTGGTTTACACAAAACTTGCAACAAAATCCGCACTGTGCTAAGACGGAAAGAAATTCCGCACTGTGCTAAGACGGTTCATTTTTGTCGATGGAATTATGTTTTTGGTCCAAAATAAATTACTGTTCCCACAAAAATGTTTCGCTCGTGCCACTTTTGTCGATGCACTATTCGTTTCTTTGATTTTTCGAGTTAATTTTTACGAATTTGAAAAAAGCAAATGAACGAGTAATTTTTATTCTTTCACGTTACACTGAAAAATTATTGATTGGTTACGTGTAGCTTGAAATAATTTAAAAACGAATAGTTCATCGACAAAAAAAGTGGCACGAACGAAACATTTTTGTGGGAACAGTAATTCGTGTTAGACTATATCTTCAATTGTTCTCGTGCTTATCCTCAACGAATATTTAAAAAGTTTAAAGCAAATATAAGATGAAAAATTACTAGGTTACATGGCACTTAACATCATCTAAATTAGTTACGTATAGCTTGAATTAATGAAAAATGATTTCTGCGTCGACTAAATTGGCGCGCGCTATATAGTGAACAATGAATTACGGTTCCAAAAAGGAGCGTGATTTATCGATAAACAACCTGTTGTTTTAGGGGTGGCAAGTTTTTTGTCGATGAACATTTTGTTTGTACGGGGAGAAAAATAACATTTAACCGACGATATCTTCATCGAAAACATAGTTTATGCTAACAAACTGATGCTTCACGATGTCAGCTTTTTGTCAATGAAGATAAAGGTGATTTTTCTCATTTGTACAGACGAAATGTGCATCGACAAAAAAACCTGCCACCCCCAAAACATCAGGTTCGCTCCTTTTTGGAACAGTAATTCATTTTCGACTATAGGAACATTAGTTTACAGTTGGTTGGTATTCCTTCCGTAATAATAGCTTTCTTGATTGGTCATGCACAAGCCTGATTGGTCTACTGACTGACCTCTTGATGGAATGACATGATTTCATGACTAACGGATACAACTATTTTCTATTGACTATAAGCGGTATATCTACTGACCGACTGACTGATCTTCTGATTGACTGGTGAGACGGAAGGCTTTATAGTTGATAGATTGACCGACTGACTCGCTGATTTACATAATTCAACATGATCACAACATTCTGATTGATTTACCTGTCTACTGGCTTTCTGATTGGATGGCATACAAACTGATTGACCGACTGCGTTAATGGCTAATTGATATACTGGCTGACTGAAAATGTCCCTAGTTTTACTTTGTGAAAATCATGAGAGTGCAAAATACTGACTTTTGAAAGACGTCTTATTGATTGAGTGACTGATTGACCAACCGTGTAGAATATCTGAGTGAACAGTATCGGTTGCCTTAAATTCCGTCTCTCTCGAACTGAAATTCGTCAGTATTGAATGTCTCATCAAAGTAACAGTTAACTGACCTCGCAAAATATCGCTTCTTGTTGAGTCGTGCCTGAGAAGCTGGTTTTCGGTACTGTCCTGAAAAAACGTCCTGTGTTTTCAGTGTACTGACAGATTAAAAATGCTGTGATAATGCCGAACGGCAATCAAAGATTCATAAGATTGGCTAAACAGTATTACTACACTTGCAGGAAAAAAACAAAACCAAGAGTGTTATTTTGACAACCGAATGAGACAATCCAATTATGAAGAACTATCATTTGAGTGAATATACTTAATGAACTTACAGATCGTGATGTCATCGCTCAAGCTCAGTCTGGTACCGGCAAAACGGCAACGTTCGGCATCTCGATTCTTAATCAGATCGACCTCGACAACAAGAGCTGCCAGGCCCTGGTGCTTGCCCCTACTCGTGAATTGGCCCAACAGGTAATTTATATGACCTTGACTTTTAGATTGAAGGGGTATTTCGTTGTTTTGGTTAGTTAACGTTTTTGTTTGCGACACTTCACTACTGATGAATCCATTTAAGCAGAGGTGGGCCGCAGGGGGGGGTAGGGGGGGTTTACCCCCCCCACTTTTCAGGGTCGGCGGGTAGCCTACCCCTCCCCCCTAGACAAAAATTTAGGTCGCCTACCCCCTCCCCCCCCCCCTACTCGAAATTTTTGAGAAAATCGGCCTCAAAACCTCGATTTTGAGGCTCATTTTTCAAAATTTTCTGGCTGTAAGAATTTTTTTTCGAAGAAACACGTTTTCTGGGTTAATTTTCTTGGTTAAAACCTGAAAAAACCGGTATATGTGATGTTTATACCATATAATAGAAGATTTTTTAGCAAAAACAAGCTAAAAACAAGCGTTTTATGCGAAAAAAATTTTTTTCTACCCCCCCCTACCCGACCTTACCCCCCCCACTTTTCGGACAGGTCGGGTAAAATGGGATTTTCTGTCGGCTACCCCCCCCCACCCCCTGCAAAGTGCCAAAAAACCCGGCCCACCCCTGCATTTAAGAGTTTAGTTTGGTCAGCTATACTTGGTGATTAGTGGATGCATGAATTATGGAAACCTTTTAAAAAGCCCTAATAGAACGGGAGCGCGTCGAATTTGTTTTCTGTTGGAAAAAGCTACAGATTTTTAACATTTCAGAAAACATCTGAAATTTATTCTTCATCGTATAAATGTTTGTTTTACTAACTTTTAATTCAAATTGTCTCGTGTACCGTTATATAATTATTTTGATCCATTTTTCGTGCGTGTTCACTTCTCCTCTGTAGCTCAGTCAGTTTGTATTTTGCCACTTGTTTGGATTGAATAGTGTGTATTTTAGATCCGCACGGTTATCGGTGCACTCGGCGAGTACATGAACGTTTCGGTGCATGCGTTCGTCGGTGGCACCAAGGTCACAGAGGACATGGCCCGTCTCGAACGTGGCGTGCAGGTCGTCGTGGGCACACCCGGTCGTGTGTACGATATGATTAACCGAAATGCTCTGAGTTAGTTTCCCTTTATACTTAGCATATAGATTGTGATGGTCGATGATGATACTCGCATTGTCTTGGCATATATATCGTTGATCGTCTTTTTCATTCTGCATTTTCTCATAGTAATGCCGAAACATTCTGCTATTTTTGTATGCTCCGAAAAAGCGCTGATATTACACTCGCTCTGGTGTTTGTTGGTCGTCAAAGTGAGCTATAGTAATCTTGAGAACTGGGTGCGATTGATAGTTTTTCTTTCTGACTTTTTATTCTCAATCTGTTCTCGTACATTCTCTTTTATGCAGAGTATGTTAAAAAAACAATTGGCCCAATTGTTTTTTTTTTTTTTTTTTTTTTCTTGTTTTTTCTTGTTTTTTTTTCGAACGAACTTGAAAAACATCGAAAACTTCAAAATTTCAATGAAAAAATAATGATGAATTGTTTTTCGGCATTGGCAAAAATTCAACATTGAAAGGGTAAGAGATAATCGCTATGATCCACCAATCCGCCGGGTTCGGGTACTAAAACTTTTTCGGCTTTGTATTTTGGGATGGAAATAAAAGCAAACTGTTATTGTGGTGATTCGATGTGTCATCAACTCATCATTAAACACTTTCGGCCCATTTTTTTACTGCAAATCAAATCTGAAATGACGTTTAGACTCTCATCCATGCTCGAGTACTCTTCTAATCAAGAGTTTAGACATGTATCTTTCGAACTGAAAGATACATCTGGCAAACGCACAAAATTTGAAATGTATCTTTCGAACTGAAAGATATCTTTCAGTTCGAAAGGTACATTTCAAATTTAGTGCGTAGGTACATTTCAAATTTAGTGCGTTTGCCAGATGTATCTTTCAGTTCGAAAGATACATTTAAAATTTTGTGCGTTTGGTGGACGGAAATGTTGAAAATCGGCCTGCAAAAAACTTACCATGTAAATCTTTTGCCTTTTTCGCACAAACAACACACACACAAACAACCGTAAGCGCTTTTTGTGAAACCATCCTGAATTAAAGAGAAAAATAAAAATAAAACAAAACGGTCCAATTGTTTTTTTTTCCTTTTTTTTTTTATTTAACATACTCTGCTTTTATGGGAAGTCGAAATTTAGGGCCCAGCTGTGGATTATTCATGATCAAAACTGGCTTTAAATTTGATGTGAACTTCAGCTAATAGATCTTGTTTATCGTTCTTTTGAAAACAGCAATTCGATTTGAATGTGATAGTCAGATGCGCAAAAGTTCGGTTGTCTTGTGGAAAGTTCAAATTAAGTTCCTTTCTAACAAGTAATATTACCACTTATGGTTTCAGACTGCCAGCACATTTCGATGTTCGTGTTGGATGAGGCTGACGAGATGTTGTCGCGCGGTTTCAAAGACCAGATCTACGATGTGTTCAAGTTCATGCCTGCCAACATTCAGGTGGGTGAATTGGAGAGATTACACAAGACTAATAAGTGCCCGTGTTAATTTGTCGTGTTCACTGTTCAATAATGGATTGCGAGGCCGAAAGTTGATCCCTTGGGTATTTATTAGGGGAAGATAAAAGCGAGGAACTTGATATAAATGAATGCAACATTGGCCTTACGAGTCTTCTTGTCAGATAGGCTAGATATTCAGGTGGTCCACTCTTTTTCAGGTTATCCTGTTGTCGGCTACGATGCCCGTCGAAGTGTTGGAGGTGACAAACCGCTTCATGCGTGATCCCGTGCGCATTCTGGTGAAGAAGGAGGAACTGACACTGGAAGGTATCCGTCAGTTCTACGTCGATGTTGTCAAGGAGGTCGGTTTCGTTAAGACAGTTGAAGTCAACTTTGTTTCCCAGTACAGAGGTTACGTAATACCACTGCTAGTCTCGTTTATGCGATATGGGAGCTCAGGAAAACACTTGTTTGGAACTGAAAGTCTGGATTATTGCAGTGTAAGACAGGTCTTATACGAGTCCATAAATTTTTTTGTAATACATACTTTGCCAATTCGTTCTGAAAACTCATATTTTCGATTAGCCGGCCCCGAGAAATTTCGTTTGTATGGTGGGTTGACTAATTACCTCGGTGAAGTAGGTAACCCCGCCCCTGCGATATAAAATTAAATAGTGGTAGTTCTTAACTAAAAAAATTTATGCATAGTATTTATGAACCTTGATGAATTGAATGCACACTGCAATGCATCACGTGTTCATTTTTCTCTTACATGTTTAGGAATGGAAGTTCGACACGCTTGCTGACTTGTACGAGGCCATCTCGATCACGCAGTCAGTAATCTTTGTCAATACTCGACGCAAGGTCGAATGGCTGGCCGAGCAGATGAGCGCTCGCAAGTTCACTGTGTCGTCACTGGTGAGTTGATAGTTATTCTTCGAAATCTTTAGTTAATTGACGATGATGCTAACTCTGTAGCCAATCCTTTGCCTATTTACAACGTGAGGATTTACATGATAGAACTGAGTCAATAATCGAACAACATTGGCCTTAAAAAAGTTGTTTCTATACTTATACTCATAGATTGGTATTATACATCTGCATTTTATAGCACGGTGACATGACACAAGGTGACCGTGACCTGATTATGCGTGAGTTCCGTTCGGGATCGTCGCGAGTGTTGATCACCACGGATTTGCTGGCTCGAGGCATTGACGTTCACCACGTTTCGTTGGTCATCAACTACGATCTGCCCAACAACCGTGAGAATTACATTCATCGGTTGGTTCTGTTTTGCATGTCAGCTGTATTCTGATGGTAATGCCGTTGTATTTTGATTTATCTTCCGTGTTCATTCAGTGATATGCTTGTTATTCCAGTATCGGACGTTCGGGTCGATTCGGTCGCAAGGGTGTTGCTATCAACTTCGTAACGGCCGAGGACAAGCGTAACATGGCTGAAATCGAGAAGCATTACAACACGACTGTTGAGGAAATGCCGGCCAACGTCATGGAATTTCTGTGAACATGTTGCTCGCATGTGTTTCAGTTCACAGTCAGCTTCTGGCGCCCCATTGCTCTTAGGCTATCTCTAAAAAAATTATGACTCATAACTGTTCAATGATGAAACTTCCGTTGCTCTTTATCTGCGCACATTTTAAGCCGTGAATTGCGTTATGTTTCGAATTCAAATGTATTTCTTTTTTACAAATCTACATCCAGATCCGGTACAGAATTTCAGACCTTTGTCTGTATCCGGCTCCATTGTGATCATTTGCTTTTGTTCATCATCACATATTTTTGCATTGTCATGTTCATGTATCAATGTCCTTTTTTATATCTATTGGAAAGATTATTGATGATTCTTTTGTTTTAGGATATTCAATTGCTTCTGTAAAGTTGTCGGCGTGAATTTATCTGGTATAAGGAGATTTCAGTTCTTCGCCGCTTTAGTACTTGAATATCGAATTTTTTTGTCCAATTATTTTTCACCTCTGGAAACGGAACTCGGCTTTGTACTTGAACTTGATAAACACCGTTGTACTTGGAAATTTTTAGCGTTGCTGAATGTACTGTAGATCATTTAAGCACCGGGCTTGGCATACAGCTCGATGTTTGTGATCGCCATTTCTGATGTGTCTCACTGATTTTCATATATTTACCTATTATCAAACAAGGAAAACCCAAAAACGTTGGGGAATAAAAATTGTTGCTCTTCATTGAAATTGGGGTTGTTTCGTTACCGGTATCGTGCGGTGTATTATCACAAAGAAATATTTCAAGTCATTATATATTATATATAGCTAGAACTCCTGGTTACGAGTTCGTCGAGGCGAGTGAAAAACAGTGGGCTACTGATGATTTCATTTTTCTGAATCAGCGGGTTTTTGGCGATCGTCTCCGCGTAAACCTGAAAGCAGAACAAAGACCTATTGTTGGTTTATGACGTTGCTTATTCATGATATATCAACTAGGAACTCAGTTACCTGACTGTGGATAAGCTTGAGTAGTTCGTGGATGCCAGTTGCATTGTTATCCGTGTTGAGCACCAGCTTCAGGCCGGTAGGCGTTTCCAGATAATGCATCTTGTACGTGCTTGTTTGGAATGATCGTAGGGTGGATTTGCTGAAACTTTGAGGTGATTTTTGTAAGTTTAGGGGTGAGGCGCAAAAGTAACTTTGCACTTGTTGCTGACAATACTCAAATAATGGTCGTACTTATTTAGTTAACCATTTTCTAGAGTTTTTAATGATCGATACTTTTTTTTCTGCTGCATCTTGAAAGAAAATACTCGGAAGTGATGATTTTGTTTCCATACATGTAATTGAATTGTAAAATTTAAGACAGCAACAGTTGAAAATATTACAGACAGAGACAGATGATGACTATCTGATTACTTGATATTTGAGATTCCAACCTGTCACGAGGTGCTAGCTTGGCACTGAACGATCGCAGCGACAGAATCATGCCATAAACCAGCTTGAACTCCTAGAATAAAGTGGAAATTGTTGTTTCATTTACTATATGTGAGTTGAGTAGCAATGGTTAATCAATATTGCTGAGCAACAGAATTATTCTTCGATGACAATTTGCGCAAACATGAACATCGATACATTAACTCATCAGCAAGAAACTAAAAATCCCGAAGGCAGAGAATAAATCGAATCCTGTTAAGCTAATATAATTGATCAAACGACTAATTGATTGTTTCAAACGACATCCAATTATAAAACGATTTTTTATAAAGGCACAACACAAGGCTGAGGCACAATAGCTGAAGTAGGCATATGCAGAATTTTTAAAGATTGGGGTTGGAGTACTAACTTGTTCCTGAGACATACCACTGCATTTGTCACGTCTCCATTCCTTGTAGCAGATGCATGTGCCCGTCCGGTCAAACATGTAGAAGTTATAAATTGTCATGATTATCTGATCTGGTGATGACGCTCGCGGGTATCAATTGATGCGTCGACTATTGTTCGTAGTGAATTGGCTTCATCTGAATAAGAAACTTGAATACGGCTGATGTTTCATTTTCGCCATAAAAACCTTTTCTCGTTTGTTTATAAATGGATGAAATCGATGAATCATCTTTTTCTCTCAGCAAAATACATATACATAAACATACTTATAGATGTAGTATGCGTTATAAATTTGCATCAGTTTCAGTCCAGTTGAATTCTAACGGAAACGGGAGTATTAGCTCTGAATATTAGCGCTCATCGTCCGCTAGTGCTCAGTTTTTTTGAAGCACCATATACCAGAGGAAAACTAAACGTTTTATTAAAAATAATACAGTAGTAATTAATATTTGTATTTTATTCAATAAAAACTCAACATTTTAAAAGATTTTTTTTGTTAAAATACTGTTTTAAATTTTAATAAATAGCACGCGCGCCAAATTCAAATCGGACCAATCAGCGTGAGTTCGCTGCGCGTTTATTGGGGACATTTGATTTTTAAAACTCGCGCGCGTGCTATACAGTGTAGTACAGTTGAACAAAGGCTTTCAGACTAAAATCTTTGTTAATAGTCTCAGCCAATTATAAAAATTTTATGTGTATTAGGTTTAGTGTGGGGTGTGATGATTTGAGCCCTCAAAATCAACTGAACTAAAAATCCATAAAAAATAATCATAATGGTTCCGTTTGCTGAAGTTAGTTCTTCGAATTTGGCACTGATAAATCGTGTCAACGTCAACTTGTTTGTCAGATTTCTAACACTATGCAATGCTTACAAGCTTACAACAAGTGTATTTGTTGCGTTCATTCTGTGAATATTGCATTGCGCTTGCGCATGCATCGTCTGCGTGAAATCGAGCATTATATTCTGCTGAACACGTGACAAAACACCGACCAAACATCGTTGCAGTTGCCTCGTGGTTGGGTTGGTTTTTATAATTTAGTTTTCTTCAACTTGACGGTTTTAACGGCTGACTCTGATATGAAATCGTATTTTAAAATGTTATTTTGTTGCACTATGTATAAAAACAGCCATATGGCTTTTACGCCTGAGCGTGAACAATGTTCGGCCGCGAGTTACACCATTTGTATAATCAGACAGCGAAACATTGGATCGACAGCCTGGCATAGGCAGACACGGCGCGTCTGTGCTGTTGCCTTGCCTTTTGTCTGCGTGTCTGTTGTGGTGTGATCACGAATTTGGCTCTGATTACTGAATTAAAGACTGTTTTAATTTCCCTAAGATATTCAGTTTCAAATAATGAACCGCTGTCTGAAGCATTCGTTGTTATTTTCAACCTGGCGGGATCGGTTTACACGTTGTGTTCCTTTTTTCTCCATAATCGGTTTTGCATCGTTTGCATGTTTCGACATAATTTCAGTAAGAATCCATCGCCTTTAAGTCCAATAAATTTTGGTTCGATTGGTTGGTTGTCTCACTCGAATCAAGACTTCGCGTCTCGGATCCCAATCACGAATGGTGCTTAGGTGAAATAGTCAGACTGTCTTCCAAAAGGTATTTCTTCATCTTTTATGGTCTAAATTCATTGATGATTCAGGTTATTTATCAAAAAATAAGGATGATTATCAAAATCACAACGCATCTTCTTCGCCTTAACACATTACCCCTTTCTCTCAATATTCCATCCACCGCTCATAGTTATATAGCTTATATGGATAACGAGCAAAATACATGTGTAATTAGCTCAATCGCAACCATGATGATGAGGTGTATTATTTTTAGACACCTTGTTGTTTTTATCTTATTTTTTTGCTGGCCTAGCACCAATATAAAAATGGTATGTGGTTGTTTTCTCACGAAGACAATTATATAGAACTCACGTATATGGACAGTTTCTTTTAACATTTTTTTGTGTAATATGTTGATTCACCTATATCATAACTTGCAGGATTCCATCATGGATCAGAACGATATTAACAAGAATAAATGGAATCTCGTCTTCGCGTGACGTGCGCTATTTTGACAGAAGTGTATTCGACCAAAATACAGTTCATTTGATCTTATATACAACCACGGTGCTTTAATTCAACTTTAACCTCATCAAAATAACACGCTGTGATCATCATGTTTCAAATGGGACAACGAGGTGAGCTTTCGTACATGGCTATTTTGATATTGGATTTCTGGTAAAACATCAGATTCATTTTCAATATTAAATTCACATGGAATAAAATTTTCAGGCGCAGGCGATGGTCTGATGACAGCCAGTTCGCCTTTTCTGCCATCCAGCAACGGCTTTCAGCTTGGTCAACCCCCGCCAAATCTGCTCACGAGCGCACAGCAACAGAATGGTGGTTCCATGTACCCCGGTGAGTGCGTTCACATTTTCATTTTTACCTAGATTCGACATTTTTCGTTAACTGTGAATAATTGAGTTATGTTTTTCTCTGCTGCCATCACTATTAAATTTCTAGTTTACCAACTCAAACTTTTTTTATTTTAACCGATCACGATGATAATTTTAGCTTCCTCTATGGCATCTTCCAATGGTGTGGGCGTGCCAACATCACAACAACAGCAATCCAACGGCCAAGTCATCAAACAACTGCCACCGATGGCGCCCATTGGCCAACCCTCGGCCGGTACTTCCGGCATGATCGCGCCCACTGGTGGTCAGTTTTTTATTATTATCAACAACAAACACAGCTGAGAACCTCTATTTTGAGGGAGCGAAAATAGCCGGTCGGTCTCGACCGACTATTGCTCTCAAATTTTAGCATGTTTTAACCTTGTTTTTGTACCAGGCAAGTGAGAGATTGCAGGACAGTCACAACTGACAGTCCGAAGAACTGACCACTCTAGCCAATAAAAATATTTTAGGTGTCGGTTTTGACCAGCAGCGACCGGCCACTCTAGCCCCCGGCGGACCGGTGGCACCTGGCAGTAACGGTGGGTCGAGTTCGGGACAGGATGCCGGTTCCGGGGGTGTTATGCCATTCTATGCACCAAAGAGGCCGAACCACGGCATGGAGGGCAGACCAATTGTGTTGCGGGCCAATCACTTTCAGGTTTGTTAATTCACATAGTATTTGTTTTTTATTGATGGGTAACAATGTTATCAGGATAATTTTTTCCAAACCCAACAGAGAAATTCGTGGTAAACAACGTCAAATGTCCTGATAACTTTTGGCTGTTTTCAGGCAAACATGTGTGGTTTGCAGCAATCGAAGAAAATATTTTCCTTTTATTTAAACGTACCAGTTCAAGAGTTTTTTCGTGTTAGCATGGTCGGGTCGTTATTAACAATCTTAATTATTAACTATATCTCATTTATTTTCAGGTGCGTATCCCTGGTGGCATCATCCAACATTACGAGGTGAATGTGGTGCCCGACAAGTGTCCCCGTCGGGTGAATCGTGAGATTGTGAACACGATGGTGCGATCGTATGCGCGTATATTCACCAATGTCCGACCCGTGTATGACGGCAAGCGCAACATGTACACCAGAGATCCACTGCCTATCGGACACGACAAGGTGTGTACAAACATGCCATATCTTCATTTTTGCTCCATCATCTGTATCCGGGATAATTATTTTCTTATAATAATATTATTTTACTCATAACGAAACGACTGGATCAGCAGGGATCACTTACATACCCTTCTCCATATCTGACAACTATTCAATCACTTCGGTAGATCCTGATGTATTGTTGCCATATTTACAGGTCGAACTGGAAGTCACTCTGCCGGGTGACTCAGCCGTCGAGCGTCAATTCCAAGTATCGATTCGATGGGTGTCACAGGTTTCGTTGTCGCTGCTGGAAGAGGCGATGGAGGGTCTGGTCAGATCGGTGCCCTACGAGTCCGTGCAGGCAATGGATGTGATTCTCAGGCATCTGCCCAGTTTAAAGTTAGTGTCGTCCGGGCAATACTTGTTAAGGGGCTGTAAAAACTTGTTAAGAATTATAACATTGTCTCTGTATACTTTTCTTGATTGACATAATGTTGTTGTGCGTGTCACTTAACTTGTAATATGTTTTATTGTCTTGTTTGCACTCAACACTAAATAACATGTTTCAGATACACGCCTGTGGGTCGGTCGTTCTTTTCGCCGCCGGCCACGGCTGGACAAGCTCCGCCCTTACATCAGGTGTATCCATCAGGTGCAAATATGCAAGAGCAACAAAGCAAGCTGGGTGGCGGCCGTGAGGTCTGGTTCGGCTTCCATCAGTCTGTCAGGCCGTCACAGTGGAAGATGATGCTCAACATCGATGGTTTGTTATGAGTATGACATTGTTTATGATCGTAAATTGTTGTTTTGCTTCAGGTTTATAATCGTTGTGTTAGTCAAATATCAGACTGGTCTGGATACATGTGATGTGAACAATAAAATTGCGATGAGTAAATGCATGAGAGAATAAAATTAAATGGAAAGTGATTGTAGGGATCTTCTACGTTGTTGAGATATACAGTGTGTTAAGCGAACTGCTGAACTGATTTCAGTCTCGGCCACGGCATTCTACCGTTCGATGCCCGTTATCGAATTCATTGCCGAGGTGCTCGAACTGCCCAACCAGGCGCTGGCCGAACGTCGTGCGCTATCTGACGCTCAACGTGTCAAGTTCACAAAGGAGATTCGTGGATTGAAGATCGAGATAACGCACTGCGGTCAGATGCGCCGAAAGTACCGGGTGTGCAACGTGACACGCAGGCCGGCACAGACGCAAACGTTAGTATTTACTGGATTTGGTTACATTCCGAATTTCGATTGAAACATACGAAAACGATTAGACAGAAAAAGCAGACTCTGATAATGATTATTCTTCAGTTTCCCTCTGCAACTGGACAACGGCACGACGATCGACTGTACGGTGGCCAAATACTTCTACGACAAATACCGAATGCAGCTCAAATACCCGCATCTGCCGTGTCTGCAGGTGGGCCAGGAGAGCAAGCACACCTACCTGCCCCCCGAGGTCTGCAACATCGTGCCCGGCCAGCGATGCATCAAGAAACTCACTGATACTCAGACGTCGACCATGATCAAGGTAAATCTCATTCTCTCTTCATCACTTCACTTTATCAATTCATGTTGAATCGAAATACTGTCTCAACTCAATGTAGAATGTATACGTTAGTTCGTTATGATTAAGTTTTTAACACGATAGATTAATCATATTAATTACGAATTATTGTTTCAAATGCATGCAGAGGTGGGCCGCTGGGGGGGAGGGGTAGGGGGGGGGGGTTACCCCCCACTTTTCAGGGTCGGCGGGTAGCACCCCCCCTAGGCAAAAATTTAGGTCGCCTACCCCCTCCCCCCCTACTCGAAATTTTTGAGAAAATCGGCCTCAAAACCTCAAATGATTTTGAGGCTCATTTTTCAAAAAAATTTGGCTGTGAGAATTTTTTTCGAACAAACACGTTTTCTGGGTCAATTTTCTTGGTTAAAACCTGAAAAAACCGGTACATGTGATGTTTATACCTTATAATAGAAGATTTTTTAGCAAAAACAAGCAAAAAACTAGGTTTAAATTTTTTTTTCTACCCCCCCCCCCTACCCGACCTTCCCTTTCCCCACTTTTCGGGGTGGGGGGGGGGGGGTAAACTGAGATTTCGAAATTCTACCCCCCCCCCACCCCCTGCAAAGTGCCGAAAAACCCGGCCCACCCCTGAATGCATGTATTATTTTAGGCGACTGCACGATCGGCCCCAGAACGTGAACGCGAGATTTCCTCTCTCGTCCGACGGGCCGAATTCAACACGGACCCGTTTGCCCACGAGTTCGGTATTGCCATCAACTCGAATATGACCGAAATCAAGGGCCGTGTGCTGCCAGCGCCTAAGCTGCTGTATGGTGGACGGGTACGTTACTTTTCAACAACTTCTTCAACTGTAATCATAGTTATTATAAGATAATGTTGAAATTATATTCTAGTTCGGTTCGAGTAAGATGAACACATTTCTGAATAAACCATTGGGGTAAACCGGGCATATTACTGCCTTTTTTAGTTCATTATTATGACTATAGATACAGCAATTTTTCTGTTGAAGGGGTCAAGGTAAAAAGATGGATACTTTTTTTCTCCTTAATTCGTAAAATCCTGCCTGTGAGTTACATTTATTGGCATGTTTACAGACGAAAGCGACGGCGATGCCCAACCAGGGAGTGTGGGACATGCGTGGCAAGCAGTTCCACACGGGTATCGAAGTCAAGGTCTGGGCCATAGCCTGCTTCGCTCAACAGCAACACGTGCGCGAGAATGATCTCAGGTTGACCATCTTCTTATTTGTCAATTTTTTGTTTATTTCACCAAAATGGAAAATAGAATTAGATTCCGATCAATTGAAAAGGGAAAAATTACGCAATTTATATTGTGTTCACAAGATTCACAAAAATACATTTTTATGACTCCACTGCTTGTTTTAGTTTTTGCCTCGATAAATCTCAATTCATTTTTGCAGAAATTTCACGCAGCAACTGCAACGTATCAGTAACGATGCTGGCATGCCCATCATTGGACAGCCGTGCTTCTGCAAGTACGCCGTCGGTGTTGACCAAGTCGAGCCCATGTTCAAGTTCCTGAAACAAACTTACCAGGGACTACAGCTGATTGTCGTCATACTGCCCGGCAAGACGCCTGTTTATGGTTGGTTTGATTGTCCAGTAGTGCATTTGGTTGGCCCGCTGGCCACGAGCGGGTAAAATTACGATTACGGAAACTAGTTTTTGTGAAAACTTGCCAACATCAACGAAAATGGTTTCAAAATGCGTAAGTATGATGTCAAAGTATATTAGGACCTGTTTCAGAGTGGTTCAGTTGGGTCGCATGTCACTTCTCATCGACAGCAAAATGATGGTGCTCTCTTGATATTCTAATCTTATTCTCAACTTTTTTGTTTTGACTCTTCATTAAGGTTATCACTAAAAAATATGTTTTTCAAATTTCAGCCGAAGTGAAGCGCGTTGGCGACACGATTCTCGGTGTGGCAACGCAGTGTGTGCAGGCCAAAAATGTGATCAAAACCACTCCACAAACGCTTTCCAATCTGTGCCTGAAAGTCAACGTCAAACTGGGCGGTGTCAACAGTATTTTGTTGCCCAGCATTCGGTTTGTGTTGCCTTTATTAGGCATTACATTAACCTCCGATTTGCAGTTTGCGGCCCACTAAACATATTTGATGGGCATGGGGTTCAGGCATTCTTGACGGGAAACAATACTGAAATAATTGTTTCCTTTCATCATAAGCTCCCATAAATAATATGCACGTAGGTGCTACTGAAATGTATCAATCACCATCAGACTTGGTCACGTATATGTGTGTCTTATTTCGGTCCTAGATGACTGAAACCACGTTTTACGAATTGAATGGGTTGTAAACATGCTCATCATTGTGGTGTTATCTTTACTACTGTTAGATTGGCTGACATTTCCGGTGGTGCAGTGCAGACGACCTGGTGGGTGTAAATTTACTATGTAACATGTTAAACATTGAATGGTTCAAAAGATACTGGGATGAGACCACTACGAAAAGACCCGGGGGTCACATACATCTATTTATATCGACTATAGCTTCATTCATTCATAATACTTTTTACTTTCACTGTGTGGTCTCACCAAGTTCTGTTTCATTTCAGACCTCGCGTTTTCAACGAACCTGTGATATTCCTCGGCTGTGACATCACTCATCCTCCGGCGGGCGACAGTCGGAAGCCGTCCATTGCTGCTGTTGGTTTCTTTGCTATATTCTAATACTTCATCGATTTAACCGGTTTAATTTGTAATGGCGGTCGCATCAATGATGATTCAGCCTACGGACTAGAGTCTCTGATACTTGATGCATAACATTAATAGGCTCTGAGATGCGATGTATGAAAAACTAACGGACTGTGTGCTGAACATGAGTATGAAACGCGCTGTGATTTGTGACATGCTTTTTACATAATCCGAATTACAGCTGGTCAATTGTTTTATCAATTGATTATTTCAGGTTGTGGGCAGTATGGACGCGCATCCGTCCCGCTACAGTGCGACCGTGCGCGTGCAGCAGCATCGTCAGGAGATCATCACCGACCTGGCACACATGACACGCGAGTTGCTTATACAGTTCTACCGCAGCACACGCTTCAAGCCCACCCGCATCTTCGTGTATCGCGATGGCGTCAGCGAGGGCCAGTTCTTCAATGTGAGTCACTGGCATTATAAGTAATAAAAAAACGCATTCTTTTTTATATTTGGTTCCAAGGTTCCACTCGCTCAATCGGAGAGGATGATGTGCTATTGCATATCCGTGTTTCACCTGATATCCACATGATTATCCCTTTATGCTCTGACTCTCCTAAGCAAATCTACCAGTTTCTCTTGATCATGATCATGCATCCAATAACCATGCGTATTATTGCAGGTGCTTCAACACGAGCTGCGTTCGATGCGCGAAGCGTGTATGATGCTGGAACGGGGTTACATGCCGGGTATCACGTTTATTGCCGTCCAGAAACGACATCACACCCGTCTGTTTGCGGTGGACAAGCGCGATCAGGTCGGCAAGGCCTTCAACATTCCGCCCGGCACCACCGTCGATGTCGGCATAACCCATCCGACCGAGTTCGACTTCTACCTCTGCTCGCATGCTGGTATCCAGGTTCGATTCCATACTTTATTTATTCATGCCTTACACCAAAAATGCCGAATCGTTTTCTGTTTTTACATTTAAAATCCGATCCCATTGAGAATAATGGTTGTTTCTATATTATCAGGTGGTAAACAGTGATTTCTACTTTCAGAGGTGGGCCGCAGGGGGGGGGGGGGGGTAGGGGGGGGTTTACCCCCCCACTTTTCAGGGTCGGCGGGTAGCCTACCCCTCCCCCCTAGACAAAAATTTAGGTCGCCTACCCCCTCCCCCCCCCTACTCGAAATTTTTGAGAAAATCGGCCTCAAAACCTCGATTTTGAGGCTCATTTTTCAAAATTTTCTGGCTGTAAGAATTTTTTTTCGAAGAAACACGTTTTCTGGGTTAATTTTCTTGGTTAAAACCTGAAAAAACCGGTATATGTGATGTTTATACCATATAATAGAAGATTTTTTAGCAAAAACAAGCAAAAAACAAGCGTTTTATGCGAAAAAAAAATTTTTCTACCCCCCCCCCCTACCCGACCTTGCCCCCCCCCCCCCCCACTTTTCGGACAGGTCGGGTAAAATGGGATTTTCTGTCGGCTACCCCCCCCCACCCCCTGCAAAGTGCCAAAAAACCCGGCCCACCCCTGCATACTTTTATATTGCAGGGTACGTCACGTCCGTCGCATTATCACGTGCTGTGGGACGACAACAACATGACGGCCGACGAGTTGCAGCAGTTGACGTATCAGATGTGCCACACGTACGTGCGATGCACCCGATCCGTGTCCATTCCGGCACCTGCCTACTATGCACATCTGGTGGCATTCAGAGCCAGATACCATCTCGTTGATCGCGACCATGACAGGTGAGGCTATATGATTGAAATATTGTTCAAACACATTCTGTTTCAACTTTTTGCATAATTTTCAAAGTAATTGATTGATTATATATAATTGGTTTATTACTATTTTATCAATTGAGTGTTTAATTGATTATGATGAATTGTTGATTTGATGATTTTTTTACGTAAGTGTTAATAATGTGTGTGTTTTTCAGTGGTGACGGTTCGCAGCCGTCTGGCACGAGCGAGGACACGACCCTGTCCAACATGGCACGTGCCGTCCAGGTGCATCCGGATGCAAACAATGTCATGTACTTTGCCTGAACACATTCGCCCAATACTACCATTCTTGATTACGTCTCCATTTTGTTGTTACACCTATGATGAATCCATTTAAATAATCATTATCGACTTCGACTAAACCAATTACAGTACCTCCATTCGCTCGCTCTGTTCTTTCTTTTATGGTGGTGGTTGATTCACAGGTCGGAGGGGTGCTAAAATTAGTTCCGCTTCAGTATGTTTTTGCATATTAAAGGTTATTATCAAACGATTCGCTAATCCGACACTGTTTCAATTCAGATCACTCACCCGTACTTCCATTATGGCGTAATATCTTTCTGCAACACTCGTTTCGTATTCTCAACTCTGTACACGTCTCCTATTGCCTTATATTCTCAACTTCATATGCTGTCGTAGTACTCAACCTGTGTGTCTCTAAACACTCGTTTTTATCAACTTCTCATCTAATGTTAGGCTAAACTACTACCACCATTTGGTGTATGTAACATGACTCATCCGTAACTCCACTGCCAGTCGATGTGTGTCGGTACGACTGGAGGCAGTGACCACACATCTCAACATACTGCCCGCCCGGTGCCCGTGTGCCCGACGCCACTGCCCGTCCGTTCTATTACTCGTTAACAGCAGCGCTCTGCGGCTCATTCCAGATGACCAGCCGCTGTTTGGTCACATGGGTCGTAATGGGCGAGTCAACAATCGAATGCCGTTGCCAGGTAGTAGCGCGTCGAGTAGTGCCCGCCGTGGCACACGTGTGCCCCCAACACCACTGCAACCCTGTCTGTCCCAGTCGCATTTACTCCCACTATCAAACTACCAATACTACAAACTACAGTCAAATACACGATGCCGCATATTCCATTGTTTCATTTACATATAACACTGCACGCACTGCCATGCATTACTACATGTATGTTTGTCTGCGTTCAAGCGTGCTGTTTGCCACACTTGGACATGTCATTGACCGCTCATTACTGCACTACGATCTGTTTTACTACCACCATTCACTATGGCTGTTCCTCCAATATGTGCGACCGTACGTCCGTACCAATAGTGTATGTATATTGTCAATCTTCAGCAAACTGATATCAATATTAATACTACTACTCGTGCGACATTCAACTTTATTATAATAACATACTGTGTTCCGTTTTTTCTCCAAATTGAGTGCTGTGCTAATTACCTGGCTCCGATTCTTTATATTCTGCGTCTATTTGGTTCAAGATGTGTTGTTGTAATACCGTGCATGATAGCTTAATCAGATCGCTAATCAGGAGTGTTTCATCATATTCGTTTATTGTATTGCCAAATACGTGAGTTCATGTGTGCACAACTTGGAATCCACGACCATTAGCACTTTATGTTATATTCATTTATATGTATGTCAGACTAAACACATTGATGCTAAATATGTACTAAATTGATGACTTGTATCTGTTGATCTTTTATTACAGTTAATTTAAGTGGTCTGCGTTCATATGGTATACCTATTACGACGAAATAATATAATCTTGATTTAATACAACCCGCACATCATAGTCACTTGCTACAACCATGTGTCAATAATCTTTCCCTTCTTCTCTATCCAACCACGAGCGTTTCCATAATTGTGTTACCGTACTTCAATCAAACAGATGGTATCGCTCGTTTATACCTGATTTGACTGTTCTCTATTTCATACTTTTTATACCTCGCTTTTTGTCCTGTTATTTGTTGGTTTCTGCCTCTGGTCCTTACAGCTAAAACTAAGCGTTCGAAAATCTGTGGATTCTAATATCACTGCCATGTCAGTACCAGATGCCGTCATTGCTTTTGTTGTTACTTTGTTTGATTGCTTGAATATTTTGCAATTTCCCAATTGATGACTAAATGATTTAGTTCAAATTATACGATATATCTATCTATCGACAATTGATTACAACCGTGGCTGTTCAAAAATCGGAACACAAATTTAAATATGATGATACATATTTTATATTGTTGTTTGTACTGTACTTCTATTTTATTTGACTGTTTTCGTTTTTTTTCATGACCGTACTTGCCGAGTTTACCCAATATTTTGCTACTTTATCTGGTATAAGAGAATCTTTTCTTAAAACTTTGCAAAGTATTGATTGCCGGCAAGGTCGGGCCATTTTGAAACTTACATTCTGAAACGTTGTCATTTTAACGATGATTGAATAAATTTTTGATCACGTCAAAAATATTAGTTCACGTGATGAGAAACGTATTATACTCCTACCTGTCGCTCTGTCTGTCTGTCTGTCTCCATCACATACTGCACTTGTTCTCCAATCATCCTCATTTTTCAATTTACTATTTTTATCATCACTGTCTGATTCCGTGTACTACTCTATACGATATAAAATTACTACTCGTGTGTAAATAAACGGTTGCCGGTTTATCTGTTGAGGACATCGGATTTTCATTCATAAAGCGTCACAAAGTAATTAGGTAATATACCAAATAACAATTAAATTATGCTCAAAATGACAACTGTAATTTTGCTATGTATGTTGAGATGGTCATGGTAATAACGACAACAGTTCAGTTCGTTCCAGTTCAAGCTGCTTTGTCAAGTCGTACACAATCAATCCCAGAGCAGTCCTGTACATTACAAGGATCAATCAGGTAATCACTGAATCGTTGACTCGCGTCCAGAAGGTTATAGGAGTTACGTCTACCGTATACCTGATTCAGGAAGCCGACTGTTAACGCGTTGTTGATGCGCTGAAATGTTTGACTCTGAATGTTTTTCTCTCACATACTACATACTGAATTTTTTTTGGTACGCCCAAGTTCGTGTGTTGAACAACAGCTTTAGAACTTTTTTTATTAGCTTCTACTAAAAGCCGAAATGTAAGTCATTGGTTACTCTTATTCTTCTTGATCGGAACACTGGTACTGGCGAAGCCTCGAATGATATAATGATGGATATTATATAATTTTGATAATCTAACCAAGACAGTCTGAATCCGAAGCAACTCTGTTTCATTATTGCCTACGGCCACTGTAGCCGTGTCGGCGAAGTCTTCGTGACGTGAGTCCCTGCAATCCAACATTTCTTGGTATCATTTTTTAATAAACTGGATAAATTTATAAACATTGATTTCCAAGCTTTATTAATATTTTTCTGTACAAATGTAAACGAAAATTGTTGAAAATTCGGATATAAAAACAGACGTGTTTGAATTTATCTGACTGATTCAGCCTGGCTGATTACCGACTGGAAAGCGTATAAGTATCGATTGAAATGTGTTCTCGAAATTGAAATTCGGGTACAATGTTGAGTTTCAATTATTGAATTTCAATTTTGCAACATTGTTTGCAAAAATATAGAAAAAGGTGCGCACTTGCTGATTCAACTCAAACGACAAGTTCCATGCTAAAATACAGCCAATCGAAATGGTGTTACATTGGTAATTAACGTAGAACTGGCTGTAACTCAGGAGGGAAACGTCCGTAGGGTGACCGTTATTTCACTATATTTGTGATTTAGTTTCCGACGTTGCCATTGTGTCATAATAACTGAATAAGTAAATTTTAATATAAGCATACCTTAGTACGAATACGGCGGATTGAGTGCATGGCGCTCTGACAGCGTTCCTAAGGTTGAGATGCCACTGACGATTGGTGCAGGTCAGATCGAGTACCTGGTCCGCATCGATCAGGAGCAGGGCCGGTGGCTCCGGACGTCGATTAGCAAGTCGCGTGATCACACTCGTTGGCAGTCTGATATATAAAATATATTTTTATTATGATATTATATTAACAAGAACATAAATCAATATTCAATCTGTTTTTAAAGTTGGTTGGCTATATTTATTTTGAAAAATCTGTTGCCTAACTAAACTATGGTGATCGTGAAATTTCTTCAAAAAAACACCGGATGGTACATCATCCGTTTTCTTCATATGTATATGTGTGTACTTAGCTATCAAAACTAAGTTTGAGTCAGTAACAACGCTTGCGATTGAAGAAACACATTCAAAAAGTATTCGGAAGCTATCCGACTAAATCTCTTCACGGTTGAAAACTACACGTGAACACAGCATTGACCTGTGTCAAAGTATCCAAGTATACCTTCTGGAACACAGTCCAAGTCACCCTATAATTATATTGTAACATACAAAAACGGACACCATTTAGATGATGATCAAACATTATTTACTTTGTATCATCATCATCACCAGTGTTGTTGTACCTGGCATACGTGCCGGCATCATAAGCCACTGCCGCCTTGAACATCGGGTTCATGGCCGCTGCTATCACCGATGTCCCGCCCATAGAATGTCCCATCAACGTGGCTTTCTCCGTCGAGATCTTATCCTGGAAAACGAACCAAAGTATCAACACAATTATTTCAAGATCACAGTAATTGCATTCAAGCTAATTTTTATCCATGCGAATGTAAACGAAGATATGTAAACTCTGTTCAACTTCTTATATGGACACTACCTTGGAAGTTGTAAAATAACGCGTATAAGGGCATTTAATTTGGACATGAACAGGTAGAACAAAACTCTACCACGATTTTAAAATGATCTCGTACATCACTGACACAACCACTACATCACTTACTTACTTTTAGCTGAGACCAGTTGAAGTCATCCAGTTGTACGATAGGGTTCTGAGAGACGGACTCAGCCGTGGGATAAGTACCGTATTTGCTGAGTTGGCGCATCACTGATTCTGTGTAGACCAATTCACCGTAACGACTGTTGACCTGACAATGTTGGGCCCGGCCCAAAAAAAATCCAAACCAAAAAAAATCCATGCCAAAAAAAATCCATACCAAAAAAAATCCACCCAAAAAAAATCCATACCAAAAAAAATCCACCCAAAAAAAATCCATACCAAAAAAAATCCATCTACATTTTGCTATACCAGAAAAAATCCATCTACATTTTTGCTATACCAAAAAAAATCCATGATGATTTTTGCTTTACCAAATTACGTGCATTCGCTGTACCAAAAGCAATGAAGGTGTAAATGAGCAGCGTATTTACAGCATGTACATATTTATACGTTAACTCATCAGAAATATAATTTTCTGAAGGTTGAGGGGTTATTTTTTTCGAAAATTCAATAACCTGTTGTCATAGGTAATCCAAACCATATTAACCCAAAAATCTATGATAATTATCGTTTTTCACATGTCCGGTGGCAATAACCGCCGATGCGCCAGCCGTGGTACGCGTGGGGTTTCACTGACGGATGAGCCAAATCTCCAAAGGGAGGGGAATCTCTTCAAAGAGGGGGAATCGGCAAAAAATAGGCCGTTTTATCTACATCTTAGGGAACGAACTCTAGCTTAAAAAACGTCAAAGAGGGTTGAATTCAACTTTTCCCACCCCTTCTCGTCCGCTGGTGTACGTGTGTATATTGATCTTAAACTTGAAACAAAGGGCCATCGGTCCACATATTTTTTTTTATAAAACGATAGTTTTCAACTGATAGATTTCGTTGCTTAAATATACTTTGTTTCCGTAAACATAATAAGTGAGTTAATCTTTGTTGATACGATGGTTGAGAACTGTCTTTGTGCTTCCTCAGGGTCAAACGCTTCAGAACGCCTAACCGTCCTTATTATGCAACCGTTCTTAACGAGGATCTAACATGGAAAATGAGTAAAAACAATACGGCGATGCCTGATAAAAGTCCCATATCAATCAACGTTATAAGTCACATTATCTTCCTTTGATTGATATGGGACTTCTGACTTATAACGTTGCAAACACTGAAGATTCATGCAATGAACATGTATAATAAGAGACACCAATAATCTTTGATATAAAGAGGACTTATACCTTTCGGAATCACTGTTATAAGATCGAACAGAAAATACGTTCTAAGCTAATGTGCGGAACGGATGACATGAATTTTTCAAAGACATTAGGACAATATTGATCATACTTTATACTTCATAAACTTTTCATCAATGCACATTTATTTTATCAGTTTCATTATAGCGAGAAATAGCCAGTTATTTTTATTTGTCATCCGCTACAAGTATAAAATTATATGTACGTAATGTACATACTGTAAATACGTGTTACGTTCTAAATTGACTCATACCTGATCATGGTCATATTACACGTTTACGCACAAATTACAATGGATTTTTTTTGGTATGGATTTGTTTTGGGTGGATTTTTTTTGGTATGGATTTGTTTTGGGTGGATTTTTTTTGGTATGGATTTTTTTTGGTATAGGCAAATCAGGGATTTTTTTTGGTTTGGATTTTTTTTGGTACACCATCGACAATGTTACGTGGTATCCAAGATATAAAGATTTCAGTACGTCGTTGCTTAACATTTTTATTAAAATAATTATAACGTTAAGTTTGGTATCTAAAAAATATAGATAATGAATAAGACCAACAACTTCTGCCCACGAGTTGAGATCACCATCGCGCAGCTGCAAATATTGCCTGTTCAGGAACAGATCCTGATTAGTACCATTATACCACACTCGGTAGGTGTAGCTGGCCGTGCCACCTCTGAAAGCGAAGTCAAGCTTAGTAGAAAGGTTTTTTTTTCATAAGTGTTTTCTGGATATATACGTAGACTGTATAGAACAGTAACATAATGGTAATAGAAACTTCAAACTCAGTTGATATCAAGTGCTGTATGATCTGAACATGGCTCTGGGGGATTCTTAGGCGGCGTCTTGACGGAAAAGAGCGAAACGCCACTTAGGTTAGGTTAAGGGTATAATGTATTTTTTGTTGTTGATTATATAAGGGGTTTGTTTTTTGTGGATGATCTTTATGATGTTTACATGATAAACTAATATTAATGTGGTTGATCAGACAGGTGGTATATATAAAAGTTTTATATGTATTTACCTGTGTTCGACACATGCAACCACATATCCATTGGCTGCAATTGTGCCCACGATCTGCGAATGCTGCCATCGCTCACCAGCAAACATGTGCGAAAATATAATCAACGGAAACGGAGCTCCCTGTGATGCCATCGGGCCAGCGCGCCAATTGGCAACGTACTCTTGCTGGAATTGAGTGAGTAATATAGTGAGTGAGTGAGTGAGTGAGTGAGTGAGTGAGTGAGTGAGTGAGTGAGTGAGTGGGTGAGTGAGTGAGTGAGTCAGTGAGTCAGTGAGAGCAGTTCTCAATCAAACATCGAAAGATTTATTAGCCAACATTTGGATCAAATTTTTAACTAACACCCCAGGTTCGAGTGAGTTGGTCTACAACGGTACTGGTTGAGCTGGCAGCTGCGCTGATCCTAGCCACACCCTCGTAGTATTGCTGCGTAGGCTGGGGCACCCACGCCGTCGCCGGTTGACCCTGGAAATATATACATTACGGTCTCTTGATCGCAGTTGCACACCAAACAATTAGTAAGTTTTCATGAATTTCCCATAGTTTCTATAAATAAACATGAACAAATCAAGAGCAAAAATTTTTATAGCGTACACATTGCAAAGAAATGAATTTCTTAGGCCGCGTAATTTACGTGTGTCGTTACCGTAATAAATAGGGAATTCATTGAGGTAACGAAATATTGCGATTGTGTTATAATAAAAAAAAAGTATGAACCTTACCGTATACGTGTTTTTGTCCACGGGATAGTATATCCTAATCAGCACACCCGGATCTGTGTTCGATGTTGAACTCATGAAATCGGCTACTCCTACACCATACGGACCTTCGGGCAACAGCCATTTGGAGCTCAGCAACTGACTTAAGCAGCACTGAAAACTCAGGCGCCTCACTCAATTTCTCAGTCACTCATTTACAGAGTCACTCACTCACTCACTCACTCACTCACTCACTCACTCACTCACTCACTCACTCACTCAGTGAAATAATAACCTGTAGGAAAGATAATAGCCAAAACAGTGGAACCGGCATTCTCATTAACCGGCCGAGGTATACACGTAAATCATTTGCAATGCACTTGATTCATTGCACGGAACATTGACCATTTGAAATATTGTTTGGAAGTTTCCGACAATCTGCTGATGTGAAAACGTTAGTAGAAAAAAAGTTTCAGTACTCATTTGCAGAAAACTTACCAGAAAGTACTATTTATGTGGCAAATGATTTTTACTGGCACGAACTGGACAGCATTGTTTCGAGTACATGTGGTATATATGTACGATTATATCACTTGTTTTCTGCTTGTTATGTCGGGGCAGTAGTTTAGTTATGTTGGTGTTTCTACTGTGAACTAAAAATGTTCACTCTACCGAGTTTAGAATACCTCAGTAGTTATCCACGAATACTAGGCTATGAGCAATATCCGTTATTGTTTAGTTTAACACAAGTTCGTACTAAAAATATGTGAAGAAACCAAAAACGTTTACCTCTCGTTGTGAACGTGATGCCTACTCAAAAACTCGTCTTAAACATAAGTATGTATCTGTATACAATAACACGGTGAAAAAACACAATAACAACAACCATCAACTTAGATCAGCGGGTTGTATTTGATCTGCTGCACCTATGATGCATCACAAACTATTTGAAAATGTGAATATAAGGTCAATTCTAGGTTAAATGTCGTTTGAGATTTCCCCCACTTGTAGAGAAATTCGGTTTTTCAGTGTAATATTAATCCGCTTGTGTCAGCCAACAGCGATTGTCCAGTCCAGTGTTGTCCGAATGCTTGGGCACTTCAACTTACATCCAGTCAATCCCCGATCCAACCCGTCCTTGTTCACAAATACGATACACCAAGAGCAAATACAATAGAAGCTGATTGATTGCAGAATCCTCACACGTTTTTTCTGATCCGTGCCTTGAAGCACTTAAAGAAAATTAATTTATGTAGTAAACTTATTGTTATTTCTGAGTTTTCATGTGAATCATTGAGTCAATGAATGGGTAAATCATGGAGCATGGGAATTTGTTACTGGCAAACGGTGAAATAAGTATATCAGCAGTATAAACGATAACAATACTTACGTAACAAACATGTAAACGAATATGTAACTCATCCCATATTCAAATTTTAATTTTAACCTGTTGAACAACATAATTTTATTTTCGCTTGGTTAATCAGAGTTTGGGGGAAGATGCGTACATGTAAAAACGTTTCCTACATGGAACATGGAAATTGTCTTCTCAACAAACCCTCGACTCGACGCATTATCAAAAAATTACTTCCCTACCTTAGTAAAAAACGTAGCGAGGCAGCCAAACCAGCCAGCCCTACCCGATATGCTAATAATAGTTTATTCTACGCAGCGCATGGCGAAAACTTCTACACATTAAAAATGTTTACTTCATAACCGGTAGAACTACAGGGTGACCAAGCAGGGCGGAAATGCTGGTTATACTACTATTGTCGTGGTTACTGCAAATTGCTCATGGTCAATTCCAGTCCTGAAGAGAAATGAAAAAAATAATCCATATTTAACTGTAGAAAAATGTTAAATTATGAACCACATATATAAATGTTTTTACCTATGGCTGTTATTCGATTTGTTGAGGTTCGAGCGACTTGAGTTTAACTCAAAAAAACTATCCGTCAATAAAATGCACATACCTCAAATCAGTGGTGTGAGTTATCTCATTATTTGACCTGATTAGGTTAACGTGGGTACCACCCTCTTCATGAGCACATATTTACCTACCCGTATACATAACCTTACACATGCAAACCCAGTTAAACATATTCTGAACTCGACGTTGAGTGACAAGTGGGGTTTTCTAGTCTTCGTCGCTCTTTTTGTCCAGTTTGTGTGCGTGTATTCTATTGTACTGCTTACTTACTTAAAATCGTAGGTGAACTATAATACACACGCACTCACTCAATCAAAGTCAATCAATCACACATGTCACCTTATGTCATTTTTGTTGGTGACGTAGAGATAGTTGAATTATTGAACACTTTGCAGTCTGTGCAGCGAGTTATGTCATGTAAACATTTTCCCTTACCTATGTTCCCTAGAATCAAGGTTTTCCTAGGAAACAATAGGATAATGCTAATAAAATTCAGTGACGACATGAATTGACGAACAGTACAGTAACCCTAAACTGATAGTAAATAGGAGTAGGAACGATTTTTTCCTTACTTCTAGAAAAGGTGTGCCAGGCCTTAATTTATATCCCCACCAATCGTTAACAACGTAATTCTGTTATTTCAAAGGAACAACTAACTTTTAGTATATGTATGGGAAACAGTTTACATGAGACTGCGTTAGTACATAACCGTTTATTGTCATTGTAGTGGACCATCTTGTTGTTGTGAAAAACGTACGTTCATATCGGTTCATCAAATCGAGTATGTTTTAGCATAACAGCTGTGGAAAACTGTTAGTTTGTTGATCCTTCTTGATTGAATATTGTAACATCGAAACAAATGTTTTGTGATTTTTTCAAAGTGAACAGAATGGAGTTCTGTGACGTGACTGACGGCATCAGTAACTTACCAGCCACCGAGACTGTCTGAGTATCAAAGTAAATCACGATGGTTTCAAGATAGCACTTCTCATATCTCAAAAACATATTGTTGATATCATCGTCATCACCACGATAGATGTTTGGCTACTTGATTTGTGTTGATGGCCCATGTGTTCGATGCAGACGGATGCGTTTACAAACTGACGACACCTGATAACAATCGACCACTCACAACCGACGACACCACGCCCACGCTCAACGAGCGACTAACAAAACAAAAACATTGTTGCACACCACAGACCCATTCAATTAACAGCTATCAACACAATCAAACTGTTTATTTTTTTCAGTTTGTTAATCTTTTGCTACAATAACAACTAATACGGGTGGGGTTGTCAAGTCTCGGTATCTCGGAAGTATAACATTCTTAGTTGATTAGAATACTGAATTCAATAGCTGATTGGTAAGCGTTTGTTCCCAATTCACCTGGGGATGGAGGATTGGTCTACGAATGTTGAAATTTTCTTGAAGTGGTATCTGTGAAAAAATGTAAAAATGTTACAAAACATAAAAATGGCAGGAAAAAAAGTTTTGTAACTAACAGTGAAGGTTTTATAGTAGCAGTATTCGAACGTGTGCCAACCTGAGCCTGGTCAGTTCGTTAAAATTGACCGATACGACATGAACATTGTACAAAAGTTACTTTAACAAAAACCTCACATGTTTGTACGATTATCCCTGCTGTTCATCCCTGCTGTATGTCGGTTAATTCGGAACATTTTTATCCCACGATTCAGAATCCTGTTAGACGTCAACTTCTTACAATTCATAGTGGACCTGCTAGATGGAGCGAAGCACCGTTTTTATGAAGCTTACCACACGATAGGGATGTTACATGTTAATTGGGTTCAGTAGGTCTCCATCGTGGATATGCCGAATATGTACATACCATGTTCTGTGCAATCCCAGACTTAATGTCCTCTTCATCTCCTGGCGGACGAGCCAACCCCATAAAGGGGAGGGGGAATTCATCAAAGAGTGGAGATCAGCCATTTTACTAACTAACACCTTTTAAGAAACGAAATACGTTTTGGAAACATCAAAGAGAATTAATTCAACTTTCTCTCACCTTCTCGCCCACTAGTGCGTCTAGGCTTAGTTTCATGGATTGTTCTACAGTCAGCATCCAGGTCCACGTCACGGCAGTATCTGATTGACTGCCCAGAAAGCAGATAGCATCATCGACTGATTGGGGAGTAGTCGGGTCGATCGATCAAACCATCGACGATGATGATAGCCATCTGACGAACAACGAAGACGACGGTAGACTGTGTGACGACAATAAGCAAAACAAACAAACATCACGTCCATATATTCTATATAACCTGTAAATGAGCAGCAACCCAAGCAGTTGGGTCTTGTTTCGATTGCCCTGAGATGGAAGCGATTTATCTTCTTACTGGCCGCAACTAGAAATTACGTTAACCTATTCTATAATCTGAGACTAGGATGTTGACATTCTCAATCAATTCATTCCTATTTTACAAGCATGTGTATTTTGGGAACTTTCTCAAATGTGATTTTCAACGATTCTTTCTACCTCTGACGATTCTTTACACTCATAGTTGAAACAAAATTTGTTGATGTTAAATTTTTAAATAACCGTGTTCAACGAACTTATTATATTTTCAGGGTGATTAGCTTAAAATGAGTCGCATATCACATATTCTGTTTATTTTTGTAAACAGCGTGGCCATCGGATTGACGGCCAGGCTTCAGAACAATGGCATCGTAACCCTCGATGTATCCGACCACTTTCCATGTGTGTCCACCGAAAGCTGGGATGAAAAGATCAGATTTCCCAGGTCAGTTTCACACTGGATTGTCTCATTAACAGGATCGGTGGGTTCGGAAATTTGATAACTTTCTCAGATGTTAACTAAAAATAAAGAAGATAGATTACATTAGGGTACCTGGCTGTGAGATAAAGTCGCAGGTTCATACATGCATACCTCTGTTATGTGCTAACTGCATGAGATAAATAAGATAAATCAGCATCGACGCTAATCTATATGACAAGACCCGTCAAGACTCAGGAGGGATGATTGCATAAAAGTAAAAAAAAACTGACCCTAACCGGAAAATTTACTAGAAGTATGTAAAAGTCTTTATTTGTCTCGCAGTACACTCATTTGCTTAAATAATCGAATACACAGTATGCAAAATCTCGATCCCGTTTTACGTGATCATCAATTTCAGTGCTGATGAGAAGGAGTTCATCCAAAAAGATGACACGCGCGAAGGATGTTACAAGCTGGGTGGTGATGTGGTCGTTAATGCACTGGTCAGCAACACGTTGCACATGCACGTTGAGATGTCACATGGTCCATCTCTGCAGGTTATTTCATTACTGTCGTTTATCAGTCATTGTATTAGCATATAGAGTATTCAGTGATTCTATTATGTACATAGTAGGTTATTCAGTCATTGTAATTGATGATTGATTAATCAGTCAGTGAGTTAGTAAGTCAGAGGATGAGTAGGTGTTTTAGTCAGAGTATTATTAGAATAGTTTATTCAGCTAGTGTATTGGTAAATTTTTCAGTCAATGGATTAGTAGATTATTCAGTCATCCGACTAGTAAGTTATTCACTCGATTTATATTTTAGTAAATAGTTGATTCTGAGTATTACCAGACTATTCAATTAGTGTATTTAGTGTAGATAAACCCGTCAGTGAACGTTCTATATGCATTCAGGAACTGAATGAAGTTGCCGACTGCGAGAGCTACAACAAGGACACGCAATGCGATGGATTCGGCGGTGATTGGTTGGTGGTATAAATGATTTACTCACTTATTGATTGACTGACACAATGACCAACTGATTGACCACACACTCACTGACCGATAGACACGCGCACTGGCATACTCATTGACAGACCCGCTAACGGATCGATTCATTGACAGACGCACGTACAATTCTCACCGGCTGACTCATTGAGAGACACACTCACTGATCGACTCATTAACAAAAACACTTACTCACCAACTGACTCACTGACAAACACACTCACTGACTAATTGACTCTCTTGATTTACTGACGCAATAACCGACTGACCCTCTTGATTGACTGACACAATGACCGACTGACTATTTAATTTACTCGCGCAAAAAATGTTATATCTAGTGGTTGACTCTCACTTTTTATCATGTTCAGTCTGTACTGCAACATCTGCGATCGTGCCAACCAGATCACGGAACTGGGCAGTGCCGCCAAGAAGGGTGCGTCCATGTGGCTGTCGTACAAAAACAAACCAGTCAACTGCTACGATGCCATCAAGGCTGCCTACGACAGTAAGCTTGTCATCATCCGACTGTCATTGTCATTCAATTCATTTTTATTTGATTTGATTTCATTTTCATTGCATTTCATTTCATTCGGGCCATATCAAGCTGGCTAACGCATAATATTTAAGGTCGTAACCGAAAGACCAATGTGAGCAGCGGCCTGTTCATGCACTTCTGTCTGCCGTCACGCGACCAGTTCCTTGAGGCGCAGGGTGTCACCAAAGATCTTTGGAATAAACTCACCAATGGAGTTGGTTCAACCTGCACAACCTACATACATAAATATTTTAGAATTAAAGCCCTGAAACTACTAAACCATCGAAAAGTAGCTGATATACATCTCTAGTCTAATCGTTAATAATTGGCATGACATTACCAGACATACATAATGTTACAGGGTGATAACCGTGGCGAGTACTCACAGCAGACCTCGTTTTACATGGTAATCCGACTGATGGAGACTGACTTCCGTCGCCAGCTGGAGCAGCAGCGAGCCATCGTCGACCGGTACAAGGCCATGAACCCATATCAGGAGCAGGTGCCCATGGAAATCAGGGAGAAGCTGCCCTTCAACAGAATTATCTGGAACAACAAGGGATTCGTCGCGTGCCACAAGATTTTCGGCAACATTCGTTTGGAGTGAGTGATTTTTGTGATAAAGTGAATGGATGGGCCTGTAAAGCCGATTCACACTGAACTAAGCCTAAGCAGGAAAATAGTGTTATTAGATTGAATTAGTAGAGTGAATGGGTTATGGGCCCACCCTGCCATGCATGGATTAAGTGTTGTAAGCATTATTATATGCTGTAAGATTATGTGCTAATATTTAATTCTGATATGCTTGTCAGTAATGAATAGACATCGCTGCTTAAAAATTATGCTGAACATTATCATCAGGTAAATGTAAATATAGTTTGGTGGAATTGATTCAGTGCTTTGTAACTGTGAAACATGATGGTCCGTTTTTGTCGGACTGTCTGTTTTGGCCTTCGTCTTTTTACACATTTTTAACAAACGAAGCAGAATAAAGTAGTTTTTATTTATTCATAGTGTTCGATGATGAACTTTAGTGATTTAATCGGTAGATACAGAGTAAACGTTATACTATTTTCGGAAATGAGTAAAACGTTTGAATGCATGCTAAGACGTCTATTAAACCAAAGCCTTAACTCGAGTACTTGATTACCGATGATTAGGGCCAACTATCTATCAGGACAACTATCTATCAATTTGTATCCGTCCCACTATCTATCAAGACCACTATCTATCAACCGCAGTAGACCGCTATATATCAGGACAACTATCTATCACCGTATATTTCTTATGACCACAATATATCATCACTACAAGAATATATCACCAGCATGTTATGCAACGGTATCCGTTTACACGCAGAACACATTTGTCATCAGCTTATGTGTCATGTGAACTGTAAATGAACGCAAAAGCGATTAATTGATTCATTTATTCGCGCCCTCGAAAACAATTAATGCATCGTGAAATAAAATATAAATAAAATGACTGTATAATATAAGTCACACTATCTTCCTTTGATTGATATGGGACTTCTATCAGGCATCGCCGTATTGTTTTTACTCATTTTCCATGTTAGGTCCTCGTTGAGAACGGTTGCATAATAAGGACGGTTAGGCGTTCTGAAGCGTTCGACCTTGAGGAAGCACAAAGACAGACCTCAACCATCGTATCAACTATCATAATGATCAACTCACTTATTATGTTTACGGAAACAAAGTATATTAAAGCAACGAAATCTATTAGTTGAAAACTATCGTTATATGCGGACCAATGGCTCTTGGTTTCAAGTTTAAGATCAATATACATACGTACACCAGCGTGGGAAAAGTGGAATTCACCACTCTTTGGCGTTCCTAAAAGATATAGTTTGCTCCTTAAGGTGTAGATAAAACGGTATATTTTTTGCCGATTCCCCCCTCTTCTAATATCATTTATGTCAGTCAAATATTCACTCCCTAAATATGTCCGTCAGTCAGTCAGCCGATGACTCGGTCAGTCGATATTGACTGGTTGTACTTACATATTACATATTACATATTAGGGCATACATTTTGTATGGTACTTATGTAATGGTAAATATGTACATGGGGTACATATGTAAAATAACAAGAAAAAACTAATGACAAATGTGTTCTACGTGTAAACGGATACCGTTACATAACATGTTGTTGATATATACTTGTAGTGATGATATATTGTGGTGATAAGAAATATCCGGTGATAGATAGTGGCCCTGATAGATAGTGGTCTACTGCGCTTGATAGATAGTGGTAATGGGGTAAATCTGATATATAGTTGCACAAAATTATTATGATATATAGTGGTTTTGATAGATAGTTGGCCCCAACCATTACCGATCACGTGTTGTTGACACGTGTGTAGACACCATTCAATAGAGCAAAAAAAAATTCTTCGTTTATGTACATAGAATACAGTACAGTCGGAAGCACATAAGTAGACAAACTTGTAATTATAATACTATAACGTATACAATTCGCATTGAGTTTCACAGCAGAGCAGTTATATTTACTCTACTAACAACCGACAAGTTTAATATATATTCAATAATTATATATAAAATATGAATTCAAATTTATCCGCCAGCCCTGCTGCATTGTTTGGCGAGTTTAGCCAATTCGGCAACAGTGACCTTTGATGCCGGAGTCCTGCCGAGCTGACTCGATATCCAGGCACCGACCGTGATTAACGTGTTCAGGTTGACACCCTGTACAGTGAGTGAGTGAGTGAGTGAGTGAGTGAGTGAGTGAGAGAGAGAGTGCGTGAGTGAGTGATTAGTGAGTGAGTGAGTGAGTGATTAGTGAGTGAGTGAGTGATTAGTGAGTGAGTGAGTGAGCGAGTGAGCGAGAGAGTGAGTGATTGAGTGAGCGATTAGTGAGTGAGTGAGTGAGCGAGTGAGCGAGTGAGTGAGTGAGTGAGTGAGTGAGTGAGTGAGTGAGCGAGTGAGTGAGTGATTGAGTGAGTGAGAGAGTGCGTGAGTGAGCGATTAGTGAGTGAGTGAGTGAGCGAGTGAGCGAATGAGTGAGTGAGTCAGTGAGTGAGTGAAATTATTAGCTGACCGTATTCGCTCCAATACCATGTAACATGTAAACAAGATCCTCAGTGGCCAGATTACCACTGGCCCCGGCCGCATAGGGACACCCACCCAAACCGGCAACGCTACTGTCTACCGTGCGTACACCCATCTGCAGTGAGTGAGTGAGTGAAAGAGTGAGTGAGTGAGTGAGTGAGTCGTGAGTGAGTGAGTGAGTGAGTGAGTGAGTGAGTGAGTGAGTGAGTGAGTGAGTGGGTGAGTGAGTGACTTAATAAAATAGTGATTCAATAAAAGACTTCACTGTGAGCAGTCAGTGATGTTGCAGTACATCAATCAGTGAGTGAGTGATTGAGTAAATGAAATAATGAGTTAGTGAACAAGTGAGTGAGTGTTCGGCACGTCTAGTAAATAAACAAGTGAGTCAGTGAGCTGTTGAGCTGTAGGCGAAGTAGTTACGACTCCAACATTCAACGCAACGAGTACATTAGCCAACGCCTGTCCATACGTGTCATGGCAATGCACAGCCAGCGAATCCATCCCAATAGAGGACACACCTTTCAGTTCGGTGAGCAGTGCGCCCATACTTCCTGCACATCCATCAGTCATTTATTCACGTTCAAAAGAAAAATTACAACAGTAGAAAATAAACAACATCAATGTATGTATACGTATATGTATGTATTCACTCAACCACTCACTCACTGCCTTACTCATTCATTCACTCACTCACTCAGTCACTCACTCACTTACTCATTGTCATTCACCCATACACTAGGTTAGTTAACCTGCCGTGCCCACACCAATCGTGTCACCCAGACTCACTTCTTCGCAGCCCATCTCAAACAAGGCTTCGGTGACCTATAATTGTACTATAGTTTAAGACTGATTAGTATGTATATCACAAATAACGTGATAATATATGTATTGAACTATAACTGAAATAATAAATATTACAAAAGTTTAATTGTACCTTAGCCACGGCGGTGGGTCTGATGTACTGTTCATAAGGACACCCGAGCACACAAGACACGTAACCGCGTATTCGCATCTCCAGCTTGCATGCCTCCAGACACACGTCTTTGAATCGAGCCAGACTATCCGCGATCGAACAATTGATGTTTTTCCTAATGCATTGTGAAAACATTTAACGTTATGTTATTCATTAAATGACAAAACACATTTATAGAGAAATAATAAAATTAGACTAAAACAATTTTAAATAAAAAAAGAGTGGTGATCGTTGAAAGTAACAATAACAGATGAATTGTATGACTGAACCAACTGGCTGAACGATTCGGAGGCGGCAGCGAACACGGCTATGTGATCGGCCTGACCGCTGTACTGAAACAACGTCATTTATGTGTTTCCATCAGGTCATACGCGATCAAAAAAATTATATAAGTTTTTAAACGAAGGTTGAAAAATAATAATTGTTATCAGGTAAATATGGTAATGGCATGGCAACAAACGGCAAGTTCCAATCCCTTCAGGTTGGGCACGAGCACCGGGTACGTGACGTTGGGACGTCGACGTAGTTTTATCATTACCTCCAGACTGTTGGCCATCTGCAACATCCATCAACAACGGAAACATCATCTTGCAACAACACCATCAACTTCATAATCAACAACAATATAGCACTACGACGATAGCAAAACAATATATCAATAGCATATGGTCTTCAACATGAAACAACCTGAGGTACCCATTTGGGTGAAACAAAGCTGCCAGCTTCCACCACAGGTAGACCGCAGTCAGCCAGTTGTTCGATCAGTGAAATCTTGTCTGCCGTAGATACAAAGTTCTACAATAGAAATGCTTGCAGAAACTCAAGAAGAAATGATAGTTATTTGTCTAACAGACTCTGGTAAAAACCTCAGAAATACTGTGGTTAAACTTTAATAGCAATATATAAGACTTGAATAGCACTGCAGCAACCTTTTCATTTTGTAGCCCATCACGAGGTCCGACCTCGACCACCTTAACCTCTATACCACTGGCCGGTACTGATCGAATTGAAGTCGCATACGAACGACATAATGATGGCAGTATACACTGTCGTAAACTATTCATTGCTGACAATTAAACAAAATTTGATAGTTAGATTTTTTCCTCCAAAGTTTTTTTTAATACATTTGGTATGTAATGCACAACAGTTGCAGGTGCACAGACTGCCAATCAATCTGTAGACGTAAATATGAGAACGACAACCAATGAGCAGCTTATGGACATTCATTTCAAAGAGGCCTCATGGATGAATAAGAAAAATATCACAAAAAAGCGGTTGGAAACATGTAGGGTGAATGTAATACGCTGATCGTGCCCTCAAATAAAGCCCGTATGTTGTTTCTGCGAACAAAAATCGTGCACAAAACTTCTGATAATGAAACATCAGACAATCAGTTTTAACACGCACATCAATCATCATCACCCCATGCTCTGGTGTTAAACTATGGTGTCAACCGAGTTGAGTTGCGGCTACTGATGTTTCATTATCAGATGTTTGGGCAGTACGTTTGCTTGCAGTAATAACATACGGGCTTTAAAATGGTAAGACTTTTTATTTCACAGCATATAAAGTGAGATTACGGTTCTGACATTATGCCTCACAGGTTATGCACATGAGTGAGTGAACTCTTGCTTGTAGCTCGAAGCTAACAAATCACGCATCGAAGGGATAAATGGATCGTAGGCATTCGATTTCTCGTTGCAACAGATTTGGATGCCAGAGATCGATGATGAGAACGATACGGTCGTCTGCAGGTTTACGTGGTTGTGGCTGATCCTGTAAGTTATGTTGGGCTATTTTGAACTAAAAATTGACATTGTTAACGGATTGTTTTGTTATTGATTCTTCAAAAAATTTTGATTATGCATCAACTGCAGTTGTCGCATTGAATGTGGCGTCATTCTTCATTAGACAGTAGTGACAGTTGGCCAGTGGCTGCAGTTGACCAATTCACACTATTTTATCGCAGCGCCAAACCTAACATTTTTACAATCCATATGTGCACAGAACAATGAAAGGTTTTGTTAAAGTCAACATTGTCAACAGAAAGTTGTTGTGTTTTTTAATAGTTCGAGATCAAGTTATACGAGTTCTACCAACGTTATCAACGACATAACGAGCGGCGTGCATGAAGCTGTCATCGAATAGCATAACTTTGCCAGTTTGCCTGAAACATAATTACGATATGTACCTTTATGTTCATCATCATCACAGCAAAACGACTTAACCAACCATTTAAATAGTTGGTGGTCCACTTCAAGAGCCAAACTGCTTTCCAGAGTGTTGACGTCAGGTACTTGCAGAGCCAAATGACATCTGCTAGTTTTAATCATTGGATGAATTGACAGGGAATAAAGTGATTACGTAACAAAAGCCTCAATATTCAAAGAATACATATAAACAACACATCTACAACAGCAACAATAACAACAACCTCAACAACAAAAATCACATATTATCGAGTATCTTTAAGAAAAACAACCTGAGTCGTACGTTGGTGGGACCTTGATGCGGCTGAATAACTGTGCCCGGTCGGAGCACCGAGAAGAATACGTTGCCTACAATTAAAATAACAATACAGCAAAGGAAAGGCTATAAGAAGAATTTGGGAAACAAACAAGAATCGCCACTCATCGATGATAGTTTCGACCACGCACAACAATAAACCAACCGAAAATACAGTCGGTCATAACGCTGCTTATGGACTGCAGTATCTTCCATGTCTTGGCACATTTGGCTATATTCTCCTCCTGCTTGCAACCCTGATTAATCAGGTACAAAACTCGCCAATCGCTTTTTTCTGCGTCGCCACCATCACTGAAAGAGTTTTTTACAGTGAATACTGAAGCATACAGTGCACATTAATACCCATGGGTATCAGGTGTTTTCGCCGTGGCCAGAGTAGTTGAAGAGACTGACGGGCAATGGCAGAAACTCCAGAGGAACGCGGCAAGGTTTGTGATTGTGTCTCAAGTTAAGTTTCGAAACAGGACCACAAAATGTCTAGGCTGATGCAATAGATTAGACAAATAGCAAAAGCAAAAAACAACATCAACAACAGCAAAACCGAGTGCATCCGAAATCAAACCACCTGAACGAGTCGTTTATGTTCCATTGTTGTCTGTCATCTGATCTCAGTCGTTCCAATTCACTTTTGATTATGTCGTAACTCGATTCCAACAGCTCCACATCCGTTTTATATGTTCGAGTCTTGCCATCTGGAACAAACAACCATTATAAAAGGGATAACAACATAAAGTACCGTAGGTGAGTCTGACCTTCTCGCAAATCCGATATATGCCATACAGGTTTATCGGACAACTTATCCATGTAGAAAACATGTTGATCACTGGTTGGTTGTCGCAGGGCTGAAGCGATGCGTTCGACCGGGTGGTTATCCTTGGATTCCCATCCTGCAAGGCGTAAGAAAATGGGGTTCTTTTCTGAGAGCCGAAAATACGATGATACTCTTCAAAATATATAGGCATAAAGCACGGGAAAATCTGTGCAATACTTATTTTAGTCGGGAATATACATATATTCCGTTAATTTCTTAGAATCGCCCGACTCAGTTAATGAATTTATTGGAAAGAAATCGGCGTTCACTACAAAAATCAAAAACTTGATCGGCACGTACCGTAAATATCACCGAATCTGGTCATGACAGCCTCGTTCAATTGTTCGTAGCGGTGGCACCTGACACAACCTGAAGCGCAAGTACACGGTTAACACCTTTACACTTTGGGCTATACTTAGGAGCTTTACTACAGGTATACTTCAGGCTATACTTAGAAGCTTTACTATTATACTTTGGGCTTTACTCAGTAGTTTTACAGTTATACTTGGGAGGTTCACTCACACAAATTAGAAGAGCGGTGAACTGACCCGGTTTATCACATAGCCCACCAGCACGCATGTTCATTGGTTGAATGGGTGTAGAACGACGCCCCCATCTGGTATAGTATATAATGGCAAACACAACGATGAAGTACACAATTTCCCACATGATATGTTATATGTACGTCTATGTAACCTGACAATATTGGATATATGGGTATGTAGGCATGTATGTTATAATGTATGTATGTAATCTTGCTTCTGAGGTTGAGTAGTTAAATTACTACAAAATCAAGTATATACTGTAGGTGCTGCAGACAAAGGTATACGACAACTGAATTCAATGGTGACGTTAACGTCCACCCTCAAACAGATATAATAAATCAACTCCAATGTACATTGCTACTAGTTTCATTGCCAAATTTAAAAAAACGTATCATTTCCCCCTAATCACAGTCAGGAAGGCACCAGGAGCCAAAGGAAGCCTGCAAAATATGTTTGCGTAATATCACAGTGCATTGATATGTATAATAACACATGTTGAAACAATAATATTTATAATCAATAATAATCCAAATCTCTTATTAAAATGAAATACATGTAGCGTAGTCTAAATTTTTTGTTGCCTGAATTGTATAGTATTCATACAGCAAGTACATGAAAGGGCTCAAACATGCAGTGTTAACCGCTCAAACTTTCGAATATCTGAATGAGCGCCAAAAACGTCTTGACTTTAATATGGTTTACACGGAAAGTTATGGCAATCAAAAACTTTGAATGAACTGTAAATCACGGATCACTGTTCGAAAATGGCCACATACGGCTGTGTCATGTCATCGCCCATACGTGCCCGGAACATGGCACCCGAGTTGAAGGGCATGGCTACGTTGCCCTGGTGGTCTACCGCTATCATACCCGCCGATGCTTCGGTCACTGCAAACATGTTCATAATTAAAGATGGTGTACCAAAAAAAATCCAAACCAAAAAAAATCCCTGATTTGCCTATACCAAAAAAAATCCATACCAAAAAAAATCCACCCAAAACAAATCCATACCAAAAAAAATCCACCCAAAAAAAATTCATACCAAAAAAAATCTATTGTAATTTGTGCGTGAACGTGTAATATGACCCTGATCAGGTATGAGTCAATTTAGAACGTAACACGTATTTACAGTATGTACATTACGTACATATAATTTTATACTTGTAGCGGATGACATAAAAACAACTGGCTATTTCTCGCTATAATGAAACTGATAAAATAAATGTGCATTGATGAAAAGTTTATGAAGTATAAATTATGATCAATATTGTCCCAATGTCTATGAAAAATTCATGTCATCCGCTTCGCACATTAGCTTAGAACGTATTTTCTGTTTGACCTTATAACAGTGATTCCGAAAGGTATAAGTCCCCTTTATGGCAAAGATCATTGGTGTCTCCACTGGCGGACGAGCTAATCCTCCAATGGAAGGGGAATTTCTCTAAAGAGGGGGAATTCGCAGTTTTCAGGCCATTAGGGAACAAATTTCACTTTCCGAAACCGCCAAAGAGGGGGGAATTCCACTTTTCCCTCCCCTTCTCGTCCGCCAGTGGGTGTCTCTTATTATACATGTCCAGTGCATGAATCTTCAGTGTTTGCAACGTTATAAGTCAGAAGTCCCATATCAATCAAAGGAAGATAATGTGACTTATAACGCTGCCTGACTTCTGTCAGGCATCGCCGTATTGTTTTTACTCATTTTCCATGTTAGATCCTCGTTAAGAACGGTTGCCTAATAAGGACGGTTAGGCGTTCTGAAGCGTTTGACCTTGAGGAAGCACAAAGACAGTTCTCAACCATCGTATCAACAAAGATTAACTCACTTATTATGTTTACGGAAACAAAGTATATTTAAGCAACGAAATCTATCAGTTGAAAACTATCGTTTTATGTGGACCGATGGCCCTTTGTTTCAAGTTTAAAAGATCAATATACATACGTACACCAGCGGACGAGAAGGGGTGGGAAAAGTTGAATTCAACCCTCTTTGACGTTTTTTAAACTAGAGTTTGTTCTCTAAGATGTAGATAAAACGGCCTATTTTTTTTGCCGATTCCTCCTCTTTGAAGAGATTCCCCTCCCTTTGGAGATTTGGCTCATCCGTCAGTGAAACCCCACGCGTGTTGGCGCATCGGCAGTTTTTGACACCGGACATGTGAAAAACGTTAATTATCATCGATTTTAGGGTTAATACTATGACAACAGGTTATTGAATTTTCGAAAAAAATAACCCCTCAACCCTCAGAAAATTATATTTCTGATGAGTTAACGTATAAATATGTACATACCGTAAATACGCTGCTCATTTACACCTTCATTGCTTTTGGTACAGCGAATACACATAATTTGGTAAAGCAAAAATCATCATGGATTTTTTTGGTATAGCAAAAATGTAGATGGATTTTTTCTGGTATAGCAAAATGTAGATGGATTTTTTTTGGTATGGATTTTTTTTGGGTGGATTTTTTTTGGTATGGATTTTTTTTGGGTGGATTTTTTTGGTATGGATTTTTTTTGGCATGGATTTTTTTTGGTTTGGATTTTTTTTGGGCCGGGCCCATAATTAAATTCTAATTTATTCAGTTGTTATGCCACAATAGCAACATTGGATACTAAATCACAAATAAAGTGAAATAACGGTCACCCTACAAAATATACGAGTGATCTGTGATGATAACCACTGATTATAAACAAAGTTTTTGAATGTGATGGATCTCAATCCGGGAATCAAACCTGGACCGTTGGCTTAAGATGCCGGCGCCAAATGTTAATTGGGAAAGGTGATAAAGCACGTTGAGTGAACCATAAACTACATGTAATGTGGAGCATAATACATGATAAGACATTACATTGCTTTTTAGGGTTAGGATGTGTTAATGCAAGTTGAAAACAATCATGTTAATAGTTAACTCATATCATAACCAACATTTGTATGTATCACCCATTGCCGTTGTGGTATTGAGCACCTTGTGCACAACGTGAGCACATGCTTCCTGCAAATATCAGCAATACATACTGAAATAAAACTGGCTACAACAATAAGACGCAAATGAACCTGCGCTAACTCTGGAACACTGATGTGACAAATTTGTTTTGTAGAATACAATCTAATAATATCATATGAAACATTCAGGTGTAATGTCTCATGAAGCTCCTTCACTTATATAACGTACTGGGTACTGCAAATATAAACTTCGCTAAGAAAATTCTGAGAAACGTAGATAAATATTTGCTGATACAAACATTTGCCTTTACACACCCACTCGCCTGAGTTGTCATCCAATTACTTTCATACGTATGTACGTATGTATGTATGTTCCACGGTAGGGCAGAAACATCGATAGGCTTTTTTCCTAGTTTTTACTCATCCCAAGTTAGACAGCTTTTCCCTATTTAACTCTTTCACATAACTTTTCTCATAATTTTACCATGTATCTGTCATTTATTCGCTATAATTTGATGTTTATAGTTTTGTATGTTACTATTATCTTATCTAATAATGTACCTGTATATTCATGCCATTATAATGGTACAAATCAGCCGCCAGTCGGCAAGCGGATGCCCGTAGAAAGTTGTCTCCGTTGCCCGTGCCCGATATGGCCACTTTACGATCAGCCCAGAAGCCAGCGCCCACGATTGACGAATCCGACACCCGACCTAAATTGTTAAAGATCATACAATTTACGAATTACAGTTTTCAGTTAGGATAAAGGTGTAAACGTAAGCTGAGGTCAGAAAAAGCAATCCCACCTATTGAGTTGACAATAATAATGTTTGTCTTTTCCCTTGAAAATGTTGAGCTAAATAATCATATTAAAAACTACTATGTACACTATGTATGTCTCGTCATTACATTTATACATACATTATATACAGTATACGTTTGAACGTCAATTCAAATCATTGGAACCGTAATCCGATTCAATGGAACATCAGTCATGCCTGGTTGGCGTTAGCGATCGTGACCGTTTGTCTGTGTACATAGGTAATCGCCGAGTGTGCTAATTGTATTGTGCGCTCTGGTTCGTTTACCCCATCACTTGCCAAATCTCATAACAATCTCAATTAACCTTTTTTCTGTGTCGAACTTGATCATTTCAGTTTCGTCCCGACCCTTCTTACACTTAAATCACGATAAAGTTTTCACGAATGACAAAATATGACTTCGTACAACCTGTATCTTACAGCCCCAACTAACATCCTCATTTTCACTCATCCCGAGTCATATCATCTATTCACGGAAACTACTTAACTACTGAGAAGTCAACAAGGCACACTACTACTATATCAGCATGGTGTTCATAGTGGCCTATATATATGTAGAAACCACAGAAGGTCTGAGTCTCACTAGAACTCAGGAGCACCGGATTGCGAGCCCGGCGCCCTAGCCACTAGATTAGACAAGGTATGTACAATCATGAACTCTTACATTTCAGACTCTATTCCATTCCAAGTCTCGTCAACCCATTAATGATTATGAGCGCAAACAAACAACGTGGAATTATGTATGTAGCACCACTCCAGCATGTACTGTACATAAAAACATAACACCGCCACGAGTCACACGGTACGATGTACCCGTTTTATTTGCTCAGTTTCTTTGGACGGTGGGTTGTTGTGCTTGGTGGCAAGGTTTGCATGTAGTTTCGGATGGCAACAGCTGATGGAATACGTACCATGGTACATATATTAACAACGGCACGGCACTCATTATTCCGACTCGTATTGTGTCACCACGGCCCAAATGTATGTCCTCAATGCATGTTCACGTTTTTTATAACCTTTATAGATTTCGATTCGGCAACCCGGATTGCAGGTTCACGAACTCTGCTGACCCACCATCTAGACATCTAAAACAGGTATCCATTCAATGATGGTGTTTTCGAGGAAACCTGTATGTACGTAGTTGATATGAATGTGAAATGTGACAGTAGTATGTACATACAGTGGTGCATGAGTCCTGTCATCAAAACTGTTTGAGAATGCACGGTAATTAGAATTATCTTAAGTTTAGCCATTTGGACTATATGAAAAACAACAACCACTGTAGTTATTGTGTGTTTAGACTGGGCTGGCTGTCAACTGGTCACGCCGAACGCATGACAAAACATGACACCCAATTCCTGATTGCATCAGTTAGAAATGTCAGGTACTAGACGGTTCCAAGATCAGAACAACCAAACCGAACGTATCACCGTATGAACCAATACCATACTACAAAACATGTATTGACTACCACCAACGAGTTCTTGACCATTACTAAGCATCTCAACTGTTATAACTGGATTCAGTTTATATTGTGAGTACCGTAACCAAAAGTTTTCTCAACTGTGGAAGTTTTCATAATCGAAAAGCGCAAAATTTAAATGCGAGAAAACCTTTCGGATTGACAAACTTGGCAATGACATTACGACAAGCAAAACAAAAAAATTGGTGCGCGAAAAAAAGAATCAACAAAAAAACAAAATTAAAGTTCACCGTAACCCGGATTAGCAATACAAACTGAATTCAGTTACAATACAACCGTTTACTAGAGTCTAATTTTAAGTGGAGCTTTCGCACGCAACGGCGCAACAAACATACCCAGTTGTTAGAGATGGCATCAAACTTGTATAACACGACCAACAAAACCAACGCAGCCCAAACTCGATGGTACATGAAACGCGTAAATGCGTTTTGTCCACATGAGTATCGTATATAACATAATCGGACATTAGCCATGCTCTACATTACATGCGCATAAGGGTATCGCGTAAACACGCCGTCTAATCTGGCCATATGTGCCAGCAGCCAATTTCTGAATTCAGATGTTTGTCTGCGATTTGTATGCACCACAGACTTCACAGGCTTGCTACTGACGAGAAACCGGCCTGTTTAGGAAACGGTGTATAGCAAAAGGTTTCGAAACACCGTGTAGGACCTAAAACATAATCTGATAGTCACTCTATAAGTTAGAACTCTCTCCAATCACTAACCCGTTTTTTCAGCTTCATTATTTCCTTCAGACAAAATACGACTGACAGCTGGTGGCAATCATACTCAATATGTAAGTATTGAAACCAAAATTGCAGCTCACAGTTAAAACCAACAAATCAGCCAATATAAAAAATCTCATGAACTTCTAAGATGCTTCCCAGTATCTGTTTCATCTTTTTACTTACCACCCAATAAGCCATACTCAATATGTAGGTATTGAATCCGAAATTGCAGTTGGCAAGAGAGCGGTTGAAAAAAACAAGTCCGACAACAACAAAAACTATTTGATAACTTCTAAGATCTGTTTGATTGTTTCACTTACCACCCAGTAAGTATGATCAACCGGTCATGCCAGTACCGAATCGATGGGCACAGTGGCACTCGGGCCATGTGTCATCTGAAATGGCTATTCCGACTTCACAAACTCCAGAGTCCAATCAAAACGTAATCGGAAACTAACAGCCAGTTCACAGAAGGTGAAATCGTATTTCCATGAGTGAAATAGTATTTCGGAAAAAAACTTTGAATCTTCATTACTGGAGCTATATAGCTCGTCCAAAGCTATTTTTCATGTCAAACTGTAGAGACATAATCAGGTTGTATAACTAAATTGAGAAATACATTTTTAAATATCGGAACATAATTTTATCATGAATTCCAAGGTTTTTTTTCACGCGAAATACGTCAATCGTTTCGGCTAAAAAACGTCATTCATAATGTCAATGTCAACGAGAACGTCATTCGGTTCAGTAAACTGATTATGTCAACAAAAATGATAAAATTGTTGCTTTTAAGTGAAAGATCATCAATCGAGCTACCCATTGCTATCCCATTTTTAGTGTTTAACAGTATAAATTCAGAAAAAAATCAGAAAATCAATTATTGACGGAATTTACATTGAAATACGTCATGTGGATTGTATTTGGGTCAACAAAAAGTCTTCTATTGACACTACTGCACGGAAACTTTGAAAATTAAACAAAGAAGCCTTTCTCGTTCGTTCTAAATGAATTAGAAAGTATGATATCTCTTTAATTATACTTTATTATCTTTTATTAGTTTTCATTCCGAATGACACAATGATGAACACTTTTTGCATTTGATAACACGAAAATTTCTGTAAATAAAAAATTTCTCCAATTTTGCCGTTTTATGTCTCATTTGAATCCCCGATTTTTTTCCAACTGAATGATGTACTAACTGATATGTTTATTCACCGGGACTGCGAAGTTTTTAATCAAATTAGTTTCATGTATGCATTCTGCTTGTTCAAATCATGGCTTTCAGCTTCATGCACACGCATGTTTGTTTGTGAGCACACGCAAAAAGACACGTAGCATCAATACGCACGCAACCTAATGTTTCATGACGCAGAATGACACAAATAAGCCAGATCATAGAAGTCGTGATTTTTTGTTTGTGTACCTGATTAGCACATCAAAATGACCCCAATGCACCTATTTATCAACCTGAGAACTTAATATGAAAACAAAACCTGATTCAGAGAGTAATGAACCGAATGACGTTCCCGTTGACATTGACATTATGAGTGACGTTTTTGGGCCAAAACGATTGACGTATTCCGTGTGAAAAAAAGTTTAGAATTCATTTTAAAAATACGTTCCGATCATAAAAAATTGATTTCTCAATTCAGTTTAACAACTTGATTATGTCTCTACAGTTTAAAATAAAAAACAGCTTTGCACCCGCCATATAGCTCCAGTAATGAAGCTTCAAAGATCTTTTTTGAAATACTATTTCACTCATGGAAATACGATTTCACCTTCTGTGAACTGGCTGTAAGCATCTTGCCAAACAAAAAATAAGATGACAATTGCAGTGGACATTTTTACAGTGAATAACTATAGTTTGTTAGATTGAACAAAAAGTCAGAGTAGTATGAAGGGGAACATTGAATCACGCCGAGGTATGTACAGTACAATGGTGAATGGCAATGAATGTATGGTACAGACGTATGTACGCCTGTCACATTACACAAATATGATTGTTCCAAATCGAGTGCCTCGAGTACCGGTCTTCCCATCGTATCATGTGCATTTACTGCAACTGGTATTGCGATTGAGTGTATTGAACTGAACTGCTCATGTAGGTATTACTGTTGTGTATATTACTGTTTTATTATGTTAATATCACTGAATGCCAGTTCAGAAATTGCCATGCTTGGTTTTACCCTCCGGAGTCCGGATGTAATGTAATTGTGCCACGTGCCAATATTCCTTTGATTTGTTCTTACATTATTACAAGCAGAGGAATGCATCAAAATTGTACGGCATTTTTCGTTAGGAATTCTTTGAATCTCACGCATTCCTTTCCCCATTTTTCTCACCAACGAGCACGTCTCACTTCCGACGACACACCAAAAACCCAACGCCAACCGGGAGGAAATTTGCATTCGTCGAGTCGAGTCAAGTCGAGAGCGTTGACTTTGAGTTTGCAGAGATCACATGAACAAATACGGACATGCCACTGCCACTGAGGCGTCAGAAAGCATGATTCTTGTATTCATGTTCGTATTTAAACGAGGTATGGTAAACAAACTGTATTTATTACTGTACCTAGTATGATGGTACCCTCCTCTATTGTTAACTTTGATTCTCAGATTCAAATAAACTGTTTTTTTTCTATTAAGGTTATTTCTATTTTGCAGCATTGCACGTCTGCAAACATTCAAATCTGAAGCTGTTCCTTTCCAACTCATATAAACAAAAAAGATCATTCAAAACTTTCATTTAGAACAAACACGCTCATTTTCGTTCTCTTGCGATATCTAGTTCCACAAATTTAATGGGATTCCGGACGAGAGTGGGAATGACAAACTATATACGTTATAGTCCGTTTTCAAACGATCGGTTTCTCACATAACGTGAATCGGATCATTTGGCATCTAACGACTGTGTGTGCCAACATTATTGTTTGTTTATATAGCCAAACATTTGAGTACCAAGGGTAGACACCATTCGAGCACCTGGTTTATTTGTAAGATGCCACTCGAGTGCGACCCACTTTCCATTCAACCTTGATGGAGCAAACTTTTCCATCGCATGCGCAAAAAACTAATTGTATTTGATGCTGCTGAATCCATGATTTCTTTGATGCTGCTGTTATTGAAATCACATCAAAGTAAATTTTAGTAAGTTTTCCTGCGGTTGACGTGGCACACCCGGTGGTGAACCCTTTGTTCATGCCAATGCCAATATAACATTAATCCATCTAATCCTACAAATCCAGCAACTAATAACAAATCTTAACAAATCCTATAAAGAAACGCAACTAATCCTACAAATCCAACAATCGTTCTCAAGTCATCTTGTCCGGACGAGCCGTAAACTCGATTACACACTGGCATCCGTAACTGTATCATATGCACTCGCGGATGATACAGGGAGGGGAAAAAAGAATTCACCTCTCTTTGGCGATTTTAAAAAGTACAGTTTGTTCCCTCAAGGCCTCAAAACCCCTCTTTGACGAAATTCTCCTCCCTTGGAGGTCTGGCTCGTCCACCAGTGATCTTATTCATGTGACTGTCACACCCGGTCACACTGTCACACATCCACTTATCCACGTCTCGTACCGTCCATTATGAGCACCACAATGTTGAGCACATGTCCGGTTTATTGCTTCTTGTATGTCATCCATGTACGTCATTTACGCACTGACTAATAAGAAACTTGATGTCCGACACATTTTATTAGGTACAGTCTACAATATTCGAATTTCGAATTCATCGAGACGATGATGAGTCAAACATCGATTTTAGTGGCTTATTGATGTTTTATGTCAGATTGTTCCAACTGTACGTATGACAATCTGACATCTACTGTATTCCCAATACATCAGTACATACTTCTTGTGATCAACATGCTTTTTCTTGTAATGGTAATGAATGAATGTTTGACTTAACAATCTGACCAACACAACATCAGCCAATCACAGTAAACATATCCACTATATGTACTTCCTGCTGTTAACATTATCATATTGGCACGTCACTGCATCCGTGCCCAAGTCCTCTGCCCTCGCCCACTGGGCGCGTCTCCAACCAAATTGGCCCATGGCTTATGATGGATACATACTTATCCAACATACTTATGATTTGGTACTGGCCAGATGTGTGAAGACCAAGATTCTGAATATGTTATATACGTGCCTCAATACGGTCACAGTACCATCACAAGGGTCAAGTACAGGATGGGTCAACCCTATTTGTATGTATTATATACTTACAGCCGTACACAGATTACCATTTGACTACATACATATGTACGGCGTCATAGTAAATTGTGCTGCACTGCAACCATCAATTTCGTGAAACGCATGTCCCTTTGATTGGTTAGTTACATTACCTGGTCACATTATTTCATCGTTTCCGGCAAATTTGTTGCAACCACTGACAACGTCAATAACTCATTATTCTGGTACAAATAACACTCGACTTCAGTCAAGGTTTATCACCCAAGATGGACCATTAATTTTTGTGAGTTTCCAAGACACCATTCCCAATGTATTGTTTAGGTGAAGCACTGCACTTGTATATGAACACTAAAAAAGCACCAAAAATTAAAAACAGTTAGTTTTTTTGACGTCAACTAATCGTATCGTATCCGTCTGGAATGATTTTTATTTTTTCAGTAACCTTGTATTTTAGCAGAACTTGGTATTGGGTTGCCAGTCCAATACTACCAATGTACCAGCAGCACCTATATAATTGAGTTTGATACTCTTCGGCCAGCACGGCTTTTCGCTCGAACGCACCCTTCCCTCCACCGTTAGTTCTCTTCTCCTTCTTTAGTTAACCGACAAAAAGAGGGCGCGGCGGAAGGTCTCGTTTTTACGCCTCAAAATGTTACGCATTCGAGATTTGTTTTCCAAAGCATCTAACTACTGTTTGAATGTTTGAGTGTATTCATGTCATGCCATCGAGTGTTGTGCACTTAAATTTGTCCAAATTCATCGAACATATTTCACAAAGTACGCCATTCATCATGGCGCCCAAATGTAATGAATAAATCTGCTCAACTTGACGTGTCCGGTTGTCGTTATGTTACTACGGTACGTCCGTTGAAGGTGTTGCACTCGTTTGATTTGTAACCATACGTTCTTTCACAATGTCACGTTTCACCAGCTGTTGAAATCTCGTTAAGTCGGTTTTAGTGGTAAAAACATGCGATGCGTCATGGAAGCTCACTATTTTATGTACTTATGAGTCGTTGCCACTAAAAAGCACCCCAGCGAGCCCGATTTCTGGAATTTTTCAAAATCACGGATTTCACTGAAAACAACTCCATTTGTGTCAAATTTTACGCTGATTTCAAATATCTTTTCAGATTTTGCTTAGGTGCTCCGTATAACTTGAAAACAAAACTTTTAAGACAGCAAGTCAAAATTATTTTGCGAAAATGCTTGATTTTACAAAAATACGAATTGTGAGAGGTGGGAGTGACCTACATCGATGAAATTTTTTCTTGTAAGACCTGAGATGATAACCTAGATGTCATTAAATTTGCAGCTTGAAAAACGACGTTTTCGGCAGTTAATAATTCCGCGAAACATAGGTCATTAACTAAAAATTTCCCATAAAATTTTACGTTTCCCGATTTTTTTAAAGAAAATTCACATTATATACGCTCGCTTAAGTAAAATCAGATGCAGTTTTTCACGGTGAATCAGGAAATATTGAAGACCTTGCAAGGTATTTCCTCTATCTCTCAGAATTAACCGCCGAAAATCTAAAATCACCGAAAACATCGAGTCTGGTGCATTGGCTGGATCACACGTTGGAACGCCCAGCTGACGCTCGTACTCAGTCCTCGCCTTAATAGTCAGTTTTTGAAATCCGCGCTTCGCCGCCTGCGTAGCTCAGTGGCAAAGCGTCAGACTTATAAACCACCAGTCCTAGGTTCAATTCTCATCAAGGTGAAGGAGGTCGGATAATGACGTTGTTTTTTGTTATTTTAAATCGGAATTATATAGTTTTCACTCAGAACGATAAGCCAGTTCATCTTGCTCGTATTTCTTTTTTTTAAACCGTTTCAAAATACAAAATAACTGGCGTTTTATATAATTTGGTCTGACTGTTTGTGAACGAACTGATTTTCCATTGAATTCTCAACGTGAAAACCCAGTTTTTGCGGTTTAATTCCATAAATTACAGCCATTACCTTGCAGGATGTTTTACTGAGCCTGATTCACCGTGAAAACCTGCATCTAAATTCAGTTAAGCAAGCTTATATAATGTTAATTTTCTTTTAAAAAATCTGGAAACGTAAAACTTTATAGGAAATTTTCAGCTAACAACATATTTTTTGTGAAATAATTAACTGCCGAAAACGTCGTTTTTAAAGCTGCAAATTGAATGTCATCTGGGTTATCATCTCAGGTCTTACAGGAAAAAAATTCATCGCTGTAGGTCATTCCCAAATCTCACAATTCGTATTTTTGTAAAATCAAGCATTTTCTCAAAATAATTTTGACTTGCTGTCATAAAAGTTTTGTTTTCAAGTTATACGGAGCACCTAAGCAAAATCTAGAAAGATATTTGAAATCAGCGTGAAATTTGGCACATATGGGGTGGATTTCAGTTGAATCCGTGATTTTGGAAATTATCGGAAATCGGGCTCGCTGGGGTGCTTTTTAGTGGCAACGACTCTTATAACAGAATTTGTAGACCATAATATAAACAATGAGTTGACATTTTATAAGTTGATTGCGTGCTAACTTGGCAAATCCATTCATTAACCAGATGAATCACATTGACTACACATCTTCAGTTAGTGTAGGTGTATTTACTGAATAGTAATTCAGCTGACCGCTTATATACTACAGCATGTATATGAAGCACTATCAACCACTACAATGAACTCACATAATTGTAAGATGTAGATTACTATAGTTAAGTGAAGATCAGTATTATTATCTCATCTTTACAATAAACTATGTATGTTAACTCATGGTTTACTATGTTTTATGACATGTAAGCTCAGTATGGGCGATGGTGACCCCCTTAAAAAAACCCATCAGTGCTTTACACTGGCGGACAAGCGAAATCTCCAAACGGAGGGGAATTTCGTCAAAGAGGGGGGGGAGGATTTCGTAGTTTTAGGCTATATTACTTATACCTTAGAAAACAAATTCTTTTTTGAAAACGCCAAAGAGGGAGGGAATTTCCTTTTTTTCACCCCTCCTCGTCCCCTAGTGCCCAGAACCATCAGTTCTTAAATTACTGTACCAAAAGAAATAGCTGAAGGTTGATGGGCTTCCGACCCTCCATGACTGTATGAAGTCAGATTGTGTGATTTTATCAGTTAAGCGGTCAATTGATGACTCCCCAAGGCATCATTCTCACCCCGTGCTACTTGCCAAAGCTGCCATCAAGATACACCCAAACCAGACGGCTTTTCGAGAAAATGCCCACTTACATATGGTATAGCAGTCAACGATGAGGTGTAACTGTCAAGCTCAGTCACATTCACAGGCACGCAAAACTATTTTCATGTAAAAAATTCTTATTCTTCCATACATAACTGGATTGTATGATGATGGTCTAGACAAGTTATGTAGTAGTCAAGTCTCGTTTGGATGCATCACATCTTGCGTCCCACCTAGAATATGTAACCTGGCAGTGGCCACATGGCTCGCAGACACTAACCATAGCCATCAGCCTTTACTCTATACCTAAAAAGACAATGTAGCCATTATACGTATACGAACATTAATAATAAAAATGAACGTTTTATGATGACCCGCGTCTACATCTTTATATAAGGCTCCCAATATCATCAGTTGGTCAATACTGGCACCAACCAATCCCAATCCCTAACCAGATCCGGGCACCAGTACGTTTTACACACTCTCAATCACTAGAAACAAAACGATTATAGCGTAAACACTTTTTCAAGAGCCAGTCATCATTTTGACGTGCCAAGATGCCAGATTACAGTGGCATATATGTATGCCAAACCGTTACAACCAGTTTCAGTCAAGTTATGCCATTGCCAACTGGGGTCCGTTCACAAATAAGTACTGTACATTCCAATCCTCTACTCTATTTCTTACAATAAACGATGGAAATACGTTATTTTATATCATTTTACTCGATGCGTTTTCAGGACACAGGACATTTTAAATTTTCAAAGACCCAATTGGTGTTATGATACTTTCAAATGGGATTGTTACATACATACATAGTATACTGTATGCGCATTCCATATTCACCTTATTTTATGTCCTACTTCAGAATCACAATTGGTGTAATAATAATATGCGCCTTCATCAATAACCTCCGATTTTTCACGTGTTTCTATACGGTTACGAACGGCCATATAACAGATGACTTTGACTGATACTGATAATAACATCTCAGATGAAAATCAGCTGATTTTCAGTACATGTCGTGGCTAACTCAGGTTGAATACCAATATTTCGGTCACTACTATTTTCCCATTCACAAGCAATTCCTTTCTATCAAATAATGTTTTGACTGTACTGTATACGTACGTACATACATCCTTGCATAGGACAATCCAATTTCAAGAGCTTCAAAATTTGATCCCTATATAGGTAGGTACATCTTTGGCCGCCAGTGCCATTCAAATTGTTGAACTTTCGGAAAAAAATTTATTTACATTTTTTGGTTGCTGGTATTTATAGTTGACTTATGCGGTGCTTATCAGTGATCCATTAGTTGTAAATAAACCGATTGTATGAAGGCTGAATGATATTTTGTGCTGGCTCGGGACAATCTGTTAATCGCTGATAAGCATTGACTTGATGTTATGCGATGCATTCAGATACTAAACCACAATTATATTAGTTTAGTTTCAATAAAAGTTTTTACCGAAAAATGACTAACATTATTTATAGTAAGAACCCAATATTTTAATTGTAACCACATGTGTATCGTTGATTGATATACAGGGTGGCCCAAAAAAACTAGCACGACTTTGAAGCTGTCTATAAAAGAACACAGTGGAGATTACGAAAAAATACGAATGCCAGTGAATTCGCCATGTCTTCAGCTACTTATTTACCTAAAAGCAACGGCCAACTCACATCGCATGCCGCGTAGCTGGAAAATAACCAAAACACGCGCGAAATTCAAATCTGAACCATCCTGCTGCATGCCCAGCGCCAGCACACGCGTCAGTTGAGCTTGCTGCATTATAACATAGCGCGTGTGTTATACTGCATGCAGCATACACAACGAGCCTGCCTTAATTTAGGCTTTAATTTTTTTATTAACTTGCTTTGAAGTATAACGGTTCTCTTTGTAAGCTTTACTTTACACGTTCCACGCAGAAATGCCGCTGTCAGCCAATGAAAAGGTTGTTATTTCTCACAAAGGAGGGTGGAGGGCAGATTGAACATCTCTTCAATTGATCCACTTTGATATCATTTGTGTTTTTGTCATGTTTACAATTTAACTGATATCAGCGACACCTCTGTTTGAATTTTTGCGGTGCATTATGTGCGATAAAGTGAAATTTACGGCCAAAAATATGGGAAAAATCGTGTTTTTCGGTAATTTGTGCATATTTCTTTTCACAGTTTGCCAAAAAAATTAATATTTTAATGCAAATTAGCTGAAGACATGTGCTTTCGAACCAGACATAGAAATCTAGTTTCACCCTGCCACAGCTCGAATTACGTGCCGCCAAAGTCGTGCTAGTTTTTTTGGGCCACCCTGTATATGTACAGTAGTTCGACCAACATTTCAAGCATACCAGATTAAGACAGTTCCGATGATAGCAAGAACCAGTAGGTAAATCAATTGAATATCGCCAGAGTTATGTACTAGCGGGTCGGTCATATTCTTTCAGTTTGTATGGTCCGACTGTTCATTCAATGCAATGTCACCGTTAATGTAATTATGACACTTGAAAGCATACTATAATTTTCGTCCATTAATCAGAAGTTCTCACATTTTTATTGATTATCCAATTTTCCATCATCTATCATTTACATCATGTTTAAACCACTAACGGACAAGCAAATCTTTCCGAAAAAGAGAAATTTCTCAACAAAAAAACAATTTCATAAGCTTCTCCGAAAGGGGAAACACCCCCAATGGTCTGCCCTTTAACGGGAGATGCAATGAGCACGACCAGGTCTCAACTCCCCAGGGTCACATCAGACACACATCCGTTTGTATGCCATCCAGTAGTCGGGTCCGTTTAACAGACCATCATTGAGTCCAATATACCGTGATTAACTACCCATATTGGCCGCGTTCCCACATTTGAAATATGAAACGCCCGAACCGCTATATTTCATGTGATATGGGGCTATCAGTGTCGCGACCAGTGAGGCCGAGTCCACAAGTACGCACATCCTACTAGTACTGGCGGACGAGCCAAACCTCCAAAGGGAAGGAAACTCTTTCAAAAAGGGATAGTTATTAGGCCATTTTACCTATACCTTATAGGACACATTATACTTTTTGAAACAACCAAAGCGAAGGGAATCACACTTCTCCTTCTCGTCCGCAGGCGCAGTGCTACGTCAAATATGTGGCGTACATTGGTTAATTCAAGATGTAACGTGTAAAATGTATGGAAAACAGAAAATTAATTTAGATAACTGACAAAATTCTTCAGAATATGAACGATATACCTTTATAAAACTTTCAAACACCAATACACAAATGGTCTTTCTTTTTACGGTACGTTTGTCATCGGCAAAATATTTATCCTTTATAAATTTCAGTGTCAAACTCATCAATCATTCCCAACCAGATCGAAAATGTTACAACAAACAATATGGTTGTATTCAGCCGGCTCACTCGCAGTTCCGAAGTGTTCAACATCGGCGTCTTCTCTATAATAACGTAACTTCGAATCATAAAGAGCATAACTACAGACAAATATAGTTCGCAAATGTCAGCAAGTGATTAATGAACTAATCAATGACTGATCAATGGATCTACATTTCTTATCGTGGTCATTCGGGCATTTGTTCAGTCTAAGCCTAAGCCTAAGCGTGTGTTTGCTGTTAACGGGCTCGATGGCACGCACCCTCGTCGACCCGGCTCAGTCGTGCATCTCGTTTTGTGTGAGCCTGCCTAATGCCAGCACACCGTTGGTTATCATAATATAGAATAACTGGCTATTTTAATAACTTTGAATAATTAACTTTACTAGTTTTACTTTAGTAGTTTACGCTTTTTGCAAGATGTTAAAACCCTCTCTCTCCGTACATACAGTAGCACAAAAAATTAAATTACTAGTTTTTTCGACTACTTGTTCAAAAAGATTAATTTTTGTATATTTGTATATGACGTAGACGTTTATTTCGAAAGCAGGGCGCCAGTACCGGCGTATACCCGCAGCCACATGGACGCGATGTGCGAGGCGACTATGAACTATGCGCGGTGCGCGGCGCAGTGCGATGTGGCACGCGCTGATGAATATGTGGTGGACACTATGGAGGACAGGTGGCTATACTGCTCACACCCGCAAAGTTAGTCTCGCCTGTCTAGTCTAGTTCGTAGGGCACCAGCCTAAAAAACTGGTGGTCTTGGTTCGAAACCTGACTTGAGTTGAGAGAGACACATAATCGGACGTGTTGCTCTAAAGTTTCTGTTATTGCCCGTGAGTTTATTCATCTCTCTGGCCAGTAATCAGTAAAAATGATTGTTGTTTGCGGGTGACTACTTCAACAACGTGGAATATCATAACATTCATAAACACCCATTTGCATAATCATAACTTTGTTAACAGGAGTAATCGACAACGAACGCTGCTTTCGATCATCGACCGAATCAATGTCCAGATGTCACAAAGGAACGTGTAAGGCCAGATTAAAAACAAAGGTTGCTAAATGCTAATTAGAAAGACCAAAGTTCAAAATAGGCTGTTTACAAAATAGACGTATATGTAAACAACAGCCCATTTTTTCAGCCTCCGGTTATGGTTTCATGGTAACAAAAGATGTTGTGGTATAAAATGGATGTGAGGCAAAAACGCCTTTCTTTTAAATGTTTCTTGAATGATTTTGGTTAATCGTTTAAACGGCAACCAATTAAGTTCATATGCTTTTCAACGTACGTTTATGCAGATCGACAACTGGGATATCGCCAATGATACGGAGAAGCGAAGGCAACTAGAGGAAGCCTGCTCGTACTGGCATTGCTCACATCAGTGCTTGTTCTCGTTGGTTATATACTCCACTTCCAATAATAATGAACTAACTATTACAAAAAAGAGACATGATATTATCATCATATTCACAGATAATACAATGTTAATAGAACATTATAGCGTCTTCATGTCTTATTTAGCAGTTTTTTATAATGCTGCTTTTGTCGAGTTATGTATTTTAATTCGTAAATTAGACAAAATGAATAGGGCACACTAAAAGACAAACAACTTAGCCGAAGCATCGTAGTAAATTTATGCATTTGTAAATGGGAAACTTCATTATGTATGGAATCGTTAATATAGGAACTGTTATAGAACATGTGCCAATGCCACCAAAACCATTCATAAACACAATTTCTAGTCGAACCACAGCAGATCAGTGTACGCCAGCTGGCAAGGAACTGATCGTGGAATTCGGTCGTATGGCCGTCCACTACTGGATCAAGAAGATCCACCTGTATGCGGGCGCCGTGGCCGAATTGAAATCTATCGATCATCTGTACGGACCCAACTGCTGCAAATTGATGACCATAACTCACGGTTGGTTTCGTAACTTATTTCGTAATGTACTGTACATACATACAATTTTATGGGCATATAGTACACAATTGACCGTTGCTCACCATGTCTTATGTATGCAATCAGAAACGCTCCATTTTTCGGATTTCACAGAATGCGACATAAGTAGAAGACATCTTGAAACTTTTACGATTACATCGTGTTGTTGAAAAATAGACAAATTGAAAGAAAAGTGGAAAAGTATAGAAAAATGTAATATTCAGTCAGCATTTCCTCAATGGAGTAATAATATGTATGTTAGTACGGAGAAAACTGAGCATGAAATAAGAATGCGATAACAGAATAAATAGCAATGTTACAGGCTGGGGTCAGTGCACCAACGCTACTGCCGACCATCGCTCACTATCGCCATCTTCAATATGTACGTTAATGATAACAGTGATCATGGCATTACATTCACTACTATACAACCAACCGGTAACCTGATTTATTAACAACAATCATCATGTAATAATAGTAAGTTATATATTGTTTAACATCGATAATGGCCTTGATCCAGTGAATCTTTGAATCATTGCAGACAGTAAAAGTGATTATGTAGGTTCTTCTGAGAAAAGGTATTAACAAGCGACAAAGACAAGGAAGTCTAGAAAGGAAGGTGAATACCCAACTAGAAAAGTGTCAAATAAGCCCTCATGTCTGCTAACCATAATATTTGTAAATATAATGTCATAATTTACCATAAGATGTTTTCCCTGTTATGAATTTCTAGATGCCATAAATATTTCATATTGATTCACCAGTCATCGATATTTGTATGCCGGTTACACAACAACAGTTATATTGAATCAAGAAAAATGATTCCACTGTATATTATTGCTGATGAAACCGACCTATCATTCAAAGTCTATCCTATTCGTGTTTGTGATATTACCAACTAAAACTACCAAGAGATTAATAAAAACAGCAATATGAATTGATCATTTGTGGAAACAAATCAACAATAATTAGAACAGCAACAACAACAACAACAACAACAACAACAGCAACAACAACAATAAAAACAACAATAATAACAACAACAACAACCACAACAGCTACGTCAGCAGCAAAGAAAAACCGATTTATGAACAGTAGTGCGATGAAGAAAAAAGAATAAATAGCCAAAATAAATCCACAGTGCTACGGTAACACACCTGGTAACTTGCCACAAAGGCCGCCCGTTGAACTCGTTGCCACCAGATTACCCTGACTGTCCAAGGCGACTGCACCGACCGTGCCTTGGGATGACGGCTGTTGTTGAATGGCACTGTGATCACACACTGGCAACAAACTGTTGGACTGAATAACAAAGTAACTGGTCAGTCAATCAGTCAGCAAGTCGGTGAATACTACTTACATACATATGTCATCAGTCAGTTAGTATGTCAGACAAACTGTCAACCAGTCAGACCGTCAGTCAGTCAGTTAATATGGCAGTCAATCAGAAAGTCAGTCAATAAGGGTAGTAGTCATTCAGTTGGCATTGGCAGTCAGTGAGACAGTCAGTCAGCCAAGTAGTAAGTATAGCAGTAAGTATTGGGAATATAACAGAGAACTATTACAACCATCACCACGTCACTAACAGTAAATTTAGACCAAGACTACATAAGTAAAGTAACAAACAATTTAATGTACTGGCCAACATACCTGTTTCAGCAGCTGCAGTTGATTCCATCTGAGTTCAGTCTCGAAGTACTTCTGTGAGTCGACGAGTGCCAATCCCTGATTTCTTGCAAACTCATCAGCTCCCCGGGAGCACAGCAGACCGTGAGGCGTTGTCTCCATGACACGTCGGGCCGCATCAATTGGATTTCGTACTCTGTTATTGGAGAGTTCAGATTAACATATGGCTTAGGTTACATCAATGAGCCACTCAAACAATAAAACCTATAAGTGCCAGTGTCAGACACTATGGCGGACGAGCCAATCCTTCAGGAAAAGGGTGTTTCGAACACGGGGACACTTCAAAGAACAAACAACTTTTGGAACTGCCGGAAAGGGGAACTCCACTTTTACCGTAACACGGTGAGTGACTGACCTGGTAACACACGTCACGGCACCAGCAGCACCACTCCGTCCATCCATGATACCGGCGTCCAGCTCAATACTCCCGTCAATGCCGAATACAGCGCCTTACAAAGCAGTTACATTGCAGGCAAAAACAACGAGATACGCTCTTTATTCAAGTTTCTATTTCAATGAATCATTTAGAAATTGCTTTACGTTCCAAACATGTCCTTCACTAATGATCACCTTTTCCGGCATTGAACTCGTGACAGTCCTCCATCAACTTGACAGCCAGCACACATGCATCTGCTGCTGAACCACCCTGTAGTTGTTTACTACTCTGTTCCACCCTTTAACTAAACAGGTCATAGTTTTATACACACATTACCGAATTAAACAATTGATCATTAAATTATGATAATGCAAACCTGTGTGAGTAAATCATAGGCCTGAGTAACAGCCTGCTCTAGCACAATGCGAGTAGCAGTCTCTCGTTGTGCACTGAGTCGACCGGGAGCCAAAACACCCGCACCACCATGGATTACTATCTGGATGGGCATTCTGAAACGTTAAATTGAGCGTTTCTAAATATCCTATCTAGAACCACAGATGGGTTAATAAAAATAATTATTGTTATCAAATTCATCAACAAAACTTCACTGATAAAGTGTTGATCAGAAATGAAACTGTTTTGTTAGTAGTGTTTGGAAGCGAAAAAACGTTATCACAGAGCTGATAAGAAAATGCATACCAAGAAGGAAAACTAGTGTGAACTAAACATAGTGTGTTGGTTGACCATGATAAAGAAATGGCGTAGCGTAGGTTATTTATATCTGAATAAAACGTTGTTTATAATAATAAAGATAAACGTGTAAAACATGATCAGATAACCAGTACACAAGCTGGCTCAGGTGCAAGTCCAAGTCAAACAATGTTTGCGCGTGCCGAATCAAACATAAGAATTTATACAATTCAATGTTCAACTTTATTTACACAATTCATTATGAAAATAATTATATTACATAAAATAAGCATCAAATTCAAAGAACAGACAAACAAAAAAAGTAATCAGAGATCAATAATATCAGGAACTTATCATGTTTTGATTTAATTGTGGTCGGGATGAAGCCAAGTACTGCTCGGATACATCGCCCAGAATGTCGTGGATTCGATCCAAAAGCTTCTGACCCGATGCCACCGATTTTTCTAGATCATCGGCCAGCTCCTGAATTCAAGGCGAAGAAAATCATATTTAGGTTGAGTGTAACTACCGTCAATACCTCCTACCAGAAAATCCATCATGATGAACCATAATACGAATTCAAACAAACAAGTTTATTCAGCTAACGTGCCAAACCAACAAAATTGCAATAATCAGTGAGTGAGATAGCTTTTTCAACTTTTAAGTCACGACACGAGCATAATGTTATAACAATCAACCCTTTTGAACATCTAAACCAACGAACACTCCACTGAATACATCAAATTCAAAAACTTTCTAAGTTGTATGGTAAACTTTCAAACTACCAACTAACTTTATTGGATTTGTCAGTTTGAGCGAGCTGATTATGGTAGTCGCGGTCATCAGCATCGGACGGTGGTAAGGAATCGACCAGAACCTCAATGTCCTTGGCTGTGCGCGCAATCAGTTGTGCAAACAAAACGCTTTGGTCCTCGCGGTCAAACACCTGCAATTCGGGATCGGATCATAATAACTTAAACAATTCACCTTTCAGTAGTTTTTCCTTACTTTCATTACTGGTAATTCTTATTACGTAAAAAGGGCAGACAAATAAAATTTCAGAATGGCGGTAGTCTCCCACCATGGTGACTTCTTACGAGATCCGCGCGAGTGCGACTAGCTCAACTACGATCAAGCTACAGAAGCACACTGGCAGCATACCGATATCGCATCGGCATCAACACAAACGACAGGTGTCGCAAATGCAACATTGAACCCGAGACAGCCCTTCACGCCTTAACCTGCAATGGCATCGACCCGATACTGCTCTGGACGGATTCAGCCCGCGCAGCCCAGCTGACTGAGGGCATGTGAGACAACGCTTCAATGGCCACAACAACAACAACATGGTGTCTTCATAGTAGCCAGAGTTAGAATTAACTGAACCAGGACCCGCAGTTTTCGAGGCTGGCGCCTGACGCACTAGACTATACAGACGACATATGTATGGTAACCTGCTGATCGGATCCATCAAAACTGGCTGATGGTGCCGCCAACTGAAGTACGCCAATGCTGTTGCACATGTGATGGGCCAGTTCGTTGACACAGTCCTGCACCTGGGTCAGTCGATCTGCCATCTTGACAAACGATTATGAACAACGGCTTGAGGTTTTATGACGGGGGTGGTGTGTGTCTATCAACTTTCACTCGCTATAAATCACTTTAGTGATTCTGATAATTAAAACACCTAAATTATGCAGTTTTTATTTTTTATGCTATTTGTTCTTCAACATCGAATTTGATAGCATGACAGAATAGTAACATAAGAAAATGTATCAGTATTTTTCCAAGCGCATTATGACGCGATTCTCGCTCACAGAAAAACCATGCCAAAGTCTGATGACTCGAGTTTTATTGGAAATACAAACTACAAATAATAAATAAAATTTGTTTTCACAGACATTGAGAAACTATTCAATATAACCAGTCAAGCAAGAAACCACATTCAAAACTAACGTAACTGCAACCAATCACAAATAAAATTTTCGGGACAAACTCTGAAGCCTTTGTCCCGCATGACCCGTGATGAAAACTTGATCTTTCAGAACCTAGACTGTTTGTCCCGAAATTCATGAAAGCTAGCTAAATTTAATTATCACGAATAATCACAAATAGAATGGTGTATCTTTAATGAATTTAACATCAGATGAAGGAACACCCTTGAAATAATAGCCGCAGTCGCACTTAACCATTTGCCCCTTCTGCAGCATCATATAGTGAAGCTCGGGCTCTGACGGACTGCAGGTGCACGCAATCAGGCGTTCGTGACCTAAAATTCAAATTTTCATTCAAGATCCGAAATTTAATGCTTCTGGCTATCATTATACAATTTACTTCTTTATTTCATACTACGCTTCGGCTAAGTTGTTAGTAAATTGGTGGGTCCTATTCATTTCGTCTAGTTTACGAAATAAAAACGATTGGCTTGTTGTACTAAATTTTCGGATCTAGTCGTTTGTGGAAATACCCTCACCACAAGTATGATTTCCTCCAAATTCTATATCACCTTTGATGGGCACCACATTGGGTTCCTTCTCCGTGCCCCAACCGAGCCTGAAGATCTGCGGTTCGTAGCTGTCGTCGATGCCGATTTTGATGGAATGCAGATCTTCCGCCTCCTGCTGGGTGCGTCTAAAACGAAACAAAAATTATTAATGTTAAATTACGCTGTATCGCAGTTGAATCGACTATTCGAGTTCTTAAAACACTATAAAAATTGCTAGACATCCACTCATGATGGCGGATGGCCATACAAAACCTTTGTATCGTTATCTCAATTCACGCAACCTGGCAGTATCCGGGTAGTATCCCCAGTCCTCCAGACGGGATTCGGTGGCCATTGTACGACTGATCGACGGTAGGTCTGCCAGCATCGGCGGTACTCGACGACATACCGTAAGTGCTCCCGTTATTAAGCGGCTGGCTAACATCTGAATCAAAATTTTTTGCTTTTCTCTTTCAACATCTATGGAACTTACAAATTAACTATTGAAGTTACCTAATGTTATAATTTAACGGATTACGAATAACATCACGTTAAGAAGTGTTATGGAAAATTAGTTAAAATTAAAATGCGTTTATGTACACTGTACATTACAGTGAAGCAAATAACTGTTCCCAAATTAACCAATTCCTTTAATATAGTACAATTTTTATTGTTTTTTCATTTTATTTCATCGCCAAACCAACAGTAAAAATCAGTTTTGTAGTGGAATACGCGTTACAATAGATGTTTATATGCCAACAGAAACGAGCGTCAACAATAATGGGAGTAAAACGGGTGATGTTGTTAAAAACAGAATAAAATTAAAAACGAGAATGATCTCTTATCAGAGCGCATAATGACAATAGCCTATCAAGAAATTCTGGCCGCCGCACACACCACATTTACACATGTTTCAGTAAGACAAAAATTCAACCAAAAACAGAATAATCGAACGGTGAAATCACCATAACGATCACGAGATAACAGTCAGCAAAGGTAGCGAGCAATCTGCCATATATCAATCTGGTTAGCCTTTCACTTTACTTCTTCTTGTTCTTGGCCTCAATACGCCTGTCACGCTCCTCGGCAATCGTCAGACGGATACCCTTGTTGCCGGGCAGGCTGATCATCTCCTTGGGGCCCTTGCCAATCACGAACACGTTCGACAATCTGAAACCAGAAACCTTTTCATTCATTCAATTTCAACCTCACTATCAACAGAAAGACTAGACAACATCATACTGGGCAGCAGGGGTGGGCCGGGTTTTTCGGCACTTTGCAGAGGGCGGGGGGGGGGTCGAATTTTGAAACCTCAGTTTACCCCCCCCCCCCACCCCGAAAAGTGGGAGGGGGGGGGGAAGATCGGGTAAGGGGGGGGGGGGGTAGAAAAAAAAATTTCGCAAAAAAACCTAGTTTTTTGCTTGTTTTTTTGCTAAAAAATCTTCTATTATAAGGTGTAAACATCACATGTACCGGTTTTTTCAGGTTTTAACCAAGAAAATTAACCCAGAAAACGTGTTTGTTCAAAAAAAATTCTCACAGCCAAAAATTTTTGAAAAATGAGCCTCAAAATCGAGGTTTTGAGGCCGATTTTCTAAAAAATTTCGAGTAGGGGGGAGGGGGTAGGCGACCTAAATTTTTGTCTAGGGGGGGTGCTACCCGCCGACCCTGAAAAGTGGAGGGGGTAACCCCCTACCCCCCCCCCCCCCCCCCAGCGGCCCGCCTCTGCTGGGCAGTCACTCATTGTTTCTCAATTGGAAACCATGTTTTCTATTATATGCACGAGAACAGATTGAGATGTAAAGTCAGAATACAAGACACTCCATCGCACCCAGTTCTCCTGAATCACTATAGCTCACTCTGACGACCAACAGACACCAGAATCAATGTAATATTGGCGCTTTTTCGGAGCATAAAAAGAAAGACAAAATTCCCGTAACGATGTATTCCAAGCGACCAAGCATTAAGCAAAATGCAACATTATTCGACACCCAGGAAGCTAGCAAGATACGTATAATTGATAAGCCGAAGTCAAACATACCGAGTGGCGAAAGTATGGCCAGCGGAATCTTTAATGTGGACGATATCGAACGATCCGGGATGACGTTCGCGGTTGATGATCAGACCGACACGACCAACGTTGTGACCACCGGTGATCATTACCTTGTTGCCTACAAATACAAACATTATTGCAGCTACATTATTGAACTCGAACACCACCAAGTTCACTGTCAATAAACTTCAAGTTTGGTGTGGTGAATAGCGGCAACTTTTTTTCTATTACTTTTCTGCTTCGTTTAAACGTTTTTTTCTGCAGAAACCAAGCTAGAGTAAAAAACCAATACCATCAAACTTTTTTGATTTCCTCACAACATTGCCAATTCGGAATTCCACCATAGGGTGCCGTAGTTTGTACAGGAAGTCACGACAACAAAAACCCAAATAAATTTCGACGATATCGGAAAGAAAATGCACGAGAACAGATTGAGATGTAACGTGTCAGAGTGAGGACATTCCATCGCACCCAGTTCTCCTAAATTTATCTAGCTCACTTTGACGACCAACAGACACCAAAATCGATGTAATATTGGCGCTTTTTCGGAGCATCATCAACCTCGAAAAGGGAACTCTTTTCACCTTCTCCCATATAGAAAAAACCCAGCAAACAGCAATAATTTACTAAATGAACTAACCGGTATCGAATTTGATGAAATCGGTGACCTTGCCGCTGGCAATATCGAGTACCACCGAATCGTGCAGTCCGATGTCGGGATGCGGGTACCTGATGGTGCGGCCGTCGTGTGTGACCAGGAATGGCACACCCTTGGGAGCTACCGAGATGCGCTTCACCTTGCACAGCTTGAACTGAAAACAACAGGCTAGTTGAGCAAAATCAAAACAGGGTCAGACATAAATGAATTGTTAATTTTCTGTAAAGTCGGTCTTATTACGAAGTTTTTTCATGTGTAACAAGACAAATGGACAATTCATGTGTAAAGCGGTACTGATTGTTTGAGTGACTGACTGATTATCAAATGACTGTTCTTCTGATTGACTGACTGACTTTTAGGTGACTGACCAGTTGATTACTGACTGACTGTCGGTCTGACCTTCTGTTTGATTGAACGATTGACTTTTAAAATGAACAACTGATTGAATTGACATTGAAATTTTCGCATTCTTCAAGTTTCGTTTAATTTTTCTGGCCACCATGCCCATGCCATGCAGTTGGCAAAATAAAACAAACCTTAGCTTCTTGTTCACTGATTCTGTGCACGGCATATCGACCCTTAACATCGAATATCAACCGGAATAACTCCCCCGTTTTTTCGATCGATATCACATCTGAAACAAAGACCTTTTTGAATAATTTTTTATAGCTGCCTGCTAAATATCTGTACTTTCGTCAATTTTACTTAACTGGCTCATTTGGTTGGGTTGGTTGCATATAACTCACATATAATTTCTATACAATACGCTAGAAACTCATCCATCGAATCCAAACATCCAACGTTAAATGCACGAGAACAGATTGAGATGTGTAGTCAGAGTAAGGACACTCCATCGCACCCAGTTCTCCTAAATTTATCTAGCTCACTTTGACGACCAACAGACATCAGAATCGATGTAATATTGGCGCTTTTTCTGGAGCAACACTGAATTATTTCTTCAGTCTATAGCGATAACGAAAGTAACCGAACAATAACTGTCTATTATTCAACCAAATATTACGTTACAGCCCGGTACGCACACATACGATTACTAATGATCAGACCAGACTCTGAGGCAATCAGTCAGCAGTCAGGTAAGGTAATTAATCAAAAATCATATAGTCGATCAGTCAGTTAGTTTGGTCAACTAATAAAACAATCGAACTGCCTCAGTAGAAAGAAACCTTATCATTGGGAATTCAAGCAGCAGAAGCAAATGGCAAAATAATAGTGAGACATTCAGTTTGTCGGTCAACCAAGCAATCAGCCACTCATTATTTATCATGTCCATTTTTGTCAGTAATTCGGTTCGATATATTTAGACTACGTCTATGGGAAAACCGTTACCCACTAAAACTATTATTTTGTGAAAAATGACTTTTGGAACCCATTTTTAATGATCGAGTGAGCGAGGAAGAAAGTGAGCGAGCAAGTGAGTGAAAAGTAAGTGTTATAAACGAGTAAATTTTTGATTGAATGAATAATTAAGTGAGTGAATTTCAAGTGAATCAATGAGTGAGTGAGTACGTGTGTGAGTGATTGAGTCAGTAACTGAGTGAGCGAGTGAGTGAGTGATTATTTGGAAGAGTGAATGAGTAAGTGAGTGATGAATACGTGAACGAGTGACTGAGTGAGTGCGTAAATAAGTGAATGAGTGAGTACAGTCGTTCAGTGAGTCAGTGAGTGAGAGAATGGGTGGGTAGTTAATTGAGTGAGCGAGTGAATGGAGTGAGTGAGTGATTAATAGGAAGTGTGAATGAGTAAGTGAGTGAGTGAGTACGTGAACGAGTGACTGAGTGAATGCGTAAATAAGTGAATGAGTGAGTACAGTCGATCAGTGAGTGAGAGAATGGGTTAATAAATAAATAATTGAGTGAGCGAGTGAATGAATAAGTATGTGGGTGATTAATTAGGTGGGTGAGTAAATGAGTGAATAAGTGATCGAGTTGAGTGAGTGCGAGAGTGACTGAGTGCGAGAGTGAGCGGTTAAGTGAAGTGGGTGAGTGATTTATCCTGTTACCAGATGTTTTGTTCACGCATTGCGAGACGGGATTCAGGATCCTGCCATATGACAGCAGTGGGTATACTTTGAACGCAGTCATTCAGTAGACCAATCAATCTGAGCAGCAGAGAGGGAGAGGTAGCAGTAACACCCCTCGGTCCAAGTTGGCATATACGTTTGTCATGACCAAAATGAACAAACCCATAAATCCTGCAGGGAACGTCAAATCAGTGCGCACTTTGCCGTCGACCTTGACACACCTCTGCATCATGATCTTGCGGGCCTCATCGTAGTTGAGAGCGTACTTCAGTCGGTTACGCAAGAAGATAACCAGGGGCAGACATTCCCTAAGCTTATGTGGTCCAGTGCTGGGTCGAGGAGCCTGGAATCGGAGATTTATAGTTATGCGGTAGTGGACTGAATGCGATTAAGTGAAACAGCGGGGCCGTCGAGATGGATCATTTAAATCTCACGCTTTACGGGCTTCACAAACTCTTCCGATCGGCCCGGCCTCACGATAGGTTATCGGGGATTAACGAACAGTAGAAAACTTCCCACAGGACATCAATCAAATGATAATTGACGTGAATAAGAATGACTAACGAAGGCGCCGGACAATTTGTCCAACATCCAGTGTTTCGGGGCCGCCAGCCGCTTCAAATGATGTTTTGGACCTCGTGACATGTTGGCGGGCTGGAATTATTCTAAGGGCCCTAAAATAGACATTAAATAATCTTTTTCTTCGAAGTTATTCGCCGATTTTTCTAATTTTTTTGTTTTAATTTTTGGAAAATTTTCAATAGTTTGGCAAAACTATGCTGGTTTTTCCTACTGTGGAACATTCTACCGTAATTTGTGATGTAGAAAAATCTTACAAAAAACTTTAACCGTAGTTTTTTGTTGTAACACTTTTCTTCGGGTAAAATTTGGCGCACATTCAAATTCTAGCCTCAAACGAAATCCAATTATGACAGCTTTACTGCACTAGCGGACGAGAATGCATGGGGAAAATGGAATTCCCCCGTTGGCGTTTTTTTGAAACGGTAGAATTTTTTTCTAAGTTGTCGATAAAATGGCTTGAAAACTGCCAGTACCCCTCTCTTTTTACCCAATTACCAATTTTCCCCCTTTCGAGGGTTAGCTCGTCCGCCAGTTTTTTATTGTGAATTTAGATTGAGCAAGACAACAACTTGTGTTGACCTTGAACATCCGTCAAAGCTCGACCCTTCGACTCCGAGAGTCAACCAAGTCAAGTACTTGTATGTAATAGCAACCGACCCACCGACAAATTGTTGTTTTTGTAAAATGCAGGAGGAAAAGGAAAAGCGATTAATCATCCGTCTGGAACGATAGATTTCATTTTCAATTGTTCAGTGACACGGTTTCAAACATTAGTACCTTCGTCTATTGTAAGTAGCAACAACTATTGTATGTTTCTACAATTATTTTAATAATAAGGAAACTTTTTAAGCCAGATATTTATATATCACCGATAATTTTTTAAAAGCCATATGACCGAAGTATTCTAAAAAATTATCCATAATATACCACTTGAATCTAAAACACAATCACAAATCATGATGAAAAAATCAAGCTCCTCTATTTAGGCTAGTTTATTGTTACCGTTAGTGGCCTTGCTTTGTCCATGCGCGCATGTGAAACATTAGTGAGAACTTTGGATTGGACTTCGGCTGAAGAGTCCCACCAATCCAGGCGTCTCGATTAAGGGACGAAACGCCATCCTTTGTTCACTCATTTTATTTATTTATTTCGCAGCAGTGTTACAACAACTTTGCGTCGATGAACTATTTTATTTTCCTGTTTAGAAACTTTAGAATGCATTGGTGAAACTCATTCTGAAGACTAAATGGGTGGGTTAAGTTTTGAAATTTATGAGGAAAAAGGCAACTATAAAAATGGACCTAATGTTTTGCATGCGCGCAGGGACAATGCAAAGCCACACGCGGTAACAAGAAATCAGCTATAATGAGTATATTTCATGGATAAAACCTATAATTGTGATTGTTTAATAAAATAAATGAAAATGGAAATTGAGCTGAAATGTCAAATTACACGGATAATGGTTGGCTTATTTAGAGCGATGTGCCACAAATATCGCAGTTATGTGC
>OZ038447.1:11764098-11794498 GCA_964036265.1 Daptonema setosum
CGTCTCAGACAACTGCGTTTCTCCAGATGCCAGTGCTGCAAAGCACGTCGCACTTTGTCACCTTCGCTCAGTAACTCATCCTGAAACATGAATATGACCTTTCTCGACTCACTCACTCACTCACTCTCTCAATAACTCACTCACTCACTCACTCACTCACTCACTCACTCACTCACTCACTCACTCTCTCAATAACTCACTCACTCACTCACTCACTCACTCACTCACTCACTCACTCACTCACTCACTCACTCACTCACTCACTCACACTCACTCACTCACTCACTCACTCACTCACTCACTCACTCACTCACTCACTCACTCACTCACTCACTCACTCACTCACTCACTCACTCACTCACTCACTCACTCACTCACTCACTCACTCACTCACCCAAGCGCCCGTCACAAGTAGCTTCTGCAGATTAGCACTGGTTGTCTTTCGTGATAGGAGTCCGCTCATATGGGTGGATCGACGCGATAACGAAGAGCGACGTACCAGCGTATGCGTCGGTGCCGGCAAGTATCTGCAAGTTGTGACTGACTGACTGACTGACTGGATGAGTAACTGACTGATTGACTGACTGACTGACTGAATGAGTAACTGACTGATTGAAAGACTGACTGACTGACTGAATAAATGAATGAATGAATGAATGAATGAATGAATGAATGAATGAATGAATGAATGAATAAATGACTGTCGGGTTTGCTGGCCATCTTGGCCGATTTCTCCTTTGATTAAAACAGTTCCATCATGTAATTCTGTTCACTTTTGATATCCTTGATCCATAAGCTGACCTGGGAAACGTTTATTGTAAAAAGTCCTATTAACCTGGATCGTTGTTTAGTGACTTTCTTGCGTTGACTCCACAGATGATCGAAGTAGCTGTCGGCCAGGTCGTCGGCAAACGAATCGTGTCGAAAGTTGCCGGTGTGCAGCATGTTGTCCACATCTCGCACTACTTGTGGCATAGATGGTATGGGTACCTAACATAATTGTCACAGTTACTGTAGTTCAGATTTATATGTGAATAACAGATATCATTACACAACAACCTAATTTTTTGAAGTTATTTTCTAAACACAAACGCGGAAGTTTTTTTATATCAGCCGCTTTTTTCTCGGAATGTTAGTTGTCGTCGAGGTCAGGCACACAAGTTTATTTACAAAAGTTGGTAACATAATTCTTAAAAAAACTTACTATTTTTGAAAGCCTAAAAGAAAAACTTAGAAAAACTAAGATATGTAATATCCGTTTGAGTACCATGCATAAAGAAAACAAAAAAAAATAGTGAAGAAGTTACAAGATTTTTGATTTCGTTTTCTTGGTCTCTATTTACAAGCCTGTTCATTAGGTGGCGAAGGTGTCGGCAGAAATGCGGATTCATCGATTTCCACGGAGACATGCTTGTCGACGGGTCGTACTCGTGTCGTCGTCGTGCCGGCATTTCCATTCCGATCGGCAAACACTCGGGCACGACCACCGCGTTTGGTTGATGATGCCTTGCCGCGCATCGTGGCGTACATCCAAACCTGCAGGTACAATTTAGAGATTCGGTAAGGTCTCACGGCACAGATGTGGTGCTTTTCTAGATACATATTCCACATACAGGCCTCGTAAATAAGAAAAAATAAAATTCGGTATCGCGCTGAATAACACTTTTCCCTATCAGGTTTCATCTGAGTAAATGGAGAATGTGGTTCTGACTATTCCAGATCTTGAGAATCTTTTTACTGGCTATGCTAGAACTTGATTCTCAACTTCATTGCTTTTCGCAATTTTGTATGTGTGTAATGTATACTTAGCCTGACATGATCCATACATGTACATACATAGCGGATCTGGCAAGTTGATGTGATGAAACACGGATATTCATTTATTGGATGTCAAGTAATTAAAGCTGCTCGTTAGGCCGCATTACTTCACGGTACATGCTTACGGGTTGCATTCAACCAATCAGTCGTGTAATTGACCCTCCAAACTTGGGTGTACTCGCCTTGACCAAACAGGTACTTGTGACAATGACTTTGATGAAATGGACAGGGATCGGGCAGTTTATAACTGCGACATAAGATATGTATGGCGGACATCGCCATACTGTATTTTACATATTTCATGTATCAATTTAAAGCAATTATGTATGTCTCAGGACTGACAGGTAAATTACGTTTCTGCTGATTAACTGATGGTTTGGTTAAAAAATAAGTTCCGGTTGAATTTTATTCAAAATTTTTGTGTCACTAAATGTTTTGAATCAGTTTTCAACCCCCACCGTCAGCTTCCGAACAACCATGAATGCATGAGTAATTTTTTAGTCGACTCAAGACTCCACTGCATCTTTATGTATGTATTTTGCGAACTGCACTGTATCAACAGAAAAGGTCCATTATTTATGTTGTTCCGTCAATCATTCAGCAGAATAAAGTGTTGAATATAGTAGAGTATATAATAGAGACATGACAAAATGATCTCATTGTGTAATAATCGAACCGCCCCGATTTATGTACAATTGGCTGTAATGACCCGCCCGATATATCAATCAATCAACATCCTAAACCAAATATCGTTTTTGTTTCAGCCCGTCAGAAATGTGAAACTACGCATGCAAAAAGTGTGTGACGCCTACTATGTAGGAGTGCGATGATTGATTCATTGTTATTGTGTTGATGAAAATTGGATATATTATCTTGTATCAGGCAAACATGGCATATATTCTACAGCAATCAATCGTCAGTGGAAATAGTTATCTGACTTTTTCAATTTTATAATTCTCCTTCAGACAGAATATGTTCAGTTTATCAAATTATCTATCTAAAACTCGCTTATCGATTTCAGACTCTCTTACTCGAAAAATAGGTCACATTGTTTTCCGGTAACTGCGGTTCCGAAAATCTCGGCAAAGGTGATCTCATTTATAGGGTGAAAAATCAAATCATAATCAATTGAATACAGTATAATCTACTGAAGTGTGAAAACAACGTTATAAATCTAGAAAAATTCCAATGTTAAGTCGTTGGAACCAAATAATGATTAATTACACTAGAACGGTGTTTTTAATAGTCTGACTTGACTGTCGCGTCATTCAGTTTCAACAATTATATGCGGTGAAGTTGTTAAATTTTTTAGATTCGTTAGTGTACAACGTTATCTGAAGTTTTGGTGTATATTGATTCGATCATGTATTTTTATTCATTTATCCGGTAACTAATTATTCATTCGTTCAATCAGTTAATCATTCATTCAGTTAACCTTTCCCGAATGATCTTCGACGTGTATATTACTGTTTTTGTCAATAGGTTACACCGCCTCATCAACATTAAGCATGTAAACGTTACGTTCTGTGATACGAACACGAGTGGACGGAGAGATAATGGATGAGTGGAATTCCCCCCTCTTTGGCGGTTTCAAAAAGTAGAGTTTGTGTCTTTAAGATGTAGGTAAAAGGGCCTAAATTTTTGCCAACCTCCCTCCTCTTCGGAGGGATTCCACTTCCTTTGGAAGTTTTGCTCGTCCGCCCATGGATGCGAATGCAATCGGGGGTTCGCTCGTTCATTAACCGGTATTAAAAACTCGAATTAACATGAAGAACTGTTCGAGGACCGTTTATGAGTAGAACATGATTATCCCCCTTGTAACCCTAGGTTTTCACTGTTTGTTCAATCGAGAAATCTATTCTTCCATCACTAATGCGAAGACTATTTTGAACAGCGAAATGTTTTCGAAATCATTTATAAATTTATCATGTATGTTTTTCAATTAGAATGGGTTAATTAAAATCAGTAGTTATTTACACATGTTGATAGTGACTGAGCAGCAGTAAATAAAAACATTAAAATGAAAAGTTATTGTGAATTCAATTGCAATCACACGCGATGATTGTATACATTGTGCATCATACATATCCTATGCAACATGAAATACGAGTTGTATATAATCCGATTTTACGTGCGTCATACGTTTCAGAGTGTCAAAATAGATTCAATAACTGAGATTTAATGTAAAAGTTTTTATTAAATCCGTATACAATATACTGTAAATTTTTTGATGATGTTCTCCATGAACTCGTATAACTTTCCGATCTCTAAATTTCTTCCATTATTAATTTCACTTTAACAGAAGTTTTGAATGATTAACTAGAACGGTGGGTTGGTTTTGTGTTGTGAATTGGTTTTGTGACAATGATGTTGATCCTCAGAAATCAACAGATTATAACGTGTATTTGATTATCATTCAAATAAAAAAATAAGCCACTTTCTAAATTACTCGGATGACATTACGCATGTAGAAAATGATGTATGTAGAATAGATAGATACATACATACATGAACATGATACATACTGTACGTACATACATCCTGGTATTCATGTCAAAGAGCATACAGAGATGTCACTTGTAATTTACCTTAATTCGATCATGTACAGTGCGCTTATAAGCATGTGATTGCGCACCGTATCATCATCATCATAACTGCTTGACTGACTGCCATTTGCTTTGACAACCGCACCATTTTGGGTTCAGTCTGAAATGGGATGAGGTTGATGGATCATGCAAATGTGCATCTCATTGAGAATAATGAAAACTTAAAAATAAACGACTGTTCTTGGTGATCTTAGTGTCCTTTTTAATTGAAATTATTTGTAAACAAGTTACACGGTTGTTTATAGTATTCTACGATCAGACTATCATCTTTCAATGTATAGTACGATCGTAAGATTGCTCACCACGACCACTTACCATTATATCTACCGTACACGCCAATACGAGTCAGGATTCGCGTTCAGTGATGCATTCGATGAGAGATCATATGTTTCGCAGTCGTACATTAATGTTTATAGTCTATGTACTATATGTAGTTAAAACATCTCAAATTACACGCATTCTGTACGATCGGGAACATCTGAATAAAGCGTGAGTCTAGTCTACGTGAAGACACATTCACATTTTCAAATATTCATCGATTTCATAAAATCTAATTATCATTTATTTGAATGACAATGGTATATGATTTTTAGATTTTATATTTTTCGAATTATGTAATTCGGGGTTTTATTTCGGTTCAAATGAACTACTTGAAGGCATAGACGGAAGTTCGACGTAGTTTTTTTAGTCATGTTCCTTATCATCATTTTGTTCAGGCATGTACCTGCCATATTCGAATACAAATGTTCGATATCACTACATAACCCTATTATGATTGTCTTCTCTGGTACAACAGTGCCGATCCCATTTATCCGCCCAGCCATTACATTCCAACTGTATGTACTTAACAACAATCGCACTCAAATTTCAGAAATTCAGCACGAAATTCGTAAAGTGAATTCAGCTGGGTTCCTATAAATACATACATGAATGTTGAACGCATGGTCTCTGGCACACACCCATGGTACATACCAAATGAATTGAAGTGCTCGAAATTGGTGGACAAGTCGGAACGCCATTGATAATGGTAAGTGGACGGAGTTTCGGTATGTAGTTTAGTGTTACTACATTCAGCAGTAGGGTGTCTAATATTCATGAGCAAGTTGAGTTATACAACGAGGAGTAGTACTTCGTGATGAAATGGACTCTTGAAGTGTGTATGTATGACGAATGATGCGTCAAATTTGACGTTCGTGTACGTTGATGAGTCATGGCACACCCTAGCGGACGAGAAGGGGAAGAAAAAGTGCCCTTTGGCGGTTTTTTTATTGAGTTTGTTTCTCAAGGTCAAGTATAATGGCCTTAGTTCTGCTAATTCCACTCTATTCGTAAAGATCCCCTCTATTTAGAAGTTTGGTTCATCCGCCAGTGATGGCACATAAACTTCAAGTCATGTCGTGGATGGTACCCGACATGTCAACCGTAACCGGTAGTAACCAATCGTATACTATCAGTTGTATAAAGCCAAGGTGTACTCGGTCAATATACGAGTGTTTTATATTGTGCCCGCAGGTCATATGACATCCACCCTACTATTCCACTATTCCACTACTCCACGTCCTTTTGTACCGGGAAATATGACACTCAACAAATAAAGCATCATTTGAGATGTCCATGATTCCGTCTTTATAGCTGGAGGAATAAGGAAATCCCCTTCTTTGGCAGTTTCGAAGTGTAGAATTTGTTCTTTGAATTGTAGATAAAATGGCCTCAAAACTGTTATTACGCCCTCTTTGAAGAGATTCCCCTCCCCTTGGACGGTTGACAGCCCGACGATAAAGACAGATCACGCAAGTCATGTACGAATTCACTGTTTCCAGATCTACATTTGATGTTTTCAAGTTAATAAGCATAACAACAGCTGTAAATAGTGGTTGTTGCTTGCATGCAAAACCACTGGGGAATTTGTTGAGTAACTCTCTGTTGCATGAATATTTTATAAATAGGATTGCGCCGAGCGAAACGTGTTTCATTGGTTCATTGTAAGTCGGTCAGTTTTGCATAACAAATAAGCGGCGCGCTTCTTCTGCAACTCTACAAGTTTAAGCGGATGGGAGATCCAATCCAGAACCATTTAACTTTGGAAAACACATTAGAAAAGTTTTTTGGTAGAAAAATTTTGAAGGGTTGGCTGCCCTAAAGAAAGAGAGTTGTTTTAGGCATGACTCCGTCCGCAGCCGCCTCGGCATTCGGTAACTCGCCGGACATAGTAATAGTTTAGTGAGGGTTTTGCGAGGACTCAGAGCACTGTCTGTACTGTTGTGCCATCCAAAACTTGTTGTAGTACAAGCTCGTATTGGATTCAACTTGACATTTCCGATGTTGGCACTTGTATCATAGTACTGTTTCTGGCATATCGGAAAGACCTTCAACACAGGAATACAGGAAACAAACGAAATCTGTTTTTATGGAAACATCCCACATATTTTCGTGTTTCTTGAGCTTCAACTTTATAAAACTTTCAAAATGGTATCCGGTATTACAAAATCGAAGCATTTTGCAACTTTGGTGGTTGTCGCTGCCAACTTCCGTTAAGGGGAAGTCCAAGTGCCAAAATACAGGGTCTGACATCCTGTGTACATGCATTATGTACTTTATATGTACCATTGACTTCTGAATCACGGTATGAGTAACGGCACTTTCAATGGTTTCACAATCTGACAGTGCTCTTTTGTCAGATTTTTTTCAGGCTTAGCTCTAGGTTTAACCTAAGATTATAAAAAAGAAAAAAGAAACTATCGGTTATCACTCGATAATTACTCATAATACGTTCTGAAATAATTTACCGGTTTTTCTCATTCATTTTTACATCGACCGCCGTCAGAACTTGTTAAGTGAGTCATCCAGCCCACGTATTTTTTGACTGACATGTACTAATGACACTTGTTTGCTATTATGTATGTACATACTTTACGTCCACAGATGTTTTTTACTCCGGTAACCCGATCCTTGACATGTCAATTCCCGGTAAAAAAAGAACCGAAAACATATGAGTCATATGTCTTGAAAATGTGTTTCAACTTACAGATGTAGTTTAAAGTTTGTCCGAACTTAAAGTAACTGAGTGTGTCATGATTGAACCAAGTTAATTTTTTTCAGTTGAATTCTTAGATTAAATCCACAGTTTTCTACGAGGTAATATTTTGAGGCTCATTATAACATACTGAATTCCCAGTCATCAGTCAGAAGTTATTCACTGTTGAAACTTTGATTTTTTCGGCTTCATATTGGGAGGAAATCTGTTTATTGAAAACTTATTGTATTAAATATGCATCATACCATTATACATCACTGGCACACGTGGTGATAACGATCAACGTACTTCAATTTGGGATGTGCCCAACGGTATGGCAACGAGTACGTGCGTATCTAGGCCACATTGCAACTATACTTGCGTACTACATTTGTACTTGTAAGTAGTTCATTCATATACTTATATTATAGTACATTATGCCACATCTTATACTCCACTTATCTTGTACTCCACTTATCTTAGTTCCATATTCATGTCATAAGTATATACGCATGGTACCCATACTTTGGCACATCTGCCCGTACGTTGATAGCAGTGTGGCGGCAGAGTACTCTATAACAAAACGGGCACTTTCTTCTAGGGTACAAACCCAACAAATTAAATGGTAAATCTTCCTAATACAGACAAGTTTTTTTACTTGTTCAACTGGGTCTGGAGAATTTAATTGGTGTTAATCTGAATTGTACATGAACTCATCATCCACGGCATACCGTCCGGACAAGCAACTCTTTGGCCCAGGGGCATTCGTACTTGAGTAATGCATTAATGCCACACATTTACATACCATAATACCATAATACTACATATAATACTCACCAATGGGGAATTGAGCGATCGGTCATAATCATGACACGACGTCATGCATTCCTACGTCGTAGTAATCACTTGATGCACGTCCACTGGCAGACAAGCTAACCCTCCAAAGGGAGGGGAAACTCATCAAAGAGGTGCAGTTGGCAGTTTCCAGATCATTTTAACGGACACCTTGGAGAACAAATTCCCCGCCCTTTCTCGTCCGCTATTGTGCATGTTCCATCGGGATGGTGGTCAATGAGTCACTGATTCCCCAACTTATGTACACTAGTTCTCCTTCTATTATTGGTGTCTTAATATTGGTCTATATATTGTTAACTTTTAAAACTTTTTACTTCTAATTATCTTGAAGGACAATCAAATCCGTATCGAGTTTCATAATCTCATTCCATGCATGCATTACAGATTTCTGATAACTCCACAATGTCATAGGTCTTGCATTGTTTCATAAAAAGGCTTATCAAACTGCATAAATCAAAGTCACCGTTATTTGCGGCCGGCATCTTTGGGCGCATTTAGTTTTATAGTCTCTGGATGTCGTCCTTTATGGAAGACCATCAAATTTGAGCCTTGTCTTCCACATGACATGTATGACATGTGTGTCTTTGTGTCCAATTATTCATGCTCCATAACACCGTGTCGGGCCAAATGTTTTTGGAAACACCACCGGAATGAGTGATCGAGTGGATGAGTCAGTTTGGGTTGTTACTGAGTCAGTTTGGGTTGTTACTGAGTCAGTTTGGGTTGTTACTGAGTCAGTTTGGGTTTTTACTGAGTCAGCTCACAAAAAAATACACTTTATTTCAATGTATGTCTTTGATTAGTGCAGATCGTTTCATTTTGATGGAACACACATAGTGCAGACAAACTTTCTTTGTTTGATCGGCGCACCTGGTATTTAATGTTTCAGGTTTTCGTCACGCATCACACTTTGCGGTAGCTCGAACTCAAATATGTACATAGCTAACTGATCACGTTAATTTACCTCAAATTCTGAAACCTGAATTGAAGGGCTGACGTTTATTATATGTATTATACTTAGTTCTTTACCATTCTACGTAGTTCATCTTCAATGATTTACGCGACACACTGATTTGAGAGCCTTGAAGATGAATTCGTATCTTATTGAGGGATAATCATGACTCAGATCACTTCAACATATACATATGTTCGTTAAACAACTTATGGTATCAAGATTGTATCTGGCTGACCATGAGTCACTCCGAATTCACCGTCCATTACAACTCACTTGAACATGTCCAAAAATGCTTCCCTCGTAATATGGTGATTCCCTTGACACGATTGTAGTGCATTCACCATGACACTGACAATTTGGTTTATTTATGTACATTAAATTCACATTATAAACATAATATACTGTACTGTAAGTTTTATTTGGATATCCGCAGAAGAAGAAAGAGGTTTACCAAAGTATGTGATACAACAGTTACAGTATATGACTTCTCCACTAGCGGACGATCTAATCCTTCAAAGGGAGTGGAACTTAGTCAAACACTGTGTTCAGGCCTTTTTACCTACATCTTAGGAACTAAATTCTAAGTTTTTAAGGATAGGGAATCCCACTTTCTCCTCCCCTCCTCGTCCGCTAGTGGACTCTACTGTGAATTCATGTTCAGTCTTGATTATGTCATGTTCAGGTTTCATATTTGAGTGACACGGACGTTGGACGTAACCAGAGGCATCCAGAGATTCCGTTCCAGCTCCGGAAGGACGGACCTCTGATGAGTGACGGGCACCCCTGAACATTCCAATGTCCAAAGTCCCTCATTTCAGGACACCCCCTCCCGGAAGCCGAAATAGCGGTACAGGGTGTGCATGACTCAATCAGTAGATTAGTGTTCCAATGTACATACATAACCACCAGTATTGTATACCAGTCAGTATGTCCCCCGGCCTCTTCAGGGTTCGCGTTTCAGGGGTTTTGTGGGGGTTCAGAACGTGGGCGAATTTCGATTTCCAGGAAATACTTTGAATTTAGTTCACTTCGGTGCAATAATATTCATATAGAATAGCACAGAACCAGAACATAATATAAAATTCAGAAGATTTTCCCCTTGACGACAAACTTGCCTTTCCACCTCTGCTTCCAAGATTAACATGAAGCCTGATGAACCCCTGAAGCGTTTGGTGGGGTTGTCCCCCCCCCTAGCCAACGACCCCCCCCCCCCCTAAATGGCACTCAGGGCTCCGCCCCATGGCGTGCGTAAACATTAGTATTGTAGCCGTGGTAGTCACGTTAACTATGTAGAATACGTACTATGACATCTTACAGTTTTACTATTACCACTCATTGCTAACTGTTTTGCGTGACTGATGGTACGGATTGTCGGTGGGCTGGTTCTTTATACTATTTCAGTGCACCAAACTTAGTGACCAACCACTTCCCGTATACTTTGAAATTTCATGGCTACTTGAGAAAACCGTTTGAAACTTGGAAGTTGGAAGGTGGCTCAGTCCTTTTGTATTTGGGTTTTTCTACCCCTCTAAAGCTCTAAAACTTGTTTATGGAGATTGAATCAGTGCCAGGGTGTCAAATATAGTCACTGTATTGAGCTTGATTACAACGACGGTCACATTCGAGTGTCACAACCAACCAACCAATATCATTACGGTCAAATGTCATTAGTTGTCGTTGCGTGCCAGGTGACACATGTTTTTGTATTGACGCACTTCATGAGACACAAAGCAACCATAACGAACTAATAACAACGGGGACTTGTTCATGACTTCTGATGTCAATCAGGTTGGTCATGACTTATAAGTCATGATCATGTTAAGTAATCTACTGATTGCTACAGTAGGTTTCTACGTATGTATCGCCATTGTTTTTGGATTGTCTCTTCCATTCAGGTTATTTTAATGTATTGTTCAATGCACTTTTTTCTGTATGATTCCACTTGTTTAACGAACTAAATAAAAAATTTGATAACATGTTCAAACAGCGATTTATGTTGCAACTGGGACAAATAGGTTTCCCAACGTATTTTATTACTTACCCAAGTTAGGTAGTCTGTTATCTTATTGGTTCATACCATACTGTAAAGTACATATGGATCCAGCCAAACAGTGTTATCTGACACGGACATGCACCAAACTCATGATGACGTGTTCCATGTCACGTTGTGATTACACTTTGGTCACATGCCATGAACATACTCTATACATACTCCATTGCATATAGCTTGTGATTAACTTGTATGTCCTGGCTTGTGATTAGTCCGAAAGCCAGTGGCTTAAGGTTGGATGTCATTTGCATGCCAGGCCAGCGGGTCCGCGCCTAAGTGAGCAAATGCTCATTAGAATGGCGGTTCTCACAAATTGTGTGATGGTGTTTGTTGTATGTTCACGGTACATAACTGTGTATATACTTTGCCGACTTTCAAAGATTCCCTTTCCAAGTAGAAAAACACTCGTGGTTTGTCGACCACTCTGTTCATCCGCTGTTGCCTTGAGACCCTGAGGGTTCGAGGAGCCAGTGTAAACTAAATAAATATATTGAAATTTGCAGTCGGATCACGCGGACTTGTGTAGAGTGAAGGGAGTATAATCAAAGTGTTGTATGGCGAAGAAGTACAGTATGCTTTGTAAATCCATTTTGCTTTTAGTATACATACACTCCTTAAATCTCCATCATATTAAAATATCCATACATATCCAGACGTTTTTGCTCTTCGTAGGAGAAATGTCAAAAACTACATAAAATATTGGACAGCTGTAAGTAACTTATTTGATAGTGTATATATACTATTAGGACAGGATGCTCCCGTAATTAAGGCGAAAATTCTACTTGCCAATAATTAAATTTAGATATGATACCAAGAAAGTTCACAAAATCGATGAGTGGTTTACTGGATTTCTATTACGTGGTGTACACAAAGGTTCGCAATATAAACTACAGGGTGGGCCAAAAAAAACTCCGCGATTTTGTGAGACCATAACTTTCGCAGTGGACCTTGAATTTCTTTGAAATTTGCAGGTTATTTCAATAACATATTAACTTAATTTTCTCTAAAATTTCAATGAGATACATAACACACACCGGCCACACCATCAGGATACATGAAAATTTCAGTTTTTCCTTCAAACCGGGTGATTGTTTCGAAGAGAAATCATGTGCATACGTAACTTATAAGCATCAATTTGTTTATGAATTGAACCAATGAATTAAATAATGGTTTAAAAAATAAAAGTTAATTGGTTAACTAGTAAAAAATTTATTTCTAAACTTTTCTTCCAATAACGCGATAGTTCCGGTGCTAAACTGTTTTTCATGTCTGTTACCGGCTGTTGCGTTCCTCCTAAGCGAAATTTTGTTTCAAATACGTTAATTTTTTCCTCAAAACTTCAAGTTCAAGAAGTAAAAGTTCAAGATTTTTTTAAAACATGCTCGTTCTGTTTATACGTCAATGTTTTTTTTGGGGAACGTTAGTCGGCGCGGTTCAAGATTGTTAAAGCTGGTTATGGCAATTGTTGAGTTTTTCACCTACCGTGGTTGTTTATTTCGCAAGTTTCATGCTTATAAGCATTGCATGTCTTTGAAATTTCAAGAAGATGAAAAATATTAAATCAATGAGATATTCTGAGAATTTCATTCAAATTCATCAATAAAAACCAACTCTAAGGTAATGCCGTACATCAGACAAGGGAACAAAAAGCAAGCATCCTACTGTAAGAGTTCTTCATTAACATTGAAACTAAATTTAGTCCGAATTGCTATTTAAACAAGTTTCTTTTAATCCTTGTATTACTAGTTAGTTCACTCATTCAATTCAATTATAGATTAAAACCTAAAACTAATTTGTACACATGATTTCTCTTTACAACATTGACGCGGTTTAAAGGAAAAACTGAAATTTTCATGTATTCTGATGGTATGGCCGGTGTGTGTTAGATATCCCATTGAAATTTTAGAGAAAATTAAGTTAATATGTTGTTGAAATAACCTGCAAATTTCAAAGAAATTCATCACCCACTGCAAAAGTTATGGTCTCACAAAATCGCGGAGTTTTTTTTGGCCCACCCTGTATAAAACGTAAGTTTGCTTTTAGCTACGACGACCAACCAAATACGCCATTTAATGTCCGATTATATGTATTTTCTCACACACTGGCGGACGAGCTAGTCCTCCAAAGGGAGATTAAATTCGTCATAGAGTGATTTGTCAGTTTTTAGACATTTAATCTATACACTTTAGAAAACAGATTCTACTGTCTGAGAGCGTCAAAGACGAGGAATTCCACTTTTCCCATCCCTTCTCGTCCCCTAGCGTTCTCACCAGTTACCCAAGTGTGCATTCAAGCGGCATTACGTTTGCGTGAGAAGTCCGGTTCAATCGTATTTATTTTATGAATGGCGTTTTCCCGCAGCCCGACTACTATTTATACTGTAGGTAGTCAACGTATGTAGATATCTGTCTTGTATTCAACATGCCCAAACACTAGTGGACGAGCAGGGCAGGGAAAACTGGAATTTTCCCCTCTTTGGCGAGTTGAAAAAGTGTAATTCTTTCTCTGAAGTTTAAGTCAAACAGCCTAAAATCTGCCGATTTCCCCTCCTTTGACGAAATTCCCTCTGTTTGGCTTTTCGGTTCGTCCGCTAGTGTGCCCAAACATACATACATAGTTTCTTGTTATACATGGACATTGGACTGTATGGTCAAACATTATTCGCGACACAGGCTTACCACCAATTCTTTACCAACAAATATCATGTGCAGGTCCATTTGCCATTCTCACTGCCACTGATAATTTATTTGGTTTCAGATTTGCTTACTGTAATGCGTTTGCAATGTCGTCTGTATTGCTAATATACATCACATTACAGCCACTCATGGCTACTTCATCAGTTTAAAAAAACCCTTTTAACCATGATACTGTTGATTTGTTGGTTTCATAAGAACGTACTACGTAGTACGTAGTTACATTACCTAGGAAACCAATCTGCGGCCGTTCAATCTGACAGAACCAGTACAAAGAATCAGCTGTTTCACCGTCAGTCGAAAACGTTTCTCATTCACACAGTTTTTATGATACTTGATTAATTAGTGAAACCGTTCCGCTTGCAACTTTTAGCACAAAGGACTCATTTAACAACGCCCTTTAAGAATTGATTAATTTCCGACGTTTAGTTTAACCAGTCTGATAATCACTGACGCAGATAATCAATCTTTTACATACCTGTCTGTCCGTCTTTACCGCACTACAATCACTTGTTTATCTGCCATCACAATCAAATTAACGCCGAACCGTTCCGCTGTTGTTTTTTTTCGCCGATAACATCTTGTAAAAATAAAAGTTGTACGTGATCTTTAGAAATCGAAAGTGTGGAAAACCGGAATAGATTGAGCTAAGTAATTTTTGGAAGTGAATTTGTTTGGAAATGACTGAGGTTGTAGAGTTTTTATGCACATTCGTACGAATGAGGAAAAACAGTAATAGGAGTAAAACATACGTGTAATTTTTTTATGAAATTTAAACAAATTTCGGCATTCAGAACAAATTTATCGAGAAATTGCGTCCGATGTGTGTTGTGAAGAGCATATTTCGTTTTCTTAAACGTGGTTAAAACATTAAGTAGGGTACATGGAAAAACCAAATTACTGTACAATTTCCAAAATTTCAATTGAATAAACATCATGTAGAATGAAATATAAAAGTAAGATGTTTGAAAAACATATTTTCCAAGAACAGATGTCTTGGAACGAGAATCACCAAATGATTGATCCATCCGATCCGCACCCATGATTCATGCGATGCGGTGACACCGCGTCCCAATTGGAACCACGCTTTTCATATCCGTTCTGTAAGCCGTCATTTTTCACACTGGAGCTGGCCTTGTTAAGCCCAGATTGTCCGCTGAAGCAAAATACACGGCTTACACTCGCAATCTATGTTGCCCGTTTTTCAAGCGTTCCCGATCGATCAATGATTACAGGCACCCTTGGCCTTGGCTAACACCGCTGATTGTTCACACTTTAAAAATAGATCTTATTGGCGGCATCCCTTGAACAATCTTTGGACTGTTCGTATAAATCTGGAAGATTTTGTTGGGTTATAAATGGCTGTTGGCCGTCGGCTTGCAATCGAAAGATAAACATGAAATCTGAATATTGGCTGTTGTTTGTTTGATACATGACTCCTAGATTGTCGGATCACTCAAATGTAAAAAATAGAATTTGGTTTTTAACTGTACAACCAACAATTTTAACACCGGATAAGCCTGACTCGAGTTCCAATAACATTTATTTACTTATGTAGAAAATTTTTGGCATAGATTCCCTCATGCTTCTTCTTAGTTATAAAATTATATTTAAAAAAAAGTTCCAGTTCATGTCGATCCGCAAGCTATGTATGTACATACATGAACATGCCATCAGAATGTGTTTCATTATAAAATAAAGATTGATAACAAATCGGCAATGTCCCATTGCTAATGTCATTAATCGAAATACCGTCCCAGCAAACTTTTTGCATTGTTGACGTATGGTTTAGCCGATTGAATTTATCCATGGCGCCATTCTCCCTTATGCGTTTGTACCAGAATCCATATATTCAGCAATGCGATTTCGCTGCCCTTGATGGTAAAAATAAATCAGAATTTGAACATGATGATTTTAAGAATTCGTTTCGTCGACTTAATATTTTGTGAAACATCTGACGTTCGTTCTGACATCTGATTCCACAAGGTTTCTGACATTAGATTTTTTCCAATGCATTATCGGTTAATCTCGGCACTTGAACCGTTGCCCCGCGATGGTTGCCCTTCAAGTATGAGCTATGTAAACTATGTATGTGGAGCTGCACTTCGGCCTGTTTTCCAGGCATTTTTGCATATACAATTGAACGTTATTCATACATCCTTTTGAAGCCTCGTTTTTTACTTCAGTTTATCCAACTAGAGTAAGTCAAGTTTTGTGTAAACTAATTGTTATTTACAATGGTCGGCACATGATGACGCAGTCAATGTTGTGTGCCCTCGGCACTTGTTAGAAGCTCATATGGCTCCACTACTGCACTACGGTTTGTTTGTTTATGTTGAATGTGCTCTCGGTAGTTTTAAACAGTCTGAAAATATGGGAAAACAAGCCAGAGTCTATGTTGTTATTTATGGTGAAACAAGACAATACAAAGTGTATTTTCCTCTTCTAAAGTTAGCAAGGTCTTGAACAACTGCTGGAACCCGTGTACCTTTCTCGTAGTTCATTGAGTAGTTAAGAACAGTTAAATAGTTAGGAATAGTTGGACTAGTTCATAGAAGTTGGGTGCATTGACGAACATGATGCTAATATTCACATCATTACCATATCATCACTCTATGTGCCCATAAGCCGTGGCACGTTCAACTGAAATCAGTACGCCCCCGGACATGACAACCCCTAATTATGGTGTTCAATTTGGCACTCTGTTAGCTTTGGTCGTGGCTCATGTGCCCTCCGTTGAATGCCCCCCGTAACCCGCCATTACATCATCATAACAGAATATATAGAATGCAGCCAAATTCATGGCTCAACTTTCATATTACTTCAGTACGATATACTCAAAGGTAGTTTCTGAGAAGACCATTTTACTTCTACTACATTTCTACATAAATCGACCGCTTCAACCGAAGTCTAATCGGTTATCACACTCACATTACATAAAGTGTGTAGCATATTCTACATGCATAGGTAACTACGTACATACTACTAGTTTGGTTATAGTACTTCATAATTATATGCTTGGTATTTTACGATATGGAATGTCCAAGCGATTGCTGCATTGTGTAGGCATTCTAATATGGTGTTGTGAATATTAACAAGTGGATAAGATATACAGATTCTAAATTAATGTCCCGTTTGTTATGCAAGTTCAAAATATTGAAGTAGGATTTGAATCAAGACATCATGCTACAAGTTCTATAGTTTCCTTATCAAATTGTGTGAGCTTGACTCCATTCCGCTTTCTAAGTCTCATCTATGCAGTTAGTTTATTCAAACCTAACTCATTTGCAAACAACCTTCATTTGCATTAGCCATCTTCTACGACTTGATTCGCATTTGTATGTTCGACTTTAATCAAGTCGTTAACATGGCTAAATGGATTGGGTTTCGCGGTAATGAACGTTAACCATCATCCTATTTGTACTATGATCACAATGTTTGATTAATTGTTTCAATGATTGTTTTTAGTAGTTACATTGTACATATTTAGTGAGGGCATTACAACGCAATTGTCGCTAAAACCACATTTAAAATGACAAATAAGGGCAGAAATTAGTCATGCTGTTCATATACATCATTATTTTATTTTTTTCTTCCCTTATGTAGTTTTACTCAATGAAATTTACAGAACTATCACTTTCACAACATTCTGTAGTTTTGTAAGTGGATCTCGATGAATAAAAACAGTAGATACTGCTAATTATGGACTTGCAGGCCTATTCCGCTTGCGTACGCCTGTACTAAACCAATGGAATTTGTTGGCTGATCTGCCCTCCAAACCAACGGCACTTACTGTGCCCGCAAATTTATAGTCTCCTTTGGGATCCGGGGCACATAAAGAGCTCGGGTGCTTATGTTCATGCCTTCAAAGGCAACCCACAAACACTGATTACGCATTTTGCAGTGATCATCGTTGGGTGTAGGAAGTTATTTCTAAAAATCCGTTGATTAACATAGAGAATTCCGGAATGAAATTTTGTACATATTGTACATCCATAACTTGAGTTGAGACAGTTAAATATGGACCCTTAGTGATGATTAATTAATATAATAATCTAACTCAAATACCCCATGATACGTTATATTACATACGTTATGCCATGTTACGTTATGTTGCACTAAGTAATTTGTTATGTTATGTTACAGCTTGATCAGCACAACATCCAGAATGCACCGGATCAGCACCTGGATCGATAACGGACTGACGTCGCTCAAACGACGGCACAACGGGGAAAATAAAAAATCAACCAAATCTCAGCATCCGAATCATCGAGTAGTCGGCGCCGAATGGGCACAGAACAACTCGTGGTTTGCCAGACACGCCCATGAATATGCCGGGGATGAGGTCTATAAATGGCAGTACAATCCCGGACGGTCATTAACCACCAAACAGGTCCGTGAAAAAGTTTCAAAGTCTTTACTTATTAAAACTTTTTAAGCTTTTTATTCAGATTCGGGGTTATCAGTGACTGAAAAATATTCGATGTATCACCTTTATTTAAGATTTTTTCTGTTGGCCTGAGTTTTTCGCGGTCTTCGCTGAACGGTATTTGCACCCGCTGTCAAAGTGTTTGAGCTCCAAGTTCTGACTTGCATGTAACAAACCAGTCACTACAATGTATTCACACAAGGTACAAGTACACCTGATTCACAATCGTTTAGTCTGTCAAACAACCATTAGTAGTCGAGAGTCGATTGTGGTCCGAGACTTTGGGTGGTACAAAATGGCCCGACAGGTTACGTGTGACACGGAATGGATGGTATTGGCAGACGAGTGTGTTATGTGCCATTAGTGTGCCTTTATACTGCCATGGGAATACAACAACGATGTTCACGCACAAGTGGCACACCACCATACCCAAATTGCTTGTTTCCCCTTTGTAACGATAGTTTGTTTTGGTAGCAAGTTGGTATCCAATACAACCAATGTCGGATATCATGACGGAGTCTGCCAACCGGTACCATGCGTCAAGCCTTTTTAAATCCGTCGAAACACATTGGTTCCAACTCTACTATCATACCGATTTTGAAATGAGCGATTAGGACACTTTATAATGTCTTTCTTTATTAGTTAGTTATTCTATCTAGTATGAAACTATGTATGTACTGTGCAGTAGTGAGACAATCTAATATTCATACTGTAGATCCAATTCCAAGTCAAAGTTATGGGACGATAAAAAGTTAATGGAATAATAAAGATGTTGCCAATTGCTACATACATGCAGGAAGAAGTGTTTTGCTCGACCAGTAAAAGTTATTAGATAGGGCAAACTGGAAACACATACAATGTTGCATATGTTATTTCCCTCACATCTTATTCAACTCGCCTACAAATAACTACATAATAGTCTAAGGTGGAAATATGGTTTGTCGTCGGGTGAAGCAAACAAATAAGTACATACGTCCATGTGCACAACTCTTGTGTTCAAGTTCAAGTGTTCATGTGATCGCGGATGCATGAGTGCTGTCTCCACCTATACTTGACTATTTATGTAGTACGTACCTGTTTCACGTTAGTACATACATTTTCAGCTGAATTTACATCGCTGATATTTTGAGAACTAAGTACTGTATATTGTGAAAAAATCCGGAAGTATTTCACATACATAAAGGAGGTCACTGAGGAGGTCACACGATAGCTTAGGCTAGGAAGGCGTCTGTGCCACATGACCGAAACGCCATTAGGTTAAGTTAGTTCTAAGTTAGCTGAGTTTTCATAACACTTTTTGCAGGGTAACGCTCAGATTTTCTCCACTTCTGTTTTCTTAATACTGAAACGTTTTGTATTCTGGTCGTTATAAAATGCTCAAAACATTTGTTTTTATCTATTGCGGTTACACAGGTACATAATGGTGCCGTTTAATGTATGTACGTGGTGAATGATGGCTATGGAATTTGATATGGAGTCGTTGGGCATGTCGGCATACGGTGCCAGACAGCGAACATTTCGTCGTTTAGCGCATATGTACTTCAACTACATACATATTTAGATGGTATTTCTTGCAAATTCACAGCAATATTGCAACTTGAAAACGAATTAAGATTCAGTATTATACATTAAAATTATTACATAAAATGAGTCTGATGATAATATGAATTTGTCACATGCTTAGTGTAGTGCGTAGGGCGCCAGCCTCGGAAACTGGTTTGAGACCCATCCTAACGCGTTGCTCAGTTTATTCAACGTCTCTGGCCTCTATGAAAACACCATTCCGATATGGTATTAGCGGGCCCTGAGAATTGAAGAAACGGAGAAGTTCTAGTAATAAAATACGTAATTTGAGTCAAATATATGAATCAAGAACTTTACATTTAAATTAATTTAATTTCAGCATCTCCTTGACGAAGATATTGACGACGATTTGGACGAGCACCGTGCTGCCATTGATGCCACATCTTGCCTCAACGAGCAAGAGACTGCCACAATGTCATCCAGCAGCAGTTCACATTCCAATACGTCAAACACCAACAGCATGTCTCGCTCAAAAATTAGGTGAGTGAGTGAGTGAGTGAGTGAGTGAGTGAGTGAGTGAGTGAGTGAGTGAGTGAGTGAGTGAGTGAGTGAGTGAGTGAGTGAGTGAGTGAGTGAGTGAGTGAGTGAGGGAGTGAGTGAGGGAGGAAGTGATGAAGGTAAATCAACTTATTCAATCATGTTCTGAGTCAAAGTTACAAAGGTACTTCAAACAATGTAAAACATCATATATATTTTTTTATTTTAGAACCAATCCGTGGATGAACACGTCAATGACGGAATCGCAGACCAGAAATCGACCATCCGACCTGGCATGTTGCGACAGCAAACACAGCGAACACGTACCAACGCTGGATCAGTCCATTTGCAGTTCAGGTTAGTTATTAATTGAGTGAACAAGTTCGTAAACTAACGATTATTAATGTTTCAGTAAACTTTACTGGTTAGTGTAACAATATTCGAATCAGTTAATAAAAACAAAAACAATCAAGGAAATAAAAAAATTAAAAGTATGTATAACTTGAGAAAACGCTGACTATGTAACTTGGAGTGGAAAAAATATTGTGCTCCGATCATCGTAATACATTTATCTATTCAGGTTACGGTAGTGTGGACGTGTCACCGGAATGCAGCGTGCATTCAGCCGACTGGCTTCGGGTGTCTACCACTCAACCAATACCCGAAGTACCTGACATTACCACATGTGACAAACATTTCATCGACAACGTTGAGCACGATGACGATGATTATGATTATTGTGAACTGGATGAGGAGCTGATCATCACCACTGAAACATTACCTGACAGCGAAACATCACTGCAATGCAGCTTTACATCGCAGTCTTCAACCATTCATCGACATCAAAAGCCGCCTCCTGAATTCCACGCCCCACCGCCCCCGCCGATTCCCCCTAATATGGATCCATTATTGGATCATCCTGTATTGACCAAGCTGTCGCAGAAAGTGGGTGATCTGCGCCAGCAGACCCTGTACCTGCAGACGATCATGTCGCAGGCCAAGTTGCAGCGCGACAGACATCTGCGACACAAACAGTGCGCCATGGAACAGTTAAACAGACTGCAGCATGTCAGGTGGCGGCTCGAACAAAAGTTTGAGATGAACTTGTAGATGTCTAAATGGTGGGCAGTTCCTTCTGAAATCGTTCCTCTAATAAATTTATGAAAAAACATTGAACTTCTATGTCAGATATTTTCGTATTTATAATCATGTGATGTGTCATGCTCAGTGAAGAAAACCCGCAAGTTGTCTGGAGGGAAATCCAAATTACCAAGGTGTTATTGTTAATACAGATATCAGTATTATTGTAAAGGTGATAGCGAGCTTAGTGTACAAAAAAGTATCATCCGTCTAACCATATATTTGTTGTGATATTCAGCTGGAACTTGTATAGCTGATTTATTGTTACCGCGTGTGGCCTTCCCCTGACCTTGCGCGCATGCGAAACATTAGGTCCAATTTTATAGTTGCCTTTTTCCTCTTCAATTCCGAAACTTAACCCATTTAGTTTTCAGAATAAGATTCACCAATGCATTTTGAAGTTTCTAAACAGGAAAATAAAATGATTCATCGCCGCAAAGTTGTTGTAACACTGCTGCCAAAGTTCTCACTAATGTTTCACGTGCGCACATGGACAAAGCAAGGCCACACACGGTAACAATAAACTAGCTATAACGATTGACTTCATTTCTTTATTTATTTATAAAAATCTTTCGCACGCATCGGATGGGCAATTCTTTGGCACGTTGGATATTTCAATGGTATCAGCTAGAGATGATTCTCTTGTATGTTTCAAAGAATCCAGAGTTTAATTGAGTATGCAATGACTGACATACTGTACCTACGTACACATGTGGTCACATTCTTCTGTCCCATTACGTAGTTAACATCCAATCTATCTAGTCATGTATTCTCTGCCTCATTTCATGTATTTCAGTAGTACCAACTATATAAATCTTTATAACATGTGATTCGCTTGATCATGATGCTTCTCAAGTACATATGTACCCCATTGTTATGAATCATTCGTAAACGGACGGCACACCAACATGTTTCAAATGATGTCCATGAAAACTGTGAAACTATTTGTGTTATATGATTATTTATTGCATAATTCATTTCTGCACCGCATATATTCCGACAATGTCATATATTTTTAGTCACCTATTTTGCCAAATAAACACAGCTACCCACTTGCAATGTGTACAATTGTGCTAACAAACGGTCTTCAGTAATGTATCAGGTTACGGTATGATATGCCGTGCCGTGAGCACAACACACATGCAGTAGATAACGAAGCCACCGCCATTTGAATCGAGAAAGGCTATTATCCAACCAAAGTATAACCTTCTAAAACAAATACCACAACGGCTTTCAATCATTTATTACGTTATTCATGTACCATCCGCCAGTTGCACTATAGAGGAGAAAACATGATACAATCCAAAATGTCACAATCAAAACTTTGTCCACTGATCAATAGCCTTAGGTGAGTTTGAACCGTCTTCTCAAAATTGTTGATAAACAATCGTACATCTACAACAGCACGATTCTGCAACACAAGAGTCATTCAGTCAGAAATCCATTCTTGATGCTCGACCATTCTCGACCACTGGATTGCGCCAATTCATTGACATCAACAGCAACAATAACAACAACAACAAATTAGCAATTACGTCAGTCAGTCAATAGGCAGATAAGGGGCACATACACTGATTTGCACCATCTTGAGACATCTTTAGCGGGGGGCAATACAAGGCACCACTGGCAGACGAGGCCATTCTCGCAAGGAAGGGAACCTTCCCAAAGAGGGGGGAATCAGCAATAATTAGTCAATTCCACATACACGTTAAGAAACAAACTCTATTCATTGAAATTGCGAAAGAGTGGTAATTCGACTTTCCCTCTCCTCTTCATCCGCTAGTCCAAGGCACATTCAATATGCCCTGACCCGCCAGCCAATTAATATTGGTGGCGGCCCAGGATAAACATGGTGCCTGGCACATGGCTTACCAACAACATGTTGACCTCAATGTTCAGGGACACAAAGGTTAGAAGATACATACTCATGAAACTGTGTTCATTGAAATTAGATTTTTTAATTGGACTTTTGGTATATTATGCTTCGGCGCCCTAACCACTGTCCATGAGACTAGAAAGGCGCAAGGATTGACGGACTGTAAGATTCAGGATTCAGCTCGAGGGTATATTGTACTACCAACCATCCTATGACGTGTGATTTTTCTATAGGATATTAGAAAGAAATCTAAAGTTATTTGATTTAACACCACTGTAAATATTACATGAGGGATGTAAACACGAAGGCAACCGAAGTTTATGAACCATTTTATTACATGTATTAGTTTAACGTACATTAACCCATAAAACACCACCCTAGAAGGTATATAATAATAATATCTTACATCGATCAGATGATGTTATGATAGTATTCGATGAAACAGCATTGAAGATAAGTTTTTAGAGCACATTCAAAGTGAATTATCACAAAGTTAAAATCATCAAAGTTGTTTGTTGTAGTAAAACATCAGGAACAAATTTGTTTATTATTACCTACCCATGAGGAAACTAAAATGCTGAGAGCAGAATTAATGTAACACATATACATTAACATAAATGCTTTGAGAATAAATATAGCATGTTAAACTTTGGTGGAAATGGAGAGTATGACAGATATCACTGTTATATTGGGGAAGTTCAACGCAGATTTTTTTAGTATGATACTAAATGTCAAGATCAAACTCTTGTTGTTGCCCGCCATTTGCAACAATCCAATGTTTTTTTTTAATAATATTATACATATAAGAAATATTTTTATCAACGGTTATCAGTTGAAACACCAGCAAATTTAAAATAAAAAAGGGAAACAGTCAAATGATGCCCTCAATGACAACAGTATTGGATATCACATCGTACATGGCACGGTTGAAGCTGAGCGTGTACTGGATTACACATAACGGGAACAGAAAACCGATCGTGAAATTCTTGAACAGCGAACGAACCAGAGATCTGAAAGCAAATCACAACTGAATTTTTTTACACGGTAGTAGATAATGAGACTGGAAGCATTATCCCTAACATGGAAGAATTAGCCCATCATACTTTAATTTTTGTCTAATATTTATATACATTTACTGTTTTAATCAACAAAATAACTTTTTTGAAATTAAACCGAACCATAATGCTGATAAGCGAATAAGCTATAAACCGATTTCGTTACTGAGTTATGTGCCTTTAATTAACGGAAGCAAACGTACTCTCTAAATGTAACGTCGCGCACTCCGGTGGCCAGCACCCGATTCTGGCCATTAATGAATTCGGCACGCAACGAGTCCGTGTGCACAACCCGAATGCCCATCAGGAACTTGCCGGGCGTACAACCAGAAGGCACGGCGTTCAGACCGTAACGAATGTAAAACGCCTGTAGTATTATTAATGAATTATATATTTTTATTAATATAACAGATTATACATTTACTAGACGATTCCATGTTAGTTCTTCAATGTTCTTCTTCGAACATTCGATTGATTTACAGTATTTTTTCAACTGGCTTTTATCAACAAGAACTGGATAAAACGTATCAGAATGTTCTGCCAAAATCAGTTCCCAAAATCAATCAGTTCAAAAATCCCAAGTTCTCAGCCATTACGAAAATCCATTTCGAGTTCGAACGTGAAATGAGGCTTTGGACGGCGCCTAAGAACGGGGCAGCACGCAGCGAACTGACCTCAACGAAGGCGACAAACAGCTTTGTGAGGAACTCGATGGGGAAGAGCTCTTGAGTGACGTCAATGAGAGTGGCCACATCAGCCTGGTAAGTGAGCAGACGGTCGTATCGGTCGATGTCACTACAATCAACGGATATAAAGCGATAGCTTTCATCACTATTCAGAAATCTAAAACAAAAGCACAGGGGTTGGAAAAAGAATAAATGAAGCTATTGAACTCCTGAAGTCATGGTTTATTCAACTGTTGACCTAACCAAATCGCCCGACTGACCCACTGATCAATCTGTTGAGTGACTCTCTGACTGACCGGCCAATCGAATCAAAATCAGACTGACCGAATGATTGACTGACTCACCGACCGATAGACTGACTCCCTGACCGACATATACACTGATACTGATACTGATGACTGAATCACTGACCGACTAATTCTTTGACTGACTTACTCCAGAGCTGTCTGAGTGACAACAGCTGAATGAGTCTGATGTGATTGACCAATGTTTAGAATTGAGAGCCTACCCAACCAACCAACCGACACATCTGACTATTGTACTAGGTAGGATTACTTTTGATCGCAGCAACGAACATGAGTCCACTCTCAACGAGTACGTATACGAGCAACAGTTTGAGCACAAAACAGAAACAGCAGTCAACGAACTCCGCGGCCAGTCTTCGTCCGAATGAGGCCGGTACCACTGTTCGTTCTGTGAAATTAATTAAATGTACATTGTGATCCTCCATTATTAGGGTCAGGTGTCGAATCGGGGGCCAAATAGGCAAATACGTATATGCCGTTTTGGCATATATGGATCGGCATATACGTATATGCCGATCCCGATGGCATGGCATATACGTATATTCCAGACGGCATATATGGATCGGCATATACGTATTTGCCTATTTGGCCCCCGATTCGACACCTGACCCCATTATTAAATGATTATGTAGTCGTGATGCGCTAACAAAGACTATTACCAACCAACGATAACACGTTCGGCCGGGTCGACGGTTGTCGTCTGGTTGTCCGGTGATGTTTGGCCGGGTGACTGCAATAAATAAGGATAAGTCATCTTTTACAATAAAGCCTTGTTCAAGGCACATCTCCTTTACCGCGGCAACGCCCGAGATTTACTCTATCCTTATTCATTCGTTCCTATATACTGTGGTCCTTTTCAATGAATCTAAAAACATAACAAACCGGGGCAGCAAGGTGTGCGAGCTGTTGTTGTTGTTGTTGCATGTATGGCATACAACACACCATGTTGTTCCAAGCCCAATAACTGGCCAGGTACTGTTGGCACGCCTGAGCATACGCATTCGCATTGCCATAGTTCAGTTTGGTCATGTTCTCCGACTGAGATTGCAGCGTAGCGTTAATGTACTCTCGACTTAATTTATTAATTCCAATAACTCGTTGTCGCACTTCAGCCGGACGAACCGTAGAAGATTCGTCTTGGTCGGCTGCCGCCGTTTCAGCAGGTTTTTCAGGTGGTGCGACCATCGCTGATCGTTTCAAACTGGATGCGGAATGTAAATGGAAATAGAACGAGATTAAAAAAAATAGATTTTGCTTTGATTTCCCCTCGATTTTTATAAATCGACACGAAAATATTTATCTTCTGTCTGGCAAAAAATGATTTGTAAACAAATTCTCGACAAGTGTAAAATGGTGTGATAATGAAATTGCTTTGTGCTAAAGTACAGGGTGTCCCAGCGAGGTGTAATGATTGAATTTTCTGAATAACTTTCACATTGGCCCCGTTCACGTATCTATCCGGGGTCTACAGATTTAAGCCGCAGCTTAAAGCCGGACCTAGTGTTAAAGTATAGGGCTAGCTTAAGCCGCGGCTTAAAATTTGAGCTGCGGCTTAAGCTGGCCCTATACTTTAACACTAGGTCCGGCTTTAAGCTGCGGCTTAAATCTGTAGACCCCGGATAGATACGTGAACGGGGCCATTGTTTTAGATAACGACCTAAAATTTCACAGGTTAATGAAACAATTTTCCGCTAATACGCCGAATTTTAAAAATTTTGATTTGGTTCATAATTGCGTGTTTTACGGCCGATCCAGCAACGTGCCTTAAAATTACACTTTATAGCCAAGTATGTCGCATGAAACATTGAATAACTTTCCGATAGTTCAACTATATGGCTTGAAACATGCAACAGTGATAGCGAATACCATAAATCTGAAGTACCGGAAACAGTTTTCGATTTGATCAATTATTCCACCTTCTATTGGGTACTGGAAACAGAATCGCAATTTCTAGCAAATGTTGGCGAAAAGTTGCGGATAAAAAAAGTTTGAAAAAAGCAATTAATTGAATGAAAAATGTACTTTGACTTTTGAAATATACCTCTTCCTGCTATTCAACACAAATTTAAACAAAAATTCGTACTTTTGTATAACTTTTTATTTTCGGTGAAAATCTCTAAAATGCGGTAGCGTTATGAACATAAACAGGCATGTTGCTGGATCGGCCGTAAAACGCGCAATAATGAACCAAATCAAAATTTTTAAAGTTCGACGTATTAGCGAAAAATTGTTCCATTAACTTGTGAAATTTTAGGTCGTTATCTAAAACACTGTGAAAGTTATTCGAAAAATGCAATCATTACACTTCGCTGGGACACCCTGTATATTATATTGTTGCGTGGTCCACATTGCAACGGAAGGGGAGAGAGATGGTGGGGATTGTACGAATCCCTCAGAGTTGAGAGGAATCGGTGAATTAAAACATGCACGGTAGGGATAAGTTCTGTCTGTTTAATTTGCCGTAGAGAAGGAAATTCAAACTCTAACCTTTAAAAATGAAACCCAGTGAGCTAATAGAGCCAGATGTTCCGTGATACAATTTTTCTCATAGTACTCAATGAACAAAAAACCGGGATCAATCTTGTTAATACTGCAGTTTTTTATAACCATTTGGCTATTGTTTGCATTGCAGTGTTAACTAATATTTATTTTAGACGCGATGCACGTTAACGACAACCAAAACATCAATAAAAAACAGTGAGTATAAAATAGCTCGTTCATGCCTCTTATTACTAAGTTTATTTCTATAAATCTGTTACCATACGTGCAATGGAAAGCACTCAGCTCGAATACTTTCCAAGTGACCCGTGAAACAAGAGTTTTTTTTTCAAAAAATTAGGCCTTGTGCACGTATAAGCTTTGGGCTTATAATTATAAGCCCAGGGCTTATAATTTACGTGTTAAAGTATATAAAATTATAAGCCCTAGGCTTATAAATTATAAGCCCTGGGCTTATAAATTTATACAGAGGTATATACTTTAACACGTAAATTATAAGCCCTGAGCTTATAATTATAAGCCCGAAGCTTATACGTGCACAGGGCCATAGTGAGTTCAGATGAAATCTCTCGTGGAATTTTTACACAAAAAATAATCAAAGCTATATGTGATCGCAGCTAATACGAAGACAACTGAACTTTTTTTATTCTGAACAGGTTAGACGTGAACTACTTTTTGTTCTTCGAAAAAAAAAACGTATGTGCTGTTCGACGTGTTTACGAGTATAGCTTGTTCAAGGTATCTTGTTAAATCATTATTAACCCAACCCTCATGAATGAAATTCACTTTGTTTTCATTTGACCTTGAGATTGCGATCAAGAAATGATTGATTTTTAGAACAGACACACTGGACTAGAAATCATGTGGACAGTGACAGGTTATGGTAGAGGAATGCACAAAAATAAAATTATATATAGTTATGCACGAAAGCTAGGAAAGGAAAGAATATGAGATATTACGGTGGTAAGTTATACCTTAGAAAAAGCATCTACGCGAGATATAGCGAGATTAAATTGAGGATTATTCGTGATCGTTTAGTGGCGTAATAGACGGAATCCGGGTGCACCGTTAACTTTCTCTTTGGGGCCGACGTAGTTGTTGGCGAAAGCATCCTGTGAGCCAGGAGCAGTACCGGGTGCAGCACCAGAGTCATCGCCAGCGCACGCGGCAGTGCTGGGCTTTGAGGCACATCCGGCTGTGGTCGCAGTCGCAACTACAAGCAAGTTGCATCAAACAACCAATCAACATATCTACATAATAGTTCATGGCAATATGATAACGTAAAAAATTTCAAAGAAATTCATGTATGTATTTATTTAGCAATTAAAGTTATACCAACTTGTGCAGCCGCATGTACCGCATGATGACTGGCAGTTAGGACGCATCCAGAAGGGGTTGATGTCGCATTCACCTGACTGAGCCCACTTGCAGCAACCCTGTAGTTAATTAAGTAAGTACTTATTCGTATCACATAATTCAATCACATTATTCAATGAGCTTGCTATGCTCTGTGGCTGTTATAACGTCAAAAATAAGTCATTGCTGTTAATGGTACGTATGTATGTTTGTACTGACCGCGAATTTGTCGAGGCAATCCTTAGCACCACTAAGTTTGGGTTCAGGATTGCGAGTACCGTTTGGTGGGACGGCAACCTGGCCTTCTTGAAGACTGCACTCGGCCTTGACCTTTCCACCTTCACATGTACCGCATGAGGCGGCGCAGTTCTTGGGCATCCATTTCGCGTTGCTGGTGCATTCGCCAGCGGCGGCCCAGAAGCAGCATTGCTGTAAAAAAAAACAAATGAGTGATAACCATGTTTGCGATTTATAATCAAAATTAATATGTACAAATATTGCGGTAAGCTCATGTTCTTTGAAACTTTTCCATGCAACTCCTGAATGACGAATGAATGTCTTTCACTATACTTTTCTCAGAACCAAAACTATCCTATTTAAAAAGTACAAAGCCTTGTAATTGAACCTCGTTTGTGTCAGCACAGTCACACAGTCACCAGGTGGTGGGACAGGACCAGTCGACACTGCCTTAGCCTTTGGTGCCGCCTTCGCAACTGGCACGGGCAGGTCACCTTTTCCAACTGCCTTAGCGGCAGGGTCCTTAGAGAAAGCAGCGGCAGGAACAGCTTCTTCTTCAGCGGCAGCAGGGGCACCTTCTTCAGCAGCGGCTGGAGCAGGTTGTGCCTTCTTTGCTGCACCGGGAGTAGCCGCTTTAACTGCAGCACCAGGAGCAGCCTTTTTGGGGGCGGCGGCAGCAGAGGCGCCTTCTTCAGCAGCAGCAGGGGCAGCTTCTTCTTCGGCAGCAGGGGCGCCTTCTTCAGCAGCAGCAGGGGCAGCTTCTTCT
>OZ038447.1:11799698-11827198 GCA_964036265.1 Daptonema setosum
ATAATAGAACAGTTGATTCCGGTATTGCACTAAGATAGTTTCCACACAGAGTTTTCGCTTGGTGGGATTTTAAATATTGAATAAAAAATTACGGTTTTATTCAGGGGTGGGCCGGGTTTTTTGGCGTTTTGCAGGGGGTGGGGGGGGGGGGGGGGTAGCCGACAGAAAATCCCATTTTACCCGACCTGTCCGAAAAATGGGGGGAGGTAAGGTCGGGTAGGGGGGGATGGGGGTAGAAAAATATTTTTTCGCATAAAACGCTTGTTTTTTTCTTGTTTTTGCTAAAAAAAATCTTCTATTATAAGGTATAAACATCACATATACCGGTTTTTTCAGGTTTTAACCAAGAAAATTGACCCAGAAAACGTGTTTCTTCGAAAAAAAAATTCTCACCGCCAGAAAATTTTGAAAAATGAGCCTCAAAATCGAGGTTTTGAGGCCGATTTTCTCAAAAATTTTGAGTAGGGGGGGAGGGGGTAGGCGATCAAAATTTTTGTCTAGGGGGGAGGGGGTAGGCTACCCGCCGACCCTGAAAAGTGGGGGGGGGTAACCCCCTGCCCCCCCCCCCCCTGCGGCCCAACTCTGGTTTTATCCCATACCATCAGAAAACAAATTTGGTTACATAAAACCATTTTTATAATGAATTCGTCAAATAATTATTGACTGAAAAAGATATAATGACTAGAACAAGCAGTTTTCAACTACTGATAATTTCCGTAATCTCGTGTTCAACTTTGAGGCAGAACAGCCTAAGCCACCGGGTCGTCGTGCCATATTGGATGACAGTGATGATGATGTGGACGACTCGATGACTGGTGGTGACTGTCAACTACAACAACCAACATCGCACGTTTCCAGCAACAAATCTGGTTCGGTTTTGGTCATGTTCGATAAATGAATTCGTTTGATGATTTGAATCAAAAAAGCCTATCTGGGCATGCTCGCGGACTCGTTGTAAGTCACATTCATCAAAGCAGGGTTGACTTGCTTCATTTCAGATTCTCCATCTGCTTCATCAAAAGACGATGAGGATGGCGTGTCTAACAATTCATCTGGTCGCGCTTCAACCAACAGCGTTTATTCGGATAACGATGGTAGTAAACGCGATGAATCAATGGCATCCGATTCGGATTCTGATTCGCCGGCCCCGTCGTCTCCGTGGGTGCAGAAGTTTCGCGGTCTTTCTGATGAGGAACGAGCACGTAAACTCAATCAGTTGCTGGTTGGCTTTTGTTTTGTTGACTTAAACATGTGCTTGCCAAACGTTGTTTACTTATGAGCATATGAAGGGATATAAAACACCTAGATGAGTATGACGGTAAATGATGGTTTATTTTGTTTGCGGGTTTATCACACTCCTTGAAACTTTGATTTCAACCATGATGAATTGGCAGCTTGAGCAAGATGATTTGCAGAAAGTGAGAACTGAAACCATGCTTCGTATAATGGGTGTTCTTTTGAGCGCGAAAGCGCGTTGCCAGAAAATATTAATTATGATTTTTACAAACAGGAACTACAAACAACGGCCAACCTGACAGCTCTACCGGACAACGGAAAGCGTATTCAGGAGCAAATTAACTTTCTGCTAAAATCCGATGAGCCGAAGAAGAAGTCGCCGATTCATTTTAACGTCAGTCGAACTTGAGATTTTTTCCGGAAAATAAAAGTGAAAGTAGTAAGTTAGTAACCATATTTTACTCATTACATTAATGTATTCGTTTCAGGTGTCTAAAAGCGATGATTCGGTAGTGATATTGGATGAATTCAACTCGCCTGCACCAGGTTATCATTTTTTCCCTTTCAAGTGTATTTCATGCTTACACAGAAAAATAAGTGTCATTTTTCATGATTTTCTATAAGATTCAGTAGTAATACGAAACAAATAAAGGGTCGTCAAATACTACTCCAAACCAGATTATGACTTGGGCACAGTATTTTTTATTTCCACAGGTCCGTCGTCAGCAGCAGGAGATCAAGCCAACCCTCTTCCAGCCGGATCGCCGCGTGTAAAGCCTGATGCACCCAAATTCAATCAACGCGAGTTTTTCGAACGCAACTTGGCAAGTTAGAAACGCTTTATTGTAGCATATAAGTTAAGACACGCGACTTTAGTCGTTAGATCATACTTGTTTTGGTACATTGAAACTTGAGCTTATCTGCACTAGTTGCTCACGAATGTTCGGGTAAAAGCATGGATTATTTTTGGTAAGCACTTTTTAAAACATTGTTTTTGTCACAATCTTATATTCTACAATTGTATTGGATTTGGATCTATATGTTTCCAGCCAAAGCCATCAACCATCGTTTGTACGGTGGCAAGATGACCGACGGTCGATTTGCTGAAGCCAGATTCACGATGGCACGCGTCGCTGAAAAATTGCACAAGTCAGTTGAATTTTACGCCTATTCTAAGTGGAATATCGAAAGTTGATGGTCTCTCTAACATAACAAATATCACTCACGATATGAAATAATGGACGGTCTCGTGAGGTAAACTAAAATGTCAGCTGGTCATTGGATTCATTATCAGAGTAGTTTATGTCAGCAGTTTAACTGTTTGACATAAAACTAGGGGCATTGAAATATCAATGTTTTCAGGGTGAGCGAGTCGCTACCGGACGAAACGGATGAGGTGGAGGACCCGAAGTACCTGACTGTAAGTTTGATGGGCCATCAACGACAGGGTCTGTGCTGGATGCTGTTCCGGGAAAAACAAGACACATCCGGTGGCATACTCGGTTGGTCATCGTTTGTGTATCATTTATAGGGTACTTTTTATTTGGACTTTTTCGTTGCTGAAGCCATCAAGAAACATTATAACCATATCAGAATGATGTAAAAATGGTGTACTGTTTGGGTTTTCGAGTGGTTTTGAATTTTTCAAACCTAATCCTAGTATGTTTTATGGAGGTAGAGTAATTCTATGACATTCCATGATTACGAACTAAGCAAACCCACGAACAAGCCCCAATCATTAACAGTTATTGTGAATGTTTCAGCTGATGACATGGGCCTGGGCAAGACGCTCAGCATCATATCACTCATACTTGCTGACAAGCAAAAGCGCGTTGCCGACAAGCTTAATAACCCGGAAGAGTTCGACAAAATGGAACGACTGCGCAAGCGGGCCATCGGTCAGTTACTCAAAAGTTTTTGTTTGTTTTTTGCATCAAACACGGTTTACTGTTGTACTTTCTATAATGTATTGTGGTGGTGTATGGTAACTGTTAAGCAATGGTTTCTTCTGACATTTTCTGCATCAAACACGGTTTATGGTGTAATTGTAATTTGAATATTTTTTGTACATTGTATTTTTCAGTAAGCGCCATACTGGTTAATCAATGGTTTAACTTTCAGCCGAATCTGAGCTGGTCTCATCTGAAGCCACCCTGATCGTGGCACCGGCATCTGTTATCCGGCAGTGGGAGGCCGAGATCAAGAGACGGGTGAAGACGGGCAGACTCACGGTCGAACTCTACCACGGTGCCAAACGAGAGCCCAACCCCGCTATGTTATTTTCATTACCACTTGCTTATCTTAAAAATGCGAAGTTCTTCGAGTATTACGCGCAATGAATTACTGTCTTCAGATTACACTACACTGCGAATACCGTACTTCACATAGTTCAAACACGTAATTTTTACTGTATTTGAATTCAAAGTTCGTCGCGTTAACTTAACTGCATTTGCCATAGTTTTCCGCTTACCGCGGTCGGATTCGGTATATCAACTTTATTTCTCATAAACAATCAGCCTTGCTCGTAACGACGTGGTGATCACAACGTACGGAGTGGTGAGCAGTGAAGTGGGCGAGATGGTGGAGGAGGAGGAGAGTGAGGAGGAAGTTGATGACAACCCGTTTGCCAATTTCAAGAAAAATTCGCAGAAGGTTTGTGAATGTAGATTTTAAAGCAGTTCGAGTTAATAAATATACTTTTTTCCTATAATCTATCGGTTAACCACAGTGTGGGATCGGTTTGTTTGTTATTTTTCCTGCTTCCAGCAGGGGTCGCCACTCCAGAGTTGGCTCTAAACTTTGCGCACTTTTATCATCGTAATCGTTTGTTTGTACCATGCTATATCGACCATGTCTTCACCCGTACGCTGATAGCCACCACCCAACCCAGCAGCTGAGAGTCGAAGCTAGGCGGCCAGTATCTATCAGCTGATGTCTCCCAAACCTTTTTAGAGGAGGGATTCGCAGAAATTAGGCCATTTTTCCTATACCTTACGATTACGAACCAAACTACTTTTTGGAACCGCCGAAGAGTGGGAAATTCCTCTTTTCCCTCCTTCTCTCGTCCGCTAGTGTGGTGTGGTGTCTCCTAATCACTACTGTAAGTTTGATGATGCCAATTAGTTGTGCCATTGCAGGCGCCATCGCGTCCCAAAGCACGCACCGGTGGTGCATCGGTGCTGATGCGCATCGCCTGGCGTCGAATGGTACTCGATGAGGCACATCAGATCAAGAATCATCGGTTTGTCAAGATTCATCAGGAAACAACAACTTTATTTATTTGTTTGTATAAATGTCTTCTCGTTTTTTTCTCGTTCAACAGAAATTGTTCTAGTTGTCTGTTGGTTTCAAAGTATTGTTTTTCACGAATTTCGATTGAAAGGTTTTTTTGTTTCTTGACATGATTTATCAGCTAATTTCAGGGCGAAACAGTCGAAGGCCTGTTGTCGTGTGCCGGCAGTGAGTCGTTGGGCGCTCACAGGCACGCCCATCCACAACAAGCTCACCGACTTCTACTCGCTCCTCAAGTTTGTATGTTCACTGGTTTGCTAAGGTTCCTTATAAATTTTCAGCTGAAGTATTTCGCAATGCCGGTGTATGACAACAGTATAAAAACAAATGTTTATGTGAAGTTATGAGACATTGAGGTGGGTTCCTCCAGTAGTTGTGGGTCAGTCAGATGATGCCACTTTACTCGTCCGAAAACTTAGAACACTACACTAGCGCTAGCTTTATTTCTATATCTAGAGCCAAATCATCTACATTAGCATTTATATATCAAAACTTGAATACGTGCTAGATTTCTGCGATGCGAGCCGTTCAACGAGTTGGCCGTCTGGAAGATGCACATCGAGGAGAAGAACACACGTTGGTTTGGTGTAACTACATTTTCGTTTTTGTTTAGAATCTAGATTTGCTAGAAAATGGTACTAGATTCGTTATACTTTAAGAAGCCCTTGTATCGTATCATGCCAAAACATACATTTCATTTCATTATCTGCATAATTCAACTCGTAGGCTTTTAAACGGTGTCAGTGCTGATTACTGATGAGTGATGATATTTTCATAGATACAGTAACAGTATGGTTAAAATTTTGCAGAGCAATCCAGAATGCGACTGAACACACTGGTCAAGACGCTCCTCTTGCGTCGCACTAAACAGGATACCAACAAAGCCACTGGCAAAAAGCTGGTTAGTCTATTGGCTAAGCTTAGGGTTCTTTTTCATTTTCTCCTATTGTTATTCCCGGTTATATTCAGGTGGATCTAAAGCCGCGCGAATTCAACCTGGTTGAACTGGAGATGGAGCCGCTAGAGGGTCACGTTTACAAGAAGCTCTTCAAAGCTGTTCAGTTGGTTTTTTATTTGTCTTTTTATAACTTACTGCCAGCCTCGAAAACTGATGGTCAGGGTTCGAATGGTTCCTGGTGATGCATTGCTCTGGGTTTTCTGTCATTGCCCGTCGGTTTGTTCAACCTCTCAGGCCACAACGAAAACATCATTCTGATATGGTATTAGTGTGCCTTGTAATGAAGGAGTCCCATGACTTTCGCTTCGCTGTACAAAACAAAATGATCATAATTGAAGGGCCAAAGTGTCGGATTTGCTGAACGAATCGCAGCGCGGTGCTGATATGGATGCGGTGAATGCCGGGGCCAATCCCGCAGAGCTTGGCTATCGTGATCCGTTCAAGCGAAGCAAGGGCAATACCGAGAAACTGGCTATGGAGGGAGATAACTTCAGGTTGATACTTTGAATACATTTTTTGTTTTTTGATAAGTTCAACATTGAAGAATCTGATGTGTTTTGATATAATTTCAGCAAGATGTCGTGTGTGTTGGTTTTGCTGCTGCGTCTGCGTCAGGCATCGGTGCACATGGCACTCACCAGTGAAGCCATTGACATGGAAGCGTTGAGGGATGATGGCGACGTGGAGAGTGAAGTCATCGACCAGATGCAGGTTTATATTTTGATAATAACTCTATCATGACCGTAGCTTCTTGTGTAAAGTGTTATAGGACTGCAATCCGGTGCTGATATTACAGAAGCGTCGATGTAGTTTTTTGTACATGTACAAGTTGTTAATGTATGTATAAGTGAAAACTTACTGGTAATAAATAAGCGTAGGTTACAATTTCAAATATGGAGATTTCAGAAGATGGTTCTTCAGGAATGATTGTAAGTTGTGTCTTGTGTGTTTGTGTAACCTTAAACAAAAATGTTTGAAGGATGTTTCGCTCTTGGATGACGATGAAAACGAGGACAAACGTGAGGAGTACAAACGACGGATTGATCGTCTGTTCAACCCGCAACACGCCAGCACCAAAATCAAGGCAACACTCGACGAAATACACAAGATTGTGCATGAGCTCAAAGATAAATGGTTGGTATACTCCACTGGCAAACGAGCCGAACCTCCAGCGAAGGGGATTTTTTTTCAAAGAGGGGAAATTAGGGCATTTTATATACTCTAGAGTTGTTTCTGCCCTTCGGTGTGAACCGCTTATCATTTCAACCGCATTCTCACAGCACAGTTCATACCTGTTTGTTATTTGTATGTTTGGTCTATCTTTTAGCGTAGTGGTGAGCCAGTGGCGCACGCTGTTGGACTACGTCGAGTACTTCCTCATCCAACGTGAGGTCAAGTGCACCAGGATCGATGGCACCGTTGTCTCCAAGGATCGGCAGGAACGCGTAAGTTATTCATGAATTATCTTTTCTCGATTGTTGTCTATTAAGTGGTTATTCGGAGCGTGCTTGCACAGTTGAAATAATTGTTCAAAATCGCTATCATGATTACGTTATTAGTCGATTATGAGATTGGATACATGTGAGCACAAAATGAATCGCGATGAGTTCATGCTACCTGAAGAATTGAGTAAAATTAAATAAGAAACGATTGAAAATTGAGCAGATAGACATTGATCAAATTCAAATATCAATATAATCATTTATCAATACATTATATCGATTCTATACTGCAGCTAGAAGACTTTAACCGAGTTGGTCGTGGTCCGTCGGTGATGCTGCTGTCGTTGACGGCCGGTGGCGTTGGACTCAACCTGATCGGTGGCAACCACTTGTTCATGCTCGATCTGCACTGGTTCGTACATCACTTCAGATTAAACTATTCACTGTATGTAGGATTAACTTTACCATAACCTCACTGCACTGGCGGACGAGCCAATTCTCCAAAGGGAGGGGAATTTGGGCAAGGGGGGGGATCCGCAGTTTTTTTTGCTATTTTACCTACACCTCAAGGAACAAACTCCACTTTTTGAAACAGCCAAAGATGGGTGAATTTCACTTTTCCCTCTCCTTCTCGTCCGCTAGTGCCTCACTGGTTTGCAGGAATCCTGCCCTCGAAGCGCAGGCTTGCGATCGTATTTACCGCATGGGTCAGCAGAAGAACGTCTACATTCACAAGTTGGTTAACAAACAACATTTGAAATTGGCATAGAAACTTTGCAAAAACATTATTCGAAAGAGTTCAGGCTACATGATTTAGTGTTTTGTACCAACTTCCGAACACGTTTGCTCTCTTTGATTGTGCACACAATTCAGGCTGATTTGCAAAGACACGATTGAGCAGCGAGTTCTGGACATTCAGCAGCAAAAACTCGAGCTGTCTAAACAAGTGTTGGAGGGGTTAGTGATGCTCACTGAATCAATTATTGTCTGTTTATCAGAATTGATTTTAATAATGTAAATTATGTCTGAATAACAAAGTACGGTGTAATCGTGTAGATTATGTCGCTTCTTATGATTGAAATAAGAATAAGAAAGTTTTATAGGGCGGCCCGTAAGAACGTCAACAAGCTGACCATTGCTGATATGCGATATTTGTTCGAGTTGACCGACAAGAAACCCGAGGCGCCGGCGCAGGTAAAATTAATTTATGTAAATACAAATTTTAGTTTTACAGTAAGATTTCACATTTATGACCAATACAATAACAAATTGATGATGTGATACAGGTGCCTGGTGGCCGGATGCACACGGCAGGTGCCGGCGTACCCGGACTGGCCAACGGTCAGATCCCGATTGGTCGTGTGCCACCGCCGTCACGTGCCGGTGCCTTCGTCGGAGGCCTACAATCGCACGTGCTCAATATCGGATACAATCGTAATCCAGCCGTCCCAGTTCCCACACAGCAGACCCGACCGTTTGGTCAGATTCAGCCGACTGCTGCTGGCATGGTTGGTTCATCATCGTCAGATCTTTATTTCCTTTAAAGATGATAGAGAGGAAACACAAAATGACTAACAATTAAGGTAGTTGGTTAAGGGAAAAAGGCCATGCACTTGAAGTCACAGTCACATATTTATTCATATATTATAATTATAAGATGAAAAATCTAATATTTTGATTAAGCACGGAGTTTTACTGCTGAAACTAAAGCAGGTTGCATATGGTACCAATCAATGGTCAGTGTTTTGTAATGACGTGAGTACACTAAAACGTTTAACATGGTTATCGTTGTGCATGTATACACATTTCAATGCTCTTTTCTGATCTCACATTCTTATCGTGAATAATCAGCCCTGCACCCGTTCTTATTCGAATCAGGCACATCTGATCGATCTCGCAGCTCGTAATGTCCCTTGATGTTCTTTGCTAAAAGTATGAAATTGTTAAAGGAATATGGAACAAGAAAAAATATTGGAGAGTGTGTCATACATACTTAAAGCGTGGATTTTGGACGCCCACGCCCGTGGGTGGTTGATTACCTACCGCATCCCTGCTCCCACCCTCGTACTTAAAGTTGTTTTTTTTTGTTTCAGTCAACGATCAGACCATCGACAGCATCATCGAATACGACACAATCGGTGATCAAGGCATCGCACCACCGCTTCACCCCGCAACCGATCAGACCCAAGACCGCCAGTGTGTTCGCCAACAGTGGCAACCCATTCGCCAAAGTGGCTAATCCTAACGCAGCCGCCAATACCACCGGTGTCGAACCGCCACCCAATTATATGGACCTGTAGATATGGAAATTCTGATATTTTATCCCCGAGTCTACTCCGTCTTGTTTGTTTACAACTCATTTTATGGTTCTGGTACATAGTTTTGTAAAACCCTTGGCCTCAGTCCCAAATACATGCTATCTAACTGCATTTTTGAGTGATGAATGATGCACTTCGATGACCGAAGGAACCAGTACGATGCCGATTTGGGTTATAGGGTTAAGGTGCACAGTGTTTGAGAAAGGTTTTATATGAAATGACCCAGGAAAAGACTACTCTCGATTAACACGCTGTACAAGCAATATAATCATTTCAGTGAAGCTGTACGATAAACGATTATTGATTAGTGTTGTAACATTGTAACACAGTAGTTGTTGTATTTTTTATGTTAGGTTTAGTTTATGTTTGTTATGGATACAGTCGTCATAGTTGTGATTTGTTACAAATCGTGGGAGGTCTGGTCTGTTACCAAATTTTTTGCTATCGTTTGGCCATGCGCATTTGTTTTTATTTTGTGCTTGCTCCATATTTTATTATGAAAACGGGTCTGTTTGAACACTTATCATGTGTATCTTACCATATTTGTACTTTGCTGGCAAGATTTGCTCGTTTATTAATACGTTGAAGTAAGAGTTTTTATTAATTATGAAACCTACGCTAACGATAACTAATGTATCACCATCTTACACTTACACACTTACTACCATAGAATTGCTAATTGTCGCTTATCGAACATCGTACTAATTGTTGTATTTCATTCCGCACACCTGAATTCGCTTTGTGATCCACTGCTTGCTTGAGTTGATTTTTGTTGATAATTTTTTTATATTGTCGCCTCGCCGTTTTGTTCTTTGAAGATTACGAAACCTTTGCATGATTCCACCACCTACTGAATCATGAAAACAAGCGGCTTTTTTTGCTGTTTATCATTACATTCAACGGAGTTTCAGCTGCCTGATTGGTTTCCTGTAAAATCAATATTTACTTGAAATTCACCTGTGATTGTCTTGTGACGTCGCATTTAGTCATTAATGTTATGATCTTTTCCCCGTCTATTTGTCACACACACGTTTTTCTATCACCAATTAATGAATAAATGAAAATAGTAAAAAATAGTGTTAGAGTATTGTTACTCCAACAATTTTGGACCATTAGTTGCATCAGATATTTAATAAGCTATGCTTAGCGAAAGTCGTTTGCTAGCTTATCTACAGTGGCAGTCAAAAGTTTAGGGACACCCTCATTTTGAGTGTCTTCTCCCTGTAAAACACGGTTGGATGTATCGATTGGACTGAAATCTTCAGGAGATGTGGAAAACCTGTGTTAGAGTTCGTTTAGGTTATACAATTGAGTATTACCAAACACCATTTAAATTCCAATAAATTTATTATCTATTTTGTATAGCACACGTTTGTACGTGGCTCACATGCGCCGACGGTGTTTGGAGGTCCGTTAGATGAATATTAAGTATTCGATTGCGTTTTAATCATAAGACATAACGAAAGGATAGTTATGGTATCTACTGCTTCAATTTAACAGGAATGAACCAACCTTAAGTTGCCATGGGTTGCCCTATTAAAAGTGAATCTTTTTCTGAAAAACAATACTATTGACATTTTTACCATTCGAAGATTGATTTATTGGTTAATCAAAATAATGAAACACTGAAAACGACGTGTTTGCTTCAGAACACGCCAGGTAGAGTCATGGATAAACTTTCTTGCAGCAAATCACAATTTTAGAAGATCTTCAAGAAGTTGTATCTAATGGTCACTTTGCGGCTTTCAATGCATTTTGCGAGATTCGCTCTCAGTGGCTTTAGGAGGTGTTGAACGCAATAAAAAGTATGTATGTAGGTGTGACTAGTACCAATAACTATCATCAAGCCACGTTCAGTCTCAATGTAAAGCTCATAATCGTGTAACTGCCTTCAAACCACCGTCGGTGCGTGTCACCCAGGAACAAACGCGTGCTTTTAGATATCACATTTATACCACCTTAAAACCAACTCGAATGAACTAAACGCAACTATACAAATATAACAGGCTCAACCACATGGTTTTCACACCTCCTGTTAGTTTCAGTTCGATATAGTCATCCAAATCCGTTTTATAGTAAGAAAACACCCAAATTGAGGGTGTCCCTAAACTTTTGACTGCCACTGCATAGCGACTACATAGCGCACCGGAAAAGACCTATGCTAAAAAAATCTCTCATACAATCGGTTCAGAAGTTCACGTGTCAACTAATCACTATTCTTGACAAGAATACGGTATGACGCTCATAGAAATATGTACGGAAATGTTTAGAACCATTATAAGGAGAAAGCTCAGATAAGCCCACTCTTCGACAGCTTTCGAACAGGTGCTTATTCATAAAAGTGTAGACAGTTTTATTCGAATCAAGTACACCTGTGAAATTAATAGACAAATATTGCAGACAGATATTGCAAGCAATGATAATGGATAATCACAAATGGTGAGTAAGAGTTATTTCTGGAATCGTCTGTGCAATAGGCGCAATATGTGTTCACTGAGCTTGAGTTGCCGCAGCATTGAAGGCGGTGGGCTCGGCCTGGGAGTCGTGCTAGGCAGCGAGTAGTACTTATCCAGTGCCAAAAACATAACAAATCTAATAACTACCTACCATAACCCAATGATCATAGCCAAGTCGTACATACATAACTACCTACCATAACCCAATGATCATAGCCAAGTCGTACATACATAACTACCTACCATAACCCAATGATCATAGCCAAGGTGTTTCATTTAAAGCTGGTTTATTGCTACTGCGTGTGGCCTTGTATTGTCTCCATTGCGCACACGTGAAACCTCATGGAAAACTTTGTCAGAACCTTGCGGCGATAAACTATTTTATTTTCTTGTTTAGTAACTTGCTAGAAAAATGCATTGGTGAAACTAATTCTGAAAACTGAATGGGTTAAGTTTTGAAATTAATGAGTAAGTAGTCTAACCTATTACACAACAAGAAAAGTGCTAATTTAATATAGGCGATGAGACTGAAACACCAGGCCTTTCTATAAATTAATTCCTCAAAGATCATGTAATAAGTTACAATCTAAATTCTAAAAGAAGGCTTACCCCTATCTCCGATAACTACGCCAAGAAAACTATAAGGTAACTGACCGGTTCCGACGGCTTTGTAGAGAGGCTTCGGGTTGGTGTTCAGTATTTTATAAGGAACGTATGACAGATGCATGCCAGATACTGCAAACAACGATTTCCATATTGTTATCCAATACAGTGAGTACTGTATTAACAGTTTTTTAGCGATTGTTAGATTGGCACAAAAAAGACTTTTTGAATGAAGAACTTCTACTACGTAAAATTCGGAATTCACAACGGTTTCTGGAAGCACTTGGGATTCAAAACTTTTTTATTACTGATTGAATTTTTTAATACTGATTGAAATAAACTGTAAATGAGGATGACACCTTTCGCTACACATATTTGTTCCCGATTAAAAAGTTTGAAACATTTGGTTGGAATAAAACTTGCTTTTATGAGTTCCGAAAGTGTTACAAGTAAAGGTCTTGAGACGACTCTGAACGCGCCCCAAATAAAGTGACCAACCCATATGTGACGTGATCAACATAAGTGTAATGCACACCCCGATCGTGTATGTGCTCCGCTCATTCATCACTTTAGTTTTATTAGCTAACTGAAAGCGTAATTATATGAAAACCAGAAGATTATTTACTATAACTGTTAGCCCTTAAAATGGTCTATTAAAATAAACGTCGATGGAATCTTAATCAGGTTATTTTCATGGAAGAAATTATCAAAACAAGTGGTGTGCAGAAATTTTCGCACAGGAACTTTACTCATTAGAAACTCATCAACCACTGCGTTTATATATGCCAGCATTTGAGGGCGTTGTCATGTTATGATACATAAAGAAGCACCATTGATTGAAACAGCTGCTCAAGTTAATTACTATTCCGGAACTATAAACCGAGTTGCTTGTTAAATGTAACGGAAGTTACCAGTGGTTTTATAAGAACATCGTTTGATCTCTTGATCTCTCAAAGATCGCTTTTTCGAGTGTTTGGCGCGTAAGTTATCAGGAAGTTTTTACAAAATTCCACATTTACGACAAGCAGTAATATCAGTTGAGATTGCTCTAACAGGATTATCACCTGTATAAATCACACGAAACATGAGTGGCAAAAAATACCTATAAAAAATTGTTGAACAGACAGTAAATAAATTTTACGTGCGGGGTGACCTTGTGATTGAACGGGTTACGGTAATGAGAGTTGGATCGTGTCAAGGAAGCCATGAGTCATGAATACATCTGCTGTGGCGCTTCATCCTTAAATTCCAACGATAATTGAACGGAACAGTTATCGGGAACGTGTTCCGTGCATATTACGGTAACTGTTTGATTTGTAGAAGTAGTTGTGAGCCAAATTACAAGTTTGAAATCATGTTGCTGCTGCTATGTAAACATTTCACAGGGAAGGATTGACAAGTTGATAAAAAGACAGCTTTAAGAGAAATACTTACTACTTTTTTATACCTGGATATACTAAGTCTATTTTCAATCCGAAATTTATTCACTTTAGGTCTCAGAACCAAATAATCTTTCCTACTGTGAGCACTGATTTACTGTAACATTAAATACTCTAAAACGAAAGATAGGTTTCAGTTACATTTTATACCATCTTTAAGTACAATTCAGGAAAATGGCTGTTGCTTTTTTGGTTGTCATTTGCACAATTCTCTGAAAGGATAACATAACCTGCTGAAAATTACAGTAACCGCCATATCACAGAAACTTTGCATCACAGGGTGCCAAAACTCTTGCATCTTTAGTTCAGAGGTAAGTTTTTCCGTTTTCTCCCATTAAAAACATAAAAATCAAATAAAAACATTATGTTGGATAGAAAACTTTAAATTAATATTACACACAGTTTTAGCTCCGAGGCCAGGTGTGAGGCATTTTTCATAAGCAGCGGTGCATAAAGTTTTTGCTATTTCTATTAGAATTTTAGAACTTTTAGAATTTTTCAATGCGGTATAATGTTTTTTATTTGAGTTTCTTGTTTTTCTCATGTGTAAAATTAGACGAACTCATTTTCAAAAAACAGTTTTTAATTAGACAGACAGACACCCACACCCGTCTTCAAGTACGTAATTCTCTGATTGGTTAATGATCAAACTCGAGTCCGACTGTTGTCGGTATGACTCGATTACCGATACTTTTTTTACAAAACATGACATATCTGCATGAAAAATGAGTCAGTTAATAATACTTGATTGTCTGTTTGATGGGTATGTAACTGATGGTATTTGGGTGGGTCTTCACAAGGTGTCCCACTTAAGAGTTAATTTTAAACTATTTATTAACTTTTAATTAGTTTAGTTATTTTTTTACTGCTGCTAATCGTTGGTGATCAGATTATAACTTGGATCAGATAGTAAACTACAGAGTGGGCGAAAAAAAATGACGACACTTCGATCTGATATAGAGTTGGCTGTGTAAAATATTTTTGTCTATTTCATCATATACGTTAACAACATATGAGCTTAGTTCTATTGATAATTTCGTTAGGATAGGTTCGGGTTTGAGAGAATCGTGCACTTTTGACTGAAAAAGTTGCTCGCTCGATTTTTCAACATCCTTACACAACCATATAAAATACGATAATTTGTCCCTACGATGAGACTTGTTACTGAAACATGAACTTCTCTTGTTTGGGATGTTTTTCACTACAGTTAACCTTTTCCCGCCTAGAATGATGAGTTTCATCAAAAATTTCCAGTTTTGAAACGTGTGTGAAAAAGTTTTGATGAAAGAGTGAAAAAGTCGCTGATACTATTGTACGAATGAGCCTGTTTTTGAATTTTTAGTTTGAATAATTTTTTTATAAATACTGAATTAAATAAATTTAGTTTTATTATACACTGTTTTTGAAAGTTTTGGTAGTTTTTGTTCATCATGATAGTCAACAACCAAAATTATGTAACATTTTTAGCGGTTGTAAAAATACGCCAGACGTTTTTTAGGATAGCTTTTGCTAAAATCCACTTACCATATTGAAAACTTCAGGAAACCGAAGTTATTACTGTATGTTGTTAATAAATACTGAAAACGACAAGCAAAAAATGGACACAGCCACCTCTGAGTCAAATCAAGTGTCGGCGTTTTTTCTGGCCCACCCTGTATAATAATTCAGATAACTAAGCCAATTCAAGGTACTGTAATTTTTGCAAATATTTTTAGCAGAAATTTTCTGAAATTTTTTCGCGATTAAAAATTCCTTCATGAGAAAGAATAGTAAATTTAGGTTTTCATATATCTCTGTCACGTTTCTTTGTACAAAATATGAACAGAATAGTGAAACTTGCTTCTTAGGGGTGTAAGGAACAACTTAGCAATAATTAATTGAGATCGGACCTGTTTATCTGTCACTGAAGCGGTAAGAGCGCTGTTTGCCGACTGTATGCTACCAACGTTATACGATTCATAATTATATTAATTACATTATTTTAATTACATGTAACTGGGTCACATTCAGGTACAGTATTTAGCTTGACTTTGGAACAAACTGGCCTACATTAGTGTACCAAAAACGGGATAAGGGTACATTAAACAGGTGTGTCCTAAAGAGTGCTCTGTACACCTGTTATCACGTGCCGCAGTCATTATAGACCTCGCAATTGGTTATAAGAAAACAACTAATTCAGTTCATGACCATTATTTTATCGCGGTGAATAGGACATTTCAGAATTTTGAAATTGAGAAACCGGACCGGACAATGGCAGAGTATTGTTGTGAAAATGGCAAAACTTGATTTGCAACTTCATCAATTTTTACATTTAAAAAAATGACAGGCGAGGCGAGGCTTATACGTGTCCTTTGGTCCTCATTCGTTGATGGTCCACTTCTAAATGTTTCAGGTTCACAACCAAAAAGGATGAAAAGTAAACTTTGGGTGTTTGAACCAAAAATGGAATACGATCAAAAAAAGATTTTGAACTATTTTTTCTTCCTTTAGTAAATTTTTGTGCAGAAATCAAATAAATAGGCATTACAAGAGCGAAGCATTACAGGAAATAGCATATCGCAGAATGGAATAGAAAAAATAACCGGATCCGCTCAATTGTCGACCCGGGTACCTCCTAGATTCCGACACCAACTTCCACGGCATAACCGGAGTTCATGGGGATTGCACTCATCGCTTCAAATATACACAGACAGGACTGGCCCGCATTCTCGGAACTTCTCAGAAATACGTGCATTGCTCTTTCAAATCACCCTGGAACCAGGAAGCCTTTGGGATTCTGACAAAAAAAACAACCGCAGTTTCTAAGTATGCAACCAGGAGTCCAGAAGGATCACGTCTGATAGACCACAGAAGGCTGCAGAAGCAATCTATATGAAAAAACCCACATGAAAACTATATATGTACATATGCCCGTATATTATCTTGAGATTGGGTGTATCGAGCCGAGGAATCTTGTAACACTATGAAAATTACTGTAGCCATCCACAGAGTATCAACTAAATGAATCGAGATGATTCGTTTGAGTGGAATTGTTAAACATACAGTATGTAGAAGATGAAAGATAATGGAAGATTGCTTTTAACATTACTAAAGTTAGCTATATATACTATAACCAACATTTGTATTAACGCAATATTAAATTAATGTTATTAAATATTACGCCTTACAGTTGACGATGATCGGGTAAAAACGCAAATACTTGGGTATAGTTTACTGTAGTTGCCGAATGACTAATATGATAAATCAACCTTATTCCACGATTTAACTGGCTTTCAACTCCGATGGAACTATTTGTTAAGCTGATCTTACCTTGATTAACAGAACTCATAATTTTTTGTGGTTAATATTTTTACAGATTAAGTACTTATCCTTTAGGAACACCTCTCATCCTGTTCCTTACGTAACTGAGTTAATTGTTGATCGAAAAGCAGATTAGTCATCAATCAAAGCATAATCAACTACATAATCATTGAGGCCATTCCAAAAAACTTCTGGCCTGTCTTATCTCAGCTTTTATTTAGCTCACAATCTACATACATACCTACGTATGATATAATCATATAATACATCTTCATACCCATCAACGCTTACGGAAGGTTTCGAGTGTTACATCTGAGCTAGTTAATCTGTTTGGATAATCGCTTTACTAGGAATAAATAATGAAATTGGTTCCTGAACGCCATACGTACATACTGTATATGCCATTATCCATGTATAATGTCGTAACTGCTACAAACAGGTTCATACAGTAACCAAATACGTCAAAAATACACATTTGTATCTCATGTATCAATTGTCCTTTGTAATTTGTAACACAAATAAACAGTTTAAGTAGCATGAAATCATATGCGTGTTTGATTTAATTTTTTTATGGTTTTTTGTCGTCATCAGAATTATTTACCTGGTAACGTGAAAACGCTCTTTATTCTTCACCTGCAAACATAGTTTATCATAGTAACTTTCTTTTGGCAACTATGTAGCTATATAAACTTTTACTGAATTGGGATTGAGTATAACATTGTCCTACAATCCATTGTTTTAATGTTAACGTACAATGTACAAATGTTATGTGGGCGATGACTGACAAACTGATGATGACTAAGCGATTGATTACCTACCCCATCCCTGCTCCCACCCTCGTACTTGAAGTTGTTTTTTTTGTTTCAGTCAACGATCAGACCATCGACAGCATCATCGAGTACGACACAGTCGGTGATCAAGGCATCGCACCACCGCTTCACCCCACAACCGATCAGACCCAAGACCGCCAGTGTGTTCGCCAACAGTGGCAACCCATTCGCCAAAGTGGCTAATCCTAACGCAGCCGCCAATACCACCGGTGTCGAACCGCCACCCAATTATATGGACCTGTAGATATGGAAATTCTGATATTTTATCCCCGAGTCTACTCCGTCTTGTTTGTTTACAACTCATTTTATGGTTCTGGTACATAGTTTTGTAAAACCCTTGGCCTCAGTCCCAAATACATGCTATCTAACTGCATTTTTGAGTGATGAATGATGCACTTCGATGACCGGAGGAACCAGTACGATGCCGAATTGGGTTATAGGGTTAAGGTGCACAGTGTTTGAGAAAGGTTTTATATGAAATGACCCAGGAAAAGACTACTCTCGATTAACACGCTGTACAAGCAATATAATCATTTCAGTGAAGCTGTACGATAAACGATTATTGATTAGTGTTGTAACATTGTAACACAGTAGTTGTTGTATTTTTTATGTTAGGTTTAGTTAATGTTTGTTATGGATACAGTCGTCATAGTTGTGATTTGTTACAAATCGTGGGAGGTCTGGTCTGTTACCAAATTTTTTGCTATCGTTTGGCCATGCGCATTTGTTTTTATTTTATGCTTGCTCTATATTTTATTATGAAAACGGGTCTGTTTGAACACTTATCAAGTGTATCTTACCATTTTTGTACTTTGCTGGCAAGATTTGCTCGTTTATTAATACGTTGAAGTAAGAGTTTTTATTAATTATGAAACCTACGCTAACGATAACTAATGTATCACCATCTTACACTTACACACTTACTACCATAGAATTGCTAATTGTCGCTTATCGAACATCGTACTAATTGTTGTATTTCATTCCGCACACCTGAATTCGCTTTGTGATCCACTGCTTGCTTGAGTTGATTTTTGTTGATAATTTTTTTATATTGTCGCCTCGCCGTTTTGTTCTTTGAAGATTACGAAACCTTTGCATGATTCCACCACCTACTGAATCATGAAAACAAGCGGCTTTTTTGGCTGTTTATCATTACATTCAACGGAGTTTCAGCTGCCTGATTGGTTTCCTGTTAAATCAATATTTACTTGAAATTCACCTGTGATTGTCTTGTGACGTCGCATTTAGTCATTAATGTTATGATCTTTTTCTCGTCTATTTGTCACACACACGTTTTTCTATCACCAATTAATGAATAAATGAAAATAGTAAAAAATAGTGAGAGTATTGTTACTCCAACAATTTTGGACCATTAGTTGCATCAGATATTTAATAAGCTATGCTTAGCGAAAGTCGTTCGCTAGCTTATCTACCTACATAGCGCACCGGAAAAGACCTATGCTAAAAAAATCTCTCATACAATCGGTTCAGAAGTTCACGTGTCAACTAATCACTATTCTTGACAAGAATACGGTATGACGCTCATAGAAATATGTACGGAAATGTTTAGAACCATTATAAGGAGAAAGCTCAGATAAGCCCACTCTTCGACAGCTTTCGAACAGGTGCTTTTTCATAAAAGTGTAGACAGTTTTATTCGAATCAAGTACACCTGTGAAATTAATAGACAAATATTGCAGACAGATATTGCAAGCAATGATAATGGATAATCACAAATGGTGAGTAAGAGTTATTTCTGGAATCGTCTGTGCAAAAGGCGCAATATGTGTTCACTGAGCTTGAGTTGCCGCAGCATTGAAGGTGGTGGGCTCGGCCTGGGAGTCGTGCTAGGCAGCGAGTAGTACTTATCCAGTGCTAAAAACATAACAAATCTAATAACTGCCTACCATAACCCAATGATCATAGCCAAGACGTACATACATAACTACCTACCATAACCCAATGATAATAGCCAAGGTGTTTCATTTAAAGCTGGTTTATTGCTACTGCGTGTGGCCTTGTATCGTCTCCATTGCGCACACGTGAAACCTCATGGAAAACTTTTTCAGAACCTTGCGGCGATAAACTATTTTATTTTCTTGTTTAGTAACTTGCTAGAAAAATGCATTGGTGAAACTAATTCTGAAAACTGAATGGGTTAAGTTTTGAAATTAATGAGTAAGTAGTCTAACCTATGTACTACACAACAAGAAAAGTGCTAATCTAATATAGGCGATGAGACTGAAACACCAGGCCTTTCTATAAATTAATTTCTCAAAGATCATGTAATAAGTTACAATCTAAATTCTAAAAGAAGGCTTACCCCTATCTCCGATAACTACGCCAAGAAAACTATAAGGTAACTGACCGGTTCCGACGGCTTTGTAGAGAGGCTTCGGGTTGGTGTTCAGTATTTTATAAGGAACGTATGACAGATGCATGCCAGATACTGCAAACAACGATTTCCATATTGTTATCCAATACAGTGAGTACTGTATTAACAGTTTTTTTTAGCGATTTGGCACAAAAAGACTTTTTGAATGAAGAACTTCTACTACGTAAAATTCGGAATTCACAACGGTTTCTGGAAGCACTTGGGATTCAAAACTTTTTTTATTACTGATTGAATTTTTTAATACTGATTGAAATAAACTGTAAATGAGGATGACACCTTTCGCTACACATATTTGTTCCCGATTAAAAAGTTTGAAACATTTGGTTGGAATAAAACTTGCTTTTATGAGTTCCGAAAGTGTTACAAGTAAAGGTCTTGAGACGACTCTGAACGCGCCCCAAATAAAGTGACCAACCCATATGTGACGTGATCAACATAAGTGTAATGCACACCCCGATCGTGTATGTGCTCCGCTCATTCATCACTTTAGTTTTATTAGCTAACTGAAAGCGTAATTATATGAAAACCAGAAGATTATTTACTATAACTGTTAGCCCTTAAAATGGTCTATTAAAATAAACGTCGATGGAATCTTAATCAGGTTATTTTCATGGAAGAAATTATCAAAACAAGTGGTGTGCAGAAATTTTCGCACAGGAACTTTACTCATTAGAAACTCATCAACCACTGCGTTTATATATGCCAGCATTTGAGGGCGTTGTCATGTTATGATACATAAAGAAGCACCATTGATTGAAACAGCTGCTCAAGTTAATTACTATTCCGGAACTATAAACCGAGTTGCTTGTTAAATGTAACGGAAGTTACCAGTGGTTTTATAAGAACATCGTTTGATCTCTTGATCTCTCAAAGATCGCTTTTTCGAGTGTTTGGCGCGTAAGTTATCAGGAAGTTTTTACAAAATTCCACATTTACGACAAGCAGTAATATCAGTTGAGATTGCTCTAACAGGATTATCACCTGTATAAATCACACGAAACATGAGTGGCAAAAAATACCTATAAAAAATTGTTGAACAGACAGTAAATAAATTTTACGTGCGGGGTGACCTTGTGATTGAACGGGTTACGGTAATGAGAGTTGGATCGTGTCAAGGAAGCCATGAGTCATGAATACATCTGCTGTGGCGCTTCATCCTTAAATTCCAACGATAATTGAACGGAACAGTTATCGGGAACGTGTTCCGTGCATATTACGGTAACTGTTTGATTTGTAGAAGTAGTTGTGAGCCAAATTACAAGTTTGAAATCATGTTGCTGCTGCTATGTAAACATTTCACAGGGAAGGATTGACAAGTTGATAAAAAGACAGCTTTAAGAGAAATACTTACTACTTTTTTATACCTGGATATACTAAGTCTATTTTCAATCCGAAATTTATTCACTTTAGGTCTCAGAACCAAATAATCTTTCCTACTGTGAGCACTGATTTACTGTAACATTAAATACTCTAAAACGAAAGATAGGTTTCAGTTACATTTTATACCATCTTTAAGTACAATTCAGGAAAATGGCTGTTGCTTTTTTGGTTGTCATTTGCACAATTCTCTGAAAGGATAACATAACCTGCTGAAAATTACAGTAACCGCCATATCACAGAAACTTTGCATCACAGGGTGCCAAAACTCTTGCATCTTTAGTTCAGAGGTAAGTTTTTCCGTTTTCTCCCATTAAAAACATAAAAATCAAATAAAAACATTATGTTGGATAGAAAACTTTAAATTAATATTACACACAGTTTTAGCTCCGAGGCCAGGTGTGAGGCATTTTTCATAAGCAGCGGTGCATAAAGTTTTTGCTATTTCTATTAGAATTTTAGAACTTTTAGAATTTTTCAATGCGGTATAATGTTTTTTATTTGAGTTTCTTGTTTTTCTCATGTGTAAAATTAGACGAACTCATTTTCAAAAAACAGTTTTTAATTAATAACCAACTATCACGTGAGTTATATGGGGTAAAACCGAAATATTTTATTTGCAGTTGATAAATGGTATTCAATACAGCCGTCAGATACGAGTATCGTCGTTTTTTTTCGATCCACCCGAAGATAATATGTGAGAATGTACAACAGGATTGTGGAAATGATTACTGGAAAGTGAGTTAGTTTGCATAAATACTACAACTACAGGTGTTCTAAAGACTACAAATGCCACATAAGTGCTTATTTATAGTGATTCGTATATGGCACCTCTTTTGTGTAACCGACTCGTTGATGTTGTTTTTAGTTTGATGCAATGGCGGACGAGCCAATCATCCAAAGGGAGGGGAATTTCGTCAAAGAGGGGGGAATCGGCAGTTTTATGCCATTTTACCAACACCTTGAACAAACAAAATCCACTGTTTAAAACCGCCAAAAAGGGGGAAAATCAACTTTTCTCTCCTCTTTTCGTCTGTTAACGGCTCGATGCGATATTAGACACATAGTGGCGGTGCAGAAGATTGCCTTGCAGGTGGTTTTATGCCACTAACATGTAACATATGACAGACACCCACACCCGTCTTCAAGTACGTAATTCTCTGATTGGTTAATGATCAAACTCGAGTCTGACTGTTGTCGGTATGATTCGATTACCGATATTTTTTTTTACAAAACATGACATATCTGCATGAAAAATGAGTCAGTTAATAATACTTGATTGTCTGTTTGATGGGTATGTAACTGATGGTATTTGGGTGGGTCTTCACAAGGTGTCCCACTTAAGAGTTAATTTTAAACTATTTATTAACTTTTAATTAGTTTGGTTATTTTTTTTTACTGCTGCTAATCGTTGGTGATCAGATTATAACTTGGATCAGATAGTAAACTACAGAGTGGGCGAAAAAAAATGACGACACTTCGATTTGATATAGAGTTGGCTGTGTATAATATTTTTGTCGTTTTCATCATATACGTTAACAACATATGAGCTTAGTTCTATTGATAATTTCGTTAGGATAGGTTCGGGTTTGAGAGAATCGTGCACTTTTGACTGAAAAAGTTGCTCGCTCGATTTTTCAACATCCTTACACAACCATATAAAATACGATAATTTGTCCCTACGATGAGTTTGTTACTGAAACATGAACTTCTCTTGTTTGGGATGTTTTTCACTACAGTTAACCTTTTCCCGCCTAGAAGGATGAGTTTCATCAAAAATTTCCAGTTTTGAAACGTGTGTGAAAAAGTTTTGATGAAAGAGTGAAAAAGTCGCTGATACTATTGTACGACTGAGCCTGTTTTCGAATTTTTAGTTTGAATAATTTTTTATAAATACTGAATAAAATAAATTTAGTTTTATTATACACTGTTTTTGAAAGTTTGGTAGTTTTTGTTCATCCTGATAGTCAACAACCAAAATTATGTAACATTTTTAGCGGTTGTAAAAATACGTCAGACGTTTTTTAGGATAGCTTTTGCTAAAATCCACTTACCATATTGAAAACTTCAGGAAACCGAAGTTATTACTGTATGTTGTTAATAAATACTGAAAACGACAAGCAAAAAATGGACACAGCCACCTCTGAGTCAAATCAAGTGTCGGCGTTTTTTCTGGCCCACCCTGTATAATAATTCAGATAACTAAGCCAATTGAAGGTACTGTAATTTTTGCAAATATTTTTAGCAGAAATTTTCTGAGATTTTTTCGCGATTAAAAATTCCTTCATGAGAAAGAATAGTAAATTTAGGTTTTCATATATCTCTGTCACGTTTCTTTGTACAAAATATGAACAGAATAGTGAAACTTGCTTCTTAGGGGTGTAAGGAACAACTTAGCAATAATTAATTGAGATCGGACCTGTTTATCTGTCACTGAAGCGGTAAGAGCGCTGTTTGCCGACTGTATGCTACCAACGTTATACGATTCATAATTATATTAATTATATTATTTTAATTACATGTAACTGGGTCACATTCAGGTACAGTATTTAGCTTGACTTTGGAACAAACTGGCCTACATTAGTGTACCAAAAACGGGATAAGGGTACATTAAACAGGTGTGTCCTAAAGAGTGCTCTGTACACCTGTTATCACGTGCCGCAGTCATTATAGACCTCGCAATTGGTTATAAGAAACCAACTAATTCAGTTCATGACCATTATTTTATCGCGGTGAATAAGACATTTCAGAATTATGAAATTGAGAAACCGGACCGGACAATGGCAGAGTATTGTTGTGAAAATGGCAAAACTTAATTTGCAACTTCATCAATTTTTACATTCAAAAAAAATTACAGGCGAGGCGAGGCTTATACGTGTCCTTTGGTCCTCATTCGTTGATGGTCCACTTTTGATGGTCCGTTTCAGGTTCACAACCAAAAAGAATGAAAAGTAAACTTTGGGTGTTTGAACCAAAAACGGAATACGATCAAATAAAGATTTTGAACTATTTTTTCTTCCTTAAGTAAGTTTTTTGTCCAGAAATCAAATAAAAAGGCATTACAAGAGCGAAGCATTACAGGAAATAGCATATCACAGAATGGAATAGAAAAAAATAACCCGATCCGCTCAATTGTCGACCCGGGTACCTCTTGGATTCCGACACCAACTTCCACGGCATGACCGGAGTCCATGGGGATTGCACTCATCGCTTCAAAGATACACAGACATGACTGGCCCGTATTCTCGGAACTTCTCAGAAATACGTGCATTGCTCTTTCAAATCACCCTGGAACCAGGAGGAGGTCTTTGGGATTCTGACAAAAAAACAACCGCATTTTTCTAAGTATGCAACCAGGAGTCCAGAAGGATCACGTCTGATAGACCACAGAAGGCTGCAGAAGCAATCTATATGAAAAAAAAACACATGAAAACTATATATGTACATATGCCCGTATATTATCTTGAGATAGGGTGTATCGAGCCGAGGAATCTTGTTACACTATGAAAATTACTGTAGCCATCCACAGAGTATAAACTAAATGAATCGAGATGATTCGTTTGAGTGGAATTGTTAAACATATACAGTATGTAGAAGATGAAAGATAATGGAAGATTGCTTTTAACATTACTAAAGTTAGCTATATATACTACAACAAACATTTGTATTAACGCAATATTAAATTAATGTTATTAAATATTACGCCTTACAGTTGCAGATGATCGGGTAAAAACGCAAATACTTGGGTATAGTTTACTGTAGTTGCCGAATGACTAATACATTAAATCAACCTTATTCCACGATTTAACTGGCTTTCAACTCCGATGGAACTATTTGTTAAGCTGATCTTAGCTTGATTAACAGAACTCATAATTTTTTGTGGCGAATATTTTCACAGATTAAGTACTTATCCTTTAGGAACACCTCTCATCCTGTTCCTTACGTAACTGAGTTAATTGTTGATCGAAAAGCAGATTAGTCATCAATCAAAGCATAATCAACTACATATTCATTGAGGCCATTCCAAAAAACTTCTGGCCTGTCTTATCTCAGCTTTTATTTAACTCACAATCTACATACCTACGTATGATATAATCATATAATACATCTTCATACCCATCAACGCTTACGGAAGGTTTCGAGTGTTACATCTGAGCTAGTTAATCTGTTTGGATAATCGCTTTACTAGGAATAAATAATGAAATTGGTTCCTGAACGCCATACGTACATACTGTATATGCCATTATCCATGTATAATGTCGTAACAGCTACATACAAGCAGGTTCATACAGTAACCAAATACGTCAAAAATACACATTTGTATCTCATGTATCAATTGTCCTTTGTAATTTGTAACACAAATAAACAGTTTAAGTAGCATGAAATCATATGCGTGTTTGATTTAATTTTTTATGGTTTTTGTCGTCATCAGAATTATTTACCTGGTAACGTGAAAACGCTCTTTATTCTTCACCTGCAAACATAGTTTATCATAGTAACTTTCTTTTGGCAACTATGTAGCTATATAAACTTTTACTGAATTGGGATTGAGTATAACATTGTCCTACAATCCATTGTTTTAATGTTAACGTACAATGTACAAATGTTATGTGGGCGATGACTGACAAACTGATGATGACTAAGCGAGGATGAACATAAATTACATCGGACAGTTTAAGATTACAATTTTGATGAAAAGCGGAGAACAGAAATGAACTATATGTATTATTGAAACCAGACTAGGAAAAAAAGAAAAATAATTTATTGAGCCGTATCGGTAACAAACAATTAAACTCCAAATCAATATGAAAATCAAATGTACATGAATTAAATTTATGTTTATTAGAATTTGTTATTACAAATTAACACATTAGTTACGATATTTAATCACGTGGGCGGTTAACTCAAAAACGTAGTGCACATGATACTCAATCAATAATCACATGACAAATGTTACAATCATTGACTTACTTACGGTGATTACAGTATCACTAATCCCTTTCGGGATATTGACTTTCAAAATTATACAATACACAAGTTGTGGCTGGGAATGATTCAAGAGTGAGTAAAACCAGTTCTGATACCGCTCAAAACTTTTCACCATTTTCACTCGTCCACGTTACTTTGCGCTTTTCATCGCCATCGTCGCCAATGTACGATGGGTTGTTCGCATCCTGCTGGCTGATCGTCTGGCTGATGGCCGTCATCTTACGCTCGTACTCCTGTAACACTCACTCACTCACTCACTCTCACTCACTCACTCACTCACTCACTCACTCACTCACTCACTCACTCACTCACTCACTCACTCACTCACTCACTCACTCACTCACTCACTCACTCACTCACTCACTCACTCACTCACTCACTCACTCACTCACTCACTCACTCACTCACTCACTCACTCACTCACTCACTCACTCACCTGTTCACCCATTGGGTTCACCTTGGCCGTTCGCATCGATGGTTCGAGGAGGAATCGAGGCACTTCAATCTTGGTGACGTCACGTCGGGACAGCCAGATCTGTATAATCAGACAGCATATGACTTCTATATTTTATATGTCTATGTATATCTATGTTTCTATTTATATGTCTTTTTACGTTTCGTAGGTTTACTATTTCAACTTACGGGTTATTAAAGGTTATTTACTCTCAATTGATGCTACAGGACTTTTTGAGATTCTAGTGAAAATTTGTATTATAATTGTAAATGCAACAACTTTGGAACATCAGATGCATCAAATACATTAAGAGGACGCACGCCTGAATTCTGGTTGTTCGAATCAACTTCGAAATCAGCTGAATCTAACATCGAACATCGCTGATCTATGTATATCATGCATTCATCATGTT
>OZ038447.1:11829698-11864698 GCA_964036265.1 Daptonema setosum
GAGTAACTGAATTTGACTGTTTTTTTATTAAGTTAAAATAAGTTAGTGAGTAAAATATTGAATATTTGTGAGCAGATTGTGACCGAATAAAATGGCTATAAGAGCAGTGAGTATGAGTGACTAAAGACTTTAAGTTATGTGAGCTGTGATGAATGAATGAGCAGACTTATGGGGGAGTGCACGAGTAAATTTTGTGTTGAAGAGCGAGTAAGTGATCAAATGAGTCAGTGAATAAGTATGGTTAGTGAGTGAGTCAAGCGAGTTAGTGAATGAGTTAGCGAGCGAGTTAGTGGTTAGTGAATGAGTTACTGAGTGAGTCAACTAGTAGGTAAGTTCATAAGCAACGTTATCAGTGTTGTTGTAGTAGACGATGACTGACAACTCGGACTGGATGTACATGCAGGTCACAACCTCCTCATCAACGTCCCATGTAGTCATCCAAGTGCCTGTTTCCGGTGTGCCTATTGTGGCACATTCACTGCAAATCAATAATCACTAAAACTACGAAAAACCTAACTCTGGTATCGCCTTTCCAGAGTTTCTTGTCACTCAAAAAAATTCGGCTCTTATTTTGCCTTCAAATCTGCTATTGGCGCGCAACCAAATTTTTGGGTAAATGAAATTTTCACATGACATTTAGATAACACCGAAACGGTGCGTCCATTCATTCCCTACCAGACATTGAAATCATAGAAACTATTTTGATAACAAGATGAGCCAGTAAACATCACTAAAATAATACTCAATACCCAATGAAACCGCCGATAATCAATCAATTTGGTAAAGTTCAATAGAAACTAGGGTAAACCCGTTGCAGGGCAACGAATGATCAAGTTTAAAAATAATAACCATTTCCTGCACTAAACCCGAGGATGAAGTATATTTTTGTATACCATCCAAAGAAATTAGTGCGATGAATGAGTAGTTTTGTAGTAACCTGTATATAGTGGCCACGGCGGCAAGCACCAAGAGAACACAAAACGTCTTCATGTCTGGCTGAAAATAATGCGCTATTATATACTATTATTATTATTTATTTATAATACATATTTTCATTATTCTATTGTTTAATTCAAGTTCAGTGAAACGTTTGCTGTTATCATGATGAAGTGACTTTCCTCGACGAGGTTAATCTACCGACTTTAGTACATTTTAGCATTGGCTTTAACCCAAAACTTATTATGGTTCCTAACGTTTGAATTAGATTTTCAGAAAAGTCTGTGTTTTCTAAATGTCTAAGCACAAAACATCTACGTTTGAATTAGCCATTCTCACAGGAAGGTATAAGTACAAAGTCTTGAATATATGATTGTTTAGTTATAGAAAGTAGGACCACTGGCCGCTCGGTTCAACCGGTGATATCTGGACACTGATGTATGTATGTATCTATGTACTGTGTACCCAACTGCAACTTGCAACGATCAGCATCTGATTACCACCGATACAACCCACCTACCCATCTACTGTACCACAGTTTCTTATATGCTTCCAGTAGTTGCTTATCATCTGATACTGCGTCGGCAGCGGATGAGATATTTGATAGAGTGAAATATCTCAAGTTTATATTTTTAAATTATTTTCTGTCATTTTAACTATTGAGAAACGTGACAAATTGTTTTAGTAAAATTAGAAGAACATTTGATCTGTTGAAAACAATTTGGTCGTTGTGTCCACTACGTCAGTGTCAGCGTAGATATTCTGGTTTCCATTTGCTTGCTCAGCGTCCTTTAGGGCTACAATTTTACTTAAACGCAACCAAAAATAACAGTTCCTTATCAGGTTATTTATTTGTGTATTTATTGCGTTTTCGATGATTATACAACCGGTCGGCCACAGAAACAGAACTACTGTGCGGTCATTTACTCATCTTAGTTTGTACGATGACAACAGAACTACCGTGCGGTCTTTACCCATGTTAGTACGATGACAACAGCTCTCAAAAAAATCCGAAAAAAACACAGAATAAATTTGAAACAATTTTAATTGTTTAACTTTCGAAACTCGAGGAACAGCCGATTTCGCGTTAAAATGTTTTGTAAACAAATGTAAAATAGATACTGTTAAAAGTTTTTTTTATCAGTTGATGACCGATTTCCATGAAACGGATAGTAACAACTTGGATTATAGTCCGCACTTGGATTATTGAATGATAAGTTTCAAATTTCCAAGGTTGTTTGAACTTACGTCATGCTCATCGAATAAATTTTGTTGTTCACGATCAATACAGGAGACGGGTGATCAAGAACTTGATTGTTGTCCAGAGTGACGTTAAGACGACTTTATCTAATACTATAAAGAAACAGTGTGCGTCCGTCTGTCTGTCTGTAACGCCAGCCCGGTTTACCACAGTTAACGCCAGCCCGGTTAACCACAGTTGCAGCTATAGCGACGAGCACTGTTTTCACGTATGGTGCAGCAATAGCAGTCTGGAGTAGGCCGATAGTAGGTTAATGTTTCACGAGCTAATGTTTCAGTCCGATAGTGGGTTAATGTTTCACGAGCTAATGTTTCAGTAGAAAACTGATGTCCCATTTTAAGAAATGGGGACAAAACGCAGTTTATTATATTAACGTCAAAACGAGCTAATGTTTCATACATTAAAGTTATAAATGAGTTAATGTTTCAAGAGTCTAAACGAGCTAATGTTTCAGTAGCGACCAGTGGCCTGTTTTCACAACTGTCCCCATTTAAATAAATGGGGACAAAAGCCTGTTTTCACGTATGTCCCCATTTTATGAAATGGGACAAAAGCCTGTTTTAACATCTGTCCCCATTTTAATAAATGGGGACAAAAACCTGTTTAGTTCGGTAATAGATTACTTTCCACGGGAAGCTTCAAAATGGCACAATAGATTATTTCCACAGGATATTCATTGCAACGGCAATAGATTACTTTCCACGGAAGGTGCCTAATGGCTCAATATATTATTTCCACGGGATATTCATTGCAACGGAAATCGATTACTTTCCACGGGAAGTTCCTAATGGCTGAATATATTATTCATATGCTAAATTAATCTGATTTTAGTGTCCACGGGATATATCCAATACTGGTAGTAATACTTTTTTTAAATAATATTTTTAAATAAATGGGGACAAAAGCCTGTTTTCACGTATGTCCCCATTTTATGAAATGGGACAAAAGCCTGTTTTAACATCTGTCCCCATTTTAATAAATGGGGACAAAAACCTGTTTAGTTCGGTAATAGATTACTTTCCACGGGAAGCTTCAAAATGGCACAATAGATTATTTCCACAGGATATTCATTGCAACGGCAATAGATTACTTTCCACGGAAGGTTCCTAATGGCTCAATATATTATTTCCACGGGATATTCATTGCAACGGAAATCGATTACTTTGCACGGGAAGTTCCTAATGGCTGAATATATTATTCATATGCTAAATTAATCTGATTTTAGTGTCCACGGGATATATCCAATACTGGTAGTAATACTTTTTTTAAATAATATTTTTACATGCAATGATCAACGCAACGGTAATAGATTACTTTCCACGGGAAGCTTCAAAATGGCTCAATAGATTATTCATATGCTAAATTAATCTGATTTTAGTGTCCACGGGATATATCAAATACTGAAAGTAATATTTTTTTAAATAATATTTTTACATGCAATGATCAACGCAACGGTAATAGATTACTTTCCACGGGAAGCTTCAAAATGGCTCAATAGATTGTTTCCACGGGATATTCATTGCAACGGCAATAGATTACTTTCCACGGAAGGTTCCTAATGGCTCAATATATTATTTCCACGGGATATTCATTGCAACGGCAATCGATTACTTTCCACGGGAAGTTCCTAATGGCTGAATAGATTATTCATATGCTAAATTAATCTGAGTGGAAGTTCCTAATGGCTGAATAGATTATTCATATGCTAAATTAATCTGATTTTAGTGTCCACGGGATATATCCAATACTGAAAGTAATACTTTTTTTAAATAATATTTTTACATGCAATGATCAACGCAACGGTAATAGATTACTTTCCACGGGAAGCTTCAAAATGGCTCAATAGATTATTTCCACGGGATATTCATTGCAACGGCAATCGATTACTTTCCACGGGAAGTTCCTAATGGCTCAATAGATTATTCATATGCTAAATTAATCTGATTTTAGTGTCCACGGGATATATCCAATACTGAAAGTAATATTTTTTTAAATAATATTTTTACATGCAATGATCAACGCAACGGTAATAGATTACTTTCCACGGGAAGCTTCAAAATGGCTCAATAGATTATTTCCACGGGATATTCATTGCAACGGCAATAGATTACTTTCCACGGAAGGTTCCTAATGGCTCAATATATTATTTCCACGGGATATTCATTGCAACGGCAATCGATTACTTTCCACGGGAAGTTCCTAATGGCTGAATAGATTATTCATATGCTAAATTAATCTGTTTTTAGTGTCCACGGGATATATCCAATACTGAAAGTAATACTTTTTTAAATAGTATTTTTACATGCAATGATCAACGCAACGGTAATAGATTACTTTCCACGGGAAGCTTCAAAATGGCTCAATAGATTATTTCCACGGGATATTCATTGCAACGGCAATCGATTACTTTCCACGGGAAGTTCCTAATGGCTCAATAGATTATTCATATGCTAAATTAATCTGATTTTAGTGTCCACGGGATATATCCAATACTGAAAGTAATATTTTTTTGAATAATATTTTTACATGCAATGATCAACGCAACGGTAATAGATTACTTTCCACGGGAAGCTTCAAAATGGCTCAATAGATTATTTCCACGGGATATTCATTGCAACGGGATTGTGAATCCGCAAACAATGTTAAAATTAATACCGAGGCAAGTCATCAAAGAAAAAATTGTTTCATTTACAAAGTAAACAACAAAGCACAATCATCCTCAATGTATAACGGGACATGGGCTCAATGTATAACGAGTCAGTTAATAGTTAGTGACTATTGAGCCCTCAATTTCATTCAGACACATCTCAATCAATGACATGATAACCCTGAACACCGCAACCTGAGTTACAAAGATATTTTGTAAACTAAAACCCGTAAAACTTTTGAGCGGGTCACTCGTGACAAATAGCATAATAGAGAAAACTGGTAAACTTACCAGCCAAAGTCCTAATGGCTCAATATAATATTTCCATGGGATATTCATTGCAACGGAAATAGATTACTTTCCAAAACGACACTAAATAATAAAATATAAAAATGTAAATTTTTGTTCACGTTTCACGACTGGTATATTTTAAAATTATGGACATTGCGTGTTGCTCAGTTATTAATACCGTTCTCAATTAGAAGAATCAAAAAATTATAATCCACTACTACATTATAATCCTGTCATTGTGCATACACTTTAAAACTGGCTCGATAGATTACCTTCCACCAAACTAACTGGTTCAATAGAGCAGTGTTTAACAATGTAGTACAACAATCTAATACCCAGATCTCTAATACTCGGCCCTAATTCTCGGCAGAATACCCGGTAAAGCGCGCGCAGCGCGCACAGAAGCACAACTCAAGCAGAATCCCCGGGCCCAATACCGAGCTGCAGTCCCTAGTAGTTTTCATGAAAAGATTGGAAAACTTTGGGATGCAGTTTTCATGTGTTGCCTATTCCATAAAAGATGTGCTTACTATAAATATAATTGACAAAACTTTCAAATAAATACCCTCAACACTATCGTTCCGAAGGGACGGGTTGGTGACTAGTTACATGACATTACATTACTATAAAATCCACACTGTATGCTGCTTATGACAACAACAAAAAGTCAGTTACTACCCCTTATCTGATGTACAACAAATTTATTACACGTAATCACAATTCAAACACCGACGAAAGATGAGAATCAGGGATTTTATATACAAATAAAGATGAATACGTGATTATGATCACTGGTGAGTGGTGAACGAGCCAAACCTCTAAAGGAAGGGGGATCTTTCCAAAGAGGGGAGAATTGGCATCGGACCATTTTACCCCAATGAATGAATTCTACATTCTGAAACCGCCAAAAAGGTGGGAATTCCATTGTCCCCTTATCGTCCACTAGTGATTATGATAATTGCCAAATGGAAGAAGACAACACTGAATCAGGATCAGGATGCGTTTTGTTCGATGTTGTCAAGGGCTTTGCCGGCAGTTGCGTGCTGCTCGACGGCACACGGCTGTGGCTGGACGAAACCACGTTTGCGAGACGCCCGTTGTATGCAGCTCTGAAACATATATGTGGATTCGCACTTTGGTGGTGAACACAAAGAAAAATTGTAGTTATCGAGACAGAAAAATATATCAAAATAACAAGTATTTAATGACTGAGTCATTCACAAACTCCCTCCCGCCATAACTAACTCAATAGTCATTTAGCCGTACATATCAAGGAACGGAACATCACTATTCCGACTAACCGTCCTCAGCTTATACGTATCGGCGTTTTCGTTGTACCAGAGCTCAACCTGTGTCACTGACTTGGTGCCCAACACGTTGGCAACCGTCTCAAAGTCCGCTCCGTATTTGTCAAATGCTGCAAGAATACACAAACGACAAACTTAATATTGGAATTTTCCATTAACTTCGCCATGGTCTTTTTGGTGTATGATATCATCTTTTAACTTCACTGATATTCAATATAAAACATACGCTGTTTCGTTGCACTTGCATACTAATAAATTTAACCCAACTACTAACGCTTTTTTCACTGTTCAATAAGTGGAGGATGAGAGACAATTTATCTAAATCCGACCATATCTGGTATGTAAAGTTCATGCCCAGTAACAATAAAATGTCTTGTTTGTAGCTGACCTTTAAATGCGATCGTCTTTTCCTCGGTCGACCACGAGTAAGTGCGAGCACCCGAACCCCGTTGACGGTACTTGCTAAGCTTGCATTGATGCTGAACAAAGCATCACGGTTAACATAAAACTATAGAATCAAGTTTGAATTTATCATGTTGTCTAAATTACGGTATGATTATATAAAAATTAACTTAATAATGGTCAACTGAAAGACGAACCTCTTTCAAGCGTTCATAGTCGACTTGGAGTTGATTGAGTTCAATGTCGGCCTTGGAGCGCAACGATTTCAGTTTGCGATTCATCGCGCTGAAAAAGACCGAGGAGAAGTGTAACTGTGAAAGGTAAACCAAATTATGTACTTCTGAAACAAACAGAACAGTTGACAAACTCGAGCTCCGCGTTTACATCGTTAGATATTTGCTCGACCGATTTGCCCGACTTGACCAAGTTGACCACATCGGTTACAATCGGCAAGTAATCTTAAATGTGTTCAGCAGAAGTTAATATATAGTCAAATGTCAATCAAACTTCAGTCAGTGCAACCAAATGAATCAATCTGCTATTTATATCAGATTTATATGTGGACGCTTTCAGTATTTCTCTAAAAGCCAGCATTTTGATTAAATATGTATGACATTGAATCGAACGGTCAACCAGATTCTATCTATCATTTAGCTAGTAATTGCAGTAACCAACTCGGTGCAATTGTAGTGCCCAATGGTTCATCTTCAACGCCCGTATCCATCGCTTCATTCTCCGAACTGAGAGGACGTGATTGACCCGTTTTCCTTAAAACATTAATTTTTCCCGCATCACAAAAACTTGTATTCCAAACCAAATAGATACTTACAGTATATTACAACGCTCATGTTTATCCTATAAGAGAATTTTTCCCTGAATAACAATGTGCCATGAAACTCACACTCACATTTGTGATAATTGAAAAAAACATAAATTTACTAGCATTTTATATGAAAGTTTATAGTGAACCCGTATGAAAAGCGACGCGAAACATGAAAAAAGCTACAGGTGAATAATGACTAACTTAAAATAAAGATGGCATGATGAGCAAAGCTGAAGGGTGCTGGTTGGCTTTTCGGATGATGTGCCTGCGCCACGACGAGAGGGGCGCGTTATAGAACCACCACCTGATGACTGAAAAAGAAAAAAAACTTTTTTGATAATAGCGAATAATTGCCATAGATCTAATCGTAACAACACATTCATGATTAATGAACAAACGTAATGATACGTTAGAAAGTACAGAAACACATACAAGATCATTGAAATGACTTGATTTTACTTCACAGCTAGTAAGCTGAATAAGTAGATTTCTTGGAGCGATACTTAAGCCCCGTTTATACTTGAGCGCAGGCGCAGCGCAGATTTGGGTGCAATCTACGGGTGCAGATCTACGGGTGCAGATCTACGGGCGCAGCTGTTTAGCGACTATAAACGCACGAGCGCAGTCAAAATTCCAGTTTTTGAGCGATTTTATTTGATATGAAACCGAAGTTTTTGTGTGTCTTCTTTTAGATATTCTTGATCACTGATTTTTTTCATGAATTTTGAGACCAAAAAGAGCCGAAACTAAGGTGAATTTTTTTTCGGTCGAGATTTTGGGCGATCTGATTTGATATAAAACCAAAATTTTTGTGTGACTTCTCTTACATATTCTTGATCACTGATTTTTTTCATGAATTTTGAGACCAAAAAGAACCGAAAAGGAGCTGAAAAATTTTTGATCGATTTTTGGCATCCGGGTCGGATCCGGTCGATTATGCATACCGTGTTATGTGAGCTGTCGAACGTTGATCAAATCAAAACTACAGTTATTTTAGAGCTCTTGGGGACAGTATTCAATCAGCTAGGGTCATTGACGTAATAAAATGTGAATTTTCCGTTAAAAATGTTGAGAGAAACTCAAAAACTCTTATAAGTTAATTTAGGGAAATCGCGCAAAACAGGCACAGTTTTATATAACACACCCCCATGTGAAACATGAACGATTCTGTAGCGCGGCTCTGCTTGATTTTGCGTGCTTTGTTAGTGCTATAGTGGCTGTCGTTTTACACCACATTCTGGAGCTCGAAATCCAATGAAAAAACGGGTTATAAACTGGAAAAATTTCATAAAACTATCTAGAAAGAGTGTTTTGACCTTTTTATAAAAATATACAATTTTTATTGAATGTAAAACAACAATCTGCACCATCCAATATCAATTCAATTTGATATTGGGTGCAGCCATACAAATCTGCACCCGTAGATCTGCAGCATAGATCTACGGTGCAGCCCAGTGCAGCGAGTATAAATGCAAACATGCCGTAGATCTATGCCGTAGACAGTTTTGTATGGCTGCGCTGCGTCTGCGCTCGAGTATAAACGGGGCTTTACACTTAGCCTGTCACTGTCATACATACAGTGAATTGCACTACTACTCTGTCATACATACAGTGAATTGCACTACTACTCTGTCATACATACAGTGAATTGCACTACTACTCTGTCATACATACAGTGAATTGCACTACTACTCTGTCATACATACAGTGAATTGCACTACTACTCTGTCATACATACAGTGAATTGCACTACTACTCTGTCATACATACAGTGAATTGCACTACTACTCTGTCATACATACAGTGAATTGCACTACTACTCTGTCATACATACAGTGAATTGCACTACTACTCTGTCATACATACAGTGAATTGCACTACTACTCTGTCATACATACAGTGAATTGCACTACTACTCTGTCATACATACAGTGAATTGCACTACTACTCTGTCCTGTCATACATACAGTGAATTGCACTACTACTCTGTCATACATACAGTGAATTGCACTACTACTCTGTCATACATACAGTGAATTGCACTACTACTCTGTCCTGTCATACATACAGTGAATTGCACTACTACTCTGTCATACATACAGTGAATTGCACTACTACTCTGTCATACATACAGTGAATTGCACTACTACTCTGTCATACATACAGTGAACTGCACTACTACTCTGTCATACATACAGTGAATTGCACTACTACTCTGTCATACATACAGTGAATTGCACTACTACTCTGTCATACATACAGTGAATTGCACTACTACTCTGTCATACATACAGTGAATTGCACTACTACTCTGTCATACATACAGTGAATTGCACTACTACTCTGTCATACATACAGTGAATTGCACTACTACTCTGTCATACATACAGTGAATTGCACTACTACTCTGTCATACATACAGTGAATTGCACTACTACTCTGTCATACATACAGTGAATTGCACTACTACTCTGTCATACATACAGTGAATTGCACTACTACTCTGTCATACATACAGTGAATTGCACTACTACTCTGTCATACATACAGTGAATTGCACTACTACTCTGTCCTGTCATACATACAGTGAATTGCACTACTACTCTGTCATACATACAGTGAATTGCACTACTACTCTGTCATACATACAGTGAATTGCACTACTACTCTGTCCTGTCATACATACAGTGAATTGCACTACTACTCTGTCATACATACAGTGAATTGCACTACTACTCTGTCATACATACAGTGAATTGCACTACTACTCTGTCATACATACAGTGAACTGCACTACTACTCTGTCATACATACAGTGAATTGCACTACTACTCTGTCATACATACAGTGAATTGCACTACTACTCTGTCATACATACAGTGAATTGCACTACTACTCTGTCATACATACAGTGAATTGCACTACTACTCTGTCATACATACAGTGAATTGCACTACTACTCTGTCATACATACAGTGAATTGCACTACTACTCTGTCCTGTCATACATACAGTGAATTGCACTACTACTCTGTCATACATACAGTGAATTGCACTACTACTCTGTCATACATACAGTGAATTGCACTACTACTCTGTCATACATACAGTGAACTGCACTACTACTCTGTCATACATACAGTGAATTGCACTACTACTCTGTCATACATACAGTGAATTGCACTACTACTCTGTCATACATACAGTGAATTGCACTACTACTCTGTCATACATACAGTGAATTGCACTACTACTCTGTCATACATACAGTGAATTGCACTACTACTCTGTCATACATACAGTGAATTGCACTACTACTCTGTCATACATACAGTGAATTGCACTACTACTCTGTCATACATACAGTGAATTGCACTACTACTCTGTCATACATACAGTGAATTGCACTACTACTCTGTCATACATACAGTGAATTGCACTACTACTCTGTCATACATACAGTGAATTGCACTACTACTCTGTCATACATACAGTGAATTGCACTACTACTCTGTCATACATACAGTGAATTGCACTACTACTCTGTCATACATACAGTGAATTGCACTACTACTCTGTCCTGTCATACATACAGTGAATTGCACTACTACTCTGTCATACATACAGTGAATTGCACTACTACTCTGTCATACATACAGTGAATTGCACTACTACTCTGTCCTGTCATACATACAGTGAATTGCACTACTACTCTGTCATACATACAGTGAATTGCACTACTACTCTGTCATACATACAGTGAATTGCACTACTACTCTGTCATACATACAGTGAACTGCACTACTACTCTGTCATACATACAGTGAATTGCACTACTACTCTGTCATACATACAGTGAATTGCACTACTACTCTGTCATACATACAGTGAATTGCACTACTACTCTGTCATACATACAGTGAATTGCACTACTACTCTGTCATACATACAGTGAATTGCACTACTACTCTGTCATACATACAGTGAATTGCACTACTACTCTGTCATACATACAGTGAATTGCACTACTACTCTGTCATACATACAGTGAATTGCACTACTACTCTGTCATACATACAGTGAATTGCACTACTACTCTGTCATACATACAATGAATTGCACTACTACTCTGTCATACATACAGTGAATTGCACTACTACTCTGTCATACATACAGTGAATTGCACTACTACTCTGTCATACATACAGTGAATTGCACTACTACTCTGTCATACATACAGTGAATTGCACTACTACTCTGCTCACTTACTTTGCACACGCGTTTACAGTTTTTGCACGCATTTGGATTGTCTCGTTCAGCCTGGTCCAAAACCGACTCATCGTCGAGCGTCGGTGGTTTGTCATCGGTCAGAGTGTTGGCTGATTCACTGGCACTGACGGCACCCGAACCCGTGGCATCCATCGATGTATCCAATGACTTGAGTGCCGTGGGCACACCCTCGTCTAGATCACCGACGACACCCGGTGCCGCCGTACCGGTAGTGCTGCCAGTGTTGTCTGCGCGCCTATATTATAATGATTACACTCAGTTTTTATTACCAAAATTTTTTATCAAATGAAACAACCGATTTCGCAACCAAATTTAATAACTCTACCTATGTTTTATCTAAAAAAAAATACAAATCAAATCAGATTTTAATTAGAACACTAATTATAGCTTGGTTGAAATGTATGTACGTATGTACGTATCTTCTTTACAAAGGGCAATTCCATTTTTACTTTTCTTCAATACGCTACTATTTAGCTAGCTGAACGAACCAAAGTGCATCAAGCAGACTGTTGCAGTCCTTCTCCTTCTTCCACAAGTAGTAGTAGTCGACCAATTGACCGACAGTTTTGTGCGGCATCTGAAAAAATACGGGATTCAATGAACTCAGGAATCATTTTTGGGTTTTATTTCAGCTGCTGACCATCCAAATTTTCCAGAGAACCCCCCCCCCCCATGCGAAAATCACATCAAAAAACTATTTGATGATGAAAACGACCAACAATCGTTCGAATTCGGGTAAAGTTTTTTCCATGCAACGTGAATGCCTGAGAGAACAGCTGTATATCTTTTGATGACCATTCAGTCGTTACAACGGTGAGCCGAGAGAGCTCTTTCAGTGCATCAGGTATACGGTACTTGCACCAGTGAAGCACGCCCAGGGCCTGAAGTCATCAGAAATAAGATAGCTAAACTACGTTCCATTCTTTTGACGTAAAGTAATAAAACATGATTAAGTTTGAAGTGAGTTTGACTGACTGAGCATAAGAACAGGTTAGGTTAAATTGAAGATAACACGATCAATATATATTACTTGATCAATAGCCACTCCATAATCAGCAATGGCTGCCCGACAAAACTCCTCCATGTCTTTATCGGAGCACTGACAAACGGTCGGGCTATAATTAAAACATTATAACTCTATTGTAATATTGTTTATTGTTATATTGTTATTATAACAACGACTATTATTATGAACAACAACTAAATAACTCTAAACAACTAATATACAAACAAAATGACTACAATACAATAATCCAAAACAAATCGGTGGTAGCAGACAACAAGACAGAGAATTTTCTAGTTTCAACTCTTTGTAACGCAACATTGCATTTTTAAATGATTTATTTTTAACCTGAAAACACAGATGGCTCGTTCTTCGTCACGTTTGGCATTCTTGGCATTGCCCAAAACAGGCAAATCAACCTGCAATACAAAAATATAATTCAAATAATAAATACATCAGAAATAAAAGACCTGAGTTCTGAATGACCAATTCATAGCATAAACCCGACCTGATATTCATTGCCTACGCGTATGGAGCGGTCTGAATACGGGTACAGCACACTGGCTAAAACAAATAAGAATATAAATGAATGAAATAATTGACATTGAAATATTAGACTATTAGAACACACATATTTATAGGACGAAACATACGGTTACCGTAATACGTAACTCTTACACTATCATGGTCTGGTCATGGTACAAAAAATCACCCCAAACCAACCAAGTCCGCCTTCGGTGCTCGGTCGGTGACTGTTCACGATAGAACAGTTGTTCTGAAAGTATTACATTACACATTCAATTCACAAATAAAAACAATGAATCAGCGCGGAGCAGCAGTTCAACTCATAATATAATATTCTATCATTTTGAAATTTATGATTCGTACTCTTCTCTAAGACGACGTACCTCAGCCAGCTGAATATATGTGGATATAGAATAGAAGGTAAGGTGAAAAAGAGAACCAGACAAAAAGTGAACAACTATAATCAGTATTAATATTAACTGATAAAAAACTAACCCCTCCATGCGCACTCGGGCGCGAATCGTCATCATCTTCCTCGTTGCCCACATCGTCGGGTGTGGCTCGATTACTCACGGAATCCTCTACAGGCTCAGACATGACCAATTCTACCTCTTTATTTGATCAATATAATAAATATGAGATCAAAAGAGTTTTCACAAAAATTTCCTGAAAATTTTCAAAATAAAAAAGTATAATATTTGAAAAATTATTCAGCAATCGAGATTTTGTAAACCTTTTTACAGGCATGAAATGTACAGTATTTTCATGAACAAATGTTGTATTTTATCGTTTTTTTACTCGTGTGAAAAACGGAAAATTCGTACCTCAACTACCCTTTCTGTGTGACCACCCCACCCTCAAAACCAAATATGTCAGTAACCAGCCACCTAATGATAGAAACCCAGCTCACAGGAAGCGAAAACGTCAGATTTTTCAAACACATTTAAGAACACCATCAGTTATTACGTCTTTAACCATTACCTGTGCAGTAGTTTACTTTACACCGTTACAGAACCAAATGGGATGCATCAATCAATTGCTGTTAAACGATGTGAACGTGATGCATGATGATGACTACTCGCAACGTGATAGAATGGTGAGTTGAAGTTAAAATACATTACATGTAGGATGAAAAAAAACAACCTTAAAAAACTTCACGTAAATTCCTTGTTGTTAACTCGTAACATAAATGTAACATTAATAAGATTTCATCGTTTATAAATCCTAATAAATGCATATTCTCGCAATTACAGTAATTAGAGAGCAGTGACGGAAATATATTTTACACGCACTCGGTAGTGGTTTGCCGACAATCACCAGTTCTATGTCGTTTCTACCACGGTGAGTTAAAAAACATGAATTTACTTGATCAATCAAAAACCTAGCCCGCAAATCACTTTACAGGGATGTACGACAAAAAGGGAAATCATCAACGCCGTTTCAAGCTGGTGGATACAGACAGCGAATCGGTAGCCAAGATGTTGCAATACCCATCTGTAAGGCTGACATTTGTCCACCAACATCAAGGGACGGCCGCTAGGCCGTTCCCTTAATATGGTTCGATAGAGATAAGCTTTTTAGCGAGTATCTCGATCTAGCCTCCTTGTATCAACTTCTAGTCTGTTTCATCGGTTTTCTCGTGTGATTTTACATCTCCCTAGCTATTTTTAACCCGGTAGGGACGAATTTTCATTTTTCAGGTCCGAAAATGATGAAATTGCGATTTTCCGTTTTTTTTTCCTCATCAAAAACGCTGTATGGGCACCTGGGTAAAACCTGTAAAGCTGAAAATTGGTACAAGGGTCAACTTCCTGCGTAGAAGACGATTATTAAACTGTACCGGAGATCGGAGTAATATTTGCACCATTTTTATGGGATTTTATGAAAAAAATGTCAAAACTCGCAGGCAAAATGGAGAAAGAATTGTAGTATGAGCGATAGGATGGACCGATTGAACTGAAATTTTAACAGAATGTGTATTACACATGGCATAGTCTGTTACACTATTCAATTTAACATTCTACCCAAAAACACTAAAAAGCGCAGCGGGTTTGTAAGAAAAAAAATTTGGGAAAATTTTCACAAATCCTCTTTTACTCTTGTTGAGGTAATGGAATCGTCATGAAAAAATGCCTATCATACGCGGAATCAACTTTCAGTAAGACCTCTTTTAGACACAATTTTCGATAAAATCATTCAACTTTGCAAAAAAGTTAAAAAAAACGGACATAGAAAATGTCTACGTTTTTGACGAGTTTTGCTCCTCCGAAAATCTGATTATCTCAAGATTTGAACCCTTGAGACCCAATGTATTAATTGAATGTCTAGACTGCTTAAAGCTTTATCGAACACAGAAAAGATGATTATCTGCGTTTTATTAAAAAAAAATTATGAGCCGCCAAAAATGGTGAAAATTCGAGTTCACTTAATAAATGCTGTTTCCGCTACATTGGATTTCAAAATTTTTATTCATACAGAAACATGGAACACTTGATTTCAGCAGGAGGTCTAGAGAGAATACAGTTCTAATAAGCTATTTTTCTAAAACTTGATCAGTACTTTTAAATAAATTTTTATGATCCGTCAAAAAGTACTGGTATAAAGAAAACCGGGTCAAAATTTTTTCTCGAATGAATTTTTTTCTTTGTTTGTAGACATGTACCAATATTATCAAAACACCCGAAAACAGTATTATAAGTAATCTAGAAGTGAGGAAAAAAATTTCAAGAGTCAAATGGCACAGCGTCAGCTGTTTTAGAACAGCTCGGCGCTAACCTAATTGTAGTCAAGTTCTAAAGTTGTTTTTACCCTAGATAAATTTATGATTTGAAACAAGGTTTGATGACATAAATCAGTTTGTATACCATTTTATGTCAACGTAGTCACGTGGATAAGGGGTTTGCATGTTAAACGGGTGGTACTGGGTTCAATACCCCTAAAAATCAAAAACAAAGAAAGTGTTAAATTGTTTTATTTATGAAGTTATATACTTCTCCCAAACTTCAAATGTCTAAGTTTGATAACATAAAAAAACTTTTAACTACCTATAATACTAATTCAGGGGCTTTTTTACATATTATGTAATGACTCCTTCTACAATAAAAAAATGATTTTTCCCCAAATAATTAGAAAATATATATTGAAGTAAATCTTCATCTTAAACGTTCATGAATCTTTTGAAATTCTGTCAACTCATAAAGCTTTTTGTGATATTTTCACATAATCTACATGTGATTTGTTCACACATGAAAAAGTTATAGACAAGCAACTAAAAATGCCCTGAAGGCATGGGGAGAAACGAATATGGTTCGATCCTGGTAAGTCCAATCGTGAAAAAGTATGAGACAAGAAAGTTTCATTCTCATATTTCAAATAGTCTGATCGTGAAAAAGCAGGAAACAAGATTTGCGATGAATCACGAAAAAAGTTTGTACTTCATTAAATCAAGAATCAAACCAAATTACACGAAACATATTTGGGACTTTTGGGTGAAAAAGAAATCATCTCCATTTCGTCTAGCTCGTTGTGAGCATGGATAATTTTCTTCTATATGTGTGACGAGTTTGCCGCGACCTTTTTATATCTTTTTTCATCAAGAAAATCATATATAATTTTTTAAGAAATGTAAAAAAACTGAATTTCAGCATTTTCACTCAAAAGATAAATCTTATTATTAATGATTACCACAACAATCATGGAAAGTCCCAGATATGTTTCGTGTAATTTGGTTTGATTATTGATTTAATGAAGTACAAACTTTTTTCGTGATTCATCGCAAATCTTGTTTCCTGCTTTTTCACGATCAGACTATTTGAAATATGAGAATGAAACTTTCTTGTCTCATACTTTTTCACGATTGGACTTACCAGGATCGAACCATATTCGTTTCTCCCCATGCCTTCAGGGCATTTTTAGTTGCTTGTGGGCATATAAATGAATTTTAAAATTTATTTTACAGGTGGCTGAGTTGTCAGTTAACGGCGATTTGGTGGTGCTCTTTGATTTTCTACAAATCGACGAGTTCAAAGTGAAAATGGTCAACACTCTGGTTGATGCAGTGAACAACAAGGATTTGGTTTGGAATTTGATGTTGTTGTTGTTGTTGTTGTTGTTGTTGTTGTTGTTGTTGTTGTTGTTGTTGTTGTTGTTGTTGTTGTTGTTGTTGTTGTTGTTGTTGTTGTTGTTGTTGTTGTTGTTGTTGTTGTTGTTGTTGTTGTTGTTGTTGGTTTTGTTGTTGTTGTTGTTGTTGTTGTTGTTGTTGTTGTTGTTGTTGTTGTTGTTGTTGTTGTTGTTGTTGTTGTTGGTTTTGTTGTTGTTGTTGTTGTTGTTGTTGTTGTTGTTGTTGTTGTTGTTGTTGTTGTTGTTGTTGTTGTTGTTGTTGTTGTTGTTGTTGTTGTTGTTGTTGTTGTTGTTGTTGTTGTTGTTGTTGTTGTTGTTGTTGTTGTTGTTGTTGTTGTTATTGTTGTTGTTGTTGTTGTTGTTGTTGTTGTTGTTGTTGTTGTTGTTGTTGTTGTTGTTGTTGTTGTTGTTGTTGTTTTTGTTGTTGTTGTGATGATGGCTATGATACTTTTATAGACGTACGACGAATGGCAAATTTGGGTGCCGTTTCTTCATCAAGCCGACTATGATACTTCATGCGATGATGACGTCTTTCTCAAAAAACAACAGTGTAATTGATACAAAATGAGTGTACTTCAAACGTGAAACTATAATACTGTGATAAAACAGCAAGACATAATTCACGCCATATCATATATCAAATTATAGTGAGTAGGGTACTTTGTTTGTCACTGGAATTTATAGAACCGCTTGCACAACCGTTTTGCACCCATGCTATAGCCGACCCAAGATTTACCCTGAGCCTACTTACACACTGAAAAAAGAGTAGCCTGGATTCCGACGTGTGTGGGTTATAGCCGGAAAAATTATTTGTGTCGCATGTGTCGAAGTTTTACACATGCGCTTGTCATATAAAATTCTACGGGTCTATGCATTCTTGAACCCAACGACTGCTCAATCGACGACCCTATTAACGTGTATGTAAAGCACTAAAGTATGGGTAGCGGATGATCAAACGGGTCGGAAAAACTCAAATTTGAAGTTTCATCCTGCATGAAAGTTTTTCTCTAGGTTCAATTCTTTACTGTTTAATCATTTAAAAAATCGCAGGGCTCATTTATAATTATATTTTTGAGGTTTCCCGTTGGTCATGCGCTAAGCTACCCAAACTTTCTTGAGATGACTCTGACTGAACCCGCCCTGGTTCAACTGAACAACTATGTAATTATTGTAAGAAAAAAATTATTAATTGAGACTAAAAGATTTTAAACAGTAAATAATTGAACCTAGGGAACAACTTTCATGCAGGATGAAACTTCAAATTCAAGTTTTCCCGATCTGACTGCTCATCCGCTACCCATACTTTAGTGCTTTACATACACGTTAATAGGGTCGTCGATTGAGCAGTCGTTGGGTTCAAGAATGCATAGACCCGTAGAATTTTATATGACAAGCGCATGTGTAAAACTTCGACACATGCGACACAAATAATTTTTCCGGCTCTAATTGCCACCGCCCACCACTACCAACGTTTTGATTGATCACTGCTGTTGTCATGCTGTTAATGAAATTTTACTAATTAGAAAAAGGTTTACAAATGATTTATTGCTGAAAAATAATGAATATTTTTCTAAAGTTATGAAAGTAAAAAACAAAAATTAATGAAGTAATTTTTTAAAATAAAAATTATTGAGGTGAATGAAAAGTAGCATTATTTTCTTGACGAATATCGCAGAAGCAGTCGCATTTGGAATACAATGGGAGGCAAACGTCACGGCAAGAATGCAACGGCATCCAGCGTTTACTCGTACGCTGAGCGCAAAAAGGATCAGAGGCAGTCAGGTTAAAATAGTTTCTGCTTTTGGGTTCCGGCAATCAACCTTGTTGCTAAAATTTCAGAGTCTCAAAATTTCATGCAAGCAAAGCTCCACTGTGCGTTAACCCCCGACAAACTATTCAGGCTTGGGCCTGTTGCTGTATGCCGGGGGGAAAGGAGGGGGGGGTGGATTAAGAACGGTAGACAGTAGGAAATAACAGTCACGGAACGATTCCTTCCACCCGCATCGCTAACTATCGTTTGACCCAGCTTACTCAACTCAACTGTGACTTTTGTTTGCAGGTTTCGGCACTCTGCATGAACGCTTGGGTGCAGATTCAATCAAAGAGTTTGATTGCTGTTGCCTGACGTTACAACCGTGCAAAGACCCCGTCCTAACTCCGCAGGGTTATCTCTTCGATCGCGAGGCCATCCTCGAGTACATTTTGCGGCAGAAGAAAGAAAATGCTCGCAAGCTGAAAGATTGGGAGAAACAGCAAGAACGTGACGATGTTAGTTAACGAAGAAGGATTGATCGAATAAAACACTGGCTTATGGTATTGAAAGTAAAGACTGGCTGCTAGGACCGATTCCGATCTGATCAGATATTCTAGAAACGGTTGATTAGATATTTTTCTGCTGGTTCACCTATGGTTTTCGACCGTGCGGCGGTCTTGCCTTAGTCCATTAGCACCACGAAGTAGTCTTGCTATCTGCCGTTCTGCGAACAAATGGCAATGAGACCTTTGGCTCATTGCGGAGGCAGATGAAGTAGGTTTTTATGCAGCGAGTCAAGCAAAGCGAACAACTTATTATCTCAACAACCTCTTATCGCAGGCTGAAAAAGAAGATGAGAAGCGTCGAGAAAAAGATCTTGCCGTCAAGAAGTTTACGGCGCACCAGGCCACTCCCGCTCACGTTGGCTCGTTCGATAATGAGGAACGCGAGCTGCTGTCTCTCGCCGCCCAAAGTTCTGGGGAAACGAGGTCGGGAAACTTTGTATTGTTATGTCACATGTTGTTGGCATTTTATGATGCATCGGTGTTCTTGTTGCCTTCATTCTCCAGTAATCCATGGTATGCAAGTGGTGGAGGGTCTGAAAATTTCGGCTGATGGATGAGAAGATGACCGATCTAGTGTATGAGCCATTCCAAAGTGACCTGCCACTTGCAGGCATTTAAAAGTAGAAAATGTACTCTGAAATAGGTCCATTTCTCGAGTTCTATGTACATATTTTTTTGGTTGGTTCCCATTCTCGATGAAATTTGGTAAATTTAAATCATGTTTGGCTGGTATGTGAGTTTAGCTGGGCTGAGTTTGAGCCATGCATTTTACAGCTCGGCCGTGTCAAACATGGAAGGTGGCCGCAAGCGCCAACTGCCTGCTTTTTGGCTGCCGTCTCAGTTGAAACAGGCTAAACGAGAGAAGATGGACAAGCCGGTTTGTTATTGATTGTATAGAAGGGTGTTGGCTGTTAAGCATTGTTTTTACTACGTGATTCATCAATAATTACAGTTAGTTCGGGTTTGATGTTAATATTTAAAAAATTTGGGTTAAATAAGGTGATGCTAGTTGCTAGGAAGTTGAACTGTGTAACAAAAGTATAATTTTTTGCTTTCAGGATCAAAAAGTGTACTGCCCGATGAGCAAGAAACAATTAAAGCTGAAGGAGTTGATTCCGGTCAAGTTCACTGAGATGAAGGGCGATGAGTCGGTCAGACAAAACGTGCATACTAAAAAGGTAAAACGCATGGTGTGATTTTGATATTTATCTGTTTAATTTGTTGCCGTATTGCAAACGTATTTTCATAATGCAATGCAGTCAATTACAGGTTCGTTATATGTGCCCGATCACGCATGATGCTCTGACCAACACGACACCATGTGCCCTGCTCAAAACATCGTTGGTTATTTCCCCCGCTCAGTAACATTAGTTTCTTCATCACTCTCATTTGCCCAAATCGTTTGAACTTTTCATGCAATTGAAACTTATAGACATTAATTATATTATTGAGTATCAAGACTTTTGTTTTCAGCAACCACGTGGTGACAATGGAGGCTGTTAATCGTATAATAAAGAAGGAATGGGTGGATCCCACCGTGGACAAACCCATCACCGAAGACCAGATCATTCCGTTGGTTCGTGGTGGAACTGGATTCTCATCAACCAACGACAACTTGAAGGCGAAATTGGCCCGACCTGTGCTCGAACTGCAGTGATTATTTATATGGCTTGGGTTCATAATTTAATGGGCTTAAGACGGATGGGAGCGTAAGGAAACTAAATGTGTAATTACCAACACTACCGGGGATAAAATAAGTTCCCGGATTTTGAAAACCAGGTGAAAATAGGCATCCAGAACTACCCGTTTACTTTCCTCTATTTTGGGGTTACTCTACCCTCAAGAGACCTTTGTGTAAAAGTTTTTTGTATTTTCGTACAAGTTTATTTGAGACTTGATGAGTTAGCTAAAATATTTTGTTTTCATTATCTGACTTCGTTAATCCTATTTTATTTTTGTCAGTTCAATTTCTTACTTTCATTCTATTTCATTTCTATTGAAAAATGTAAAGCTATTTATTCTATGTAAAATTGTCGTTACGTCCGTAATAAATGTTATAACTGTGGCGATTTTTGATGATTTTTATTGGTTCACGGTGAGGTAACATTACCAAGCACATTAACTAATGTGCATATTGTGTCCTGATGATGGATCATTCGAAGATTATATTAATTTTTAATTTGGCAATGTATCATTTATTTAGTTTTCTAACTATGTAGACTTTTGTGTTTAGCGTTTATCATGCCTGAATACAAGCGGCCGGCAGATGGAGATATGGCCGTGGCGGTGGCCGAAATCAAGCGACAGAAGCTGGCCTTGGTCGACCCGAACATATCGGTTGGTTTGTATACATATTATTTTTAAATTAATGCTCTGATGAACCACTTAAGTTCTGATCAAAATTCTTTCCTGCATTGAGGCCCGTAGGTTATCAATTTTTCATGTGCTAGTTTTTTATGTTGGTTGTCTCATTCGGAAAATACTTAGCTGTACAGTATAATCCAGAATGGTGCTTTTCATAGGCATACCATAATCGGATGTTTTAGGCACATTTTTACGACCATCAACCAATAGGATAGGTAAATTCTTTAACAGCCATCTGTTTTTTGTTTGTTTAGCTATATTTATATGAAGGTCATAAAATTGTCAGTGATTGTTAAGGGCCCGCGTCGGACGTCTAACCTGTCGGCGCCTATCATGCTGCTGCAGGGACATGGCGGTGAGATCTACACGGCCCGGTTCGCGCCCGAGGGTAACATGATTGCCTCGTCCGGATTTGATATGAAAATATGTGAGTTCTTTGATTTGATCTTTGAAATAGATTTATTTCAAACGGTAAACATTATTTGCTACAAATATTAGTTCAATAGTTAAGGGTGGCAAAAATCATTCGAACAGGTTAAATAGCAGAGGATTATGTATCAGTTATCTTTCAATTGTGTCGTTGTTACAGTATCAATCGATTGGAGATTATTTTTCTATTCATAGAAAATTCACATGAGAAAAGAGCTTTTGCATCTGGCTACGTGGTAAAAAAATTGCTTGATTTTTTCAGTCCTTTGGAACGTATACGGCGAATGTGACAATTTCTCAGTGATCCCCGGGCACACGGGTGCCGTAATGCAGCTCGCATTCACCGCTGATAGCGAGTGAGTTGACTTGCTTTTGTCTTTTTTCATATATAAACTGTAAAATTCTTTTTTTTTATATTCTCACGTTATCACTTCTACTTGTTCATTCTGTTTCTCTTTGTGTAATTTGTAAGACCGTCAACTCACTGAAATGTGGAATTAATTTGGTTGTTTTTCAAAGTTATTACAATTTGCAGATCTCTGGTATCGTGTTCAACTGATCGAACGGTGCGAATGTGGGACATGCACTCTGGCGGGTGTCAACGCAAGTTCAAGGGTCACAGCACATTCGTCAACTCGTGCGATGTGGCCAGACGGGGACCGAAGATGATCGTATCCGGGTCCGATGATGGAACTGCCAAGGTAGGGCTTGCCTTTGGTTTTAGAATCGTCAATTATTGTGTTGACGTGTTAGCCTAATGCGCATGGCTTGTTGAAGCTGTCCATTCTTTTTCTTTAATCTTACTCAAATTCGCTTCATTGATATCTTTTCCCTTGTAATACCCCAGAATTACGGGTAGAATGCTTCAGCACCGCGTACACTGTTGAGTTTTTTTAATTCAAATAATAACCAAAAGGATGTTGCATGGAAAAAGTTGATTGAAAAAAATTGTGAACGAGTATTATGATACTCTTAACATGCTATAACCAACCGTAATTGTTTGATTTGAATATGTGGTTGGTTTAGGTGGGGATGCCTGCCGTAAAGCAACAGTGTATAATATGGTATTCTGAACATGCTATAACCAACCGTAATTATTTGTTTTGATTTTTGAACATGTGGTTGGTTTTGTTTTAGGTGTGGGATGCCCGCCAGAAAGCAGCAGTACACTCGTTGCAGTGTATCTACCAGGTCACTGCCGTTGCCTTCAACGACACAGCCGAACTCGTGATGACCGGTGGTATTGACAATGAAATCAAGGTTATACTTCAAAAGTATACTACTTATAAATAATTTATACTAAATACTAATACACCTTCGAATAGACCGCTGTACCCCGCATCATATCAGTAGAGGTAGTACAATACAATACAATACAATATCAGTACATTTAGTAGTGTTGCTCAGTGGGATGAATGTTGTATCATTTTCAATAAAAATGTGCAAAAATCGCGGAGTTTATATTGTACATTCTGTATTTTACTACATTTCAACCTTTTCAAGTATAATATTTCAGGTTTGGGATCTTCGTAAACCGGACAATGAGTCATATAGACTGGAGGGCCACGTCGACACAGTCACCGGTCTATCCGTAAGTCCCGATGGTTCCTACCTGTTGTCCAATTCGATGGACCTGACCTGTCGGATGTGGGATGTTCGACCGTTCGCACCAGCACAACGATGTATGAAGGTGTTTAGTGGACATGCGCACAATTTTGAGAAGGTTGGCCTATTAACCATTAAGATTTCGGTTGTTATTCGATATGAGTTGTTAGACTAGTTAAAGATTTGTTTGCATAAAATAGGGGGAGATGAGGGATAGTTGGCTCATGCTGTTATCCTACTGTTTGTCTATTTAGTGGACATGCTCACAATTTTGAGAAAGTTGGACTAAGCATTACGATTTTGGTTAAAATTTGTTTTTATGGATAGGCATGAAGAATATTTGGTTCAGGTTGTTATGCTATAGTCCAAAATGAATTACTGTTCCCACAAAAATGTTTCGTTCGTGCCACTTTTTTTGTCGATGCACTATTCGTTTTTCAATTTTTTCAAGCTACACGTAACCAATTAAGAAAATTTTAGCGTCACGTGAAAGAGTAAAAATTTCTCTTTAATTTGCTCTCAATTTTTTTCAAATTCGTCAAAAATAACTCGAAAAATCAAAGAAACGAATAGTGCATCGACAAAAAAAGTGGCACGAGCGAAACATTTTTGGGGGAACAGAAATTCATTTTGGACTATAAGCCTGTTTGTCGTTTCACAGCCGACTGTATTTGATACAAAGTTTAAATTAACGTGTTTCTCGTGGCTCGTGGGTGTCTGCCAATGCCTTCGTCTCTGACGCTTAAACCGTATTTTATTTGTCGACTTCATTACAATAAACAAATTATAAGTTAAACATCAAACTTGAAATTTTTTCCCAGAATCTACTCCGTTGTTCGTGGTCACCGGACGGCGAGCGAGTCTCATGTGGATCAGCGGATCGTTACGTGTACGTATGGGAGGTGGCCAGTCGACGAATCCTATATAAATTGCCCGGGCATCAAGGCTCTGTCAATCAGACCGACTTCCATCCAGACGAACCCATATGTTAGTCCACTTTTTCTTTTCATATTCAATAGTGCGACATTTTGTCCCAAAAATGGTGTTAATTAAGAAGTTGAGAATAAAGGAATCTTGATCTGGTGTACGTATCTTGAATTACCCTTTCTATTTTTCATACTTTTATTAATGAGATATTAGTAATTCAGAAGTTGAGAATACTATAATTTGTTGACCTGTGATATCAGATTTACACGCATTGTGTTTTACAGTGATGTCGGCTGGCAGCGACAAGAAGATTTACTTGGGCGAAATTGTGTGATTTAAAGTTTACGACACGGGAAATTAATCTGACTGTTAATGAAATGCACTTTCAATTTAAAGTTTGATATGCGTTTCTATTGTAATGTCACAGCATATTTCACATATGAAAGTGCATTTCACAAGCTTTTATTGCATTTTGTTCTGTTATGTTTGCCTGTTTGGTTAATAATTATCAGGGAATACGCGTAAAGTACGATCCAATGTAATTTTTTTTGCTAATATCAGTTAAATAAAAGTTGTCATGGGCTCGCTAAAATTGGCCGTAATCTTCTTATGATCACCGAAGTGGCGTATTCCCTATTGCTCGTTATGATCTTTTCAATGTCAATGTGAAACTTAAAATGTAATTCTTTGTGAATGTGAATAATTACGTGTAGCAAAGTACTTGGGAGATGGTTTGGTCTTTCTTGGCTGTCGTTGATTTCGGAATTACACGGATCCATGGAGTGCATCCGTGGTTTCTGATGGAATATACATCTCCATCATAAATAGTAATCAAGTCGAGTTGACGTGTGCGGTGCTCATATCGAGGAGCTAAAGACAGTGGTACGGTAAGGAATATTGTTGTCGTACATGCGAGAATATCACATCGCTGTACTGTGCTGTTCTAGAAGTTGTTTTTGAAAATAAATTCTAGTAAAACGTCATTAATTTCAATGTACAGATCATGACGATATCGTCCATGTCCCGAGTGCTGGTGTCGGCACATCGATGCATCTACCGTAACCTGGCATTGGAAAGCACACTCTACGATCAACATGACTGGAACAACGCTGATTTGATGCTCATTTGGAGGTTGATTCATTGATAAACAAGTTTTTTATAAATTTCTCAACGGCTGGGGTTTGTATAATAGACTCATCTGTAAAAATACTTTTTTGATGTTGATAAAATGGTTAAAAGTTTACAGTAATCGTCCTGCAGTGGTTGTCGGTCGACATCAGTGTATCTGGGCTGAGTGCAATTTGCCGCTCATTGCTGAAAAGGTTCATTTATTTTAATTTTAATTTATGACATACTATTCAACAACATACTCATTAGTAAGACACGTTCTTGCTATGTAAATGGCATGAATAAACGATCGTATTTGTTGCACAGAAAATCGACCTTGCCCGTCGTTATAGTGGAGGTGGCACCGTATACCACGACGAGAACAACATCAACGTATCCTTTATTACCAGTAAAGAGGCACATGATCGCGAACGCAATGCTCAATTTGTTAGCAATTTAGCCGTCTTGAGATTTTTTGAATGAAATTCATATGAATGTTGTGATATGCGAAATTCATATGAATGTTGTGATATGCGAAATTCATATGATGCTGTGATATCGAAACTCACAGCTGACACGAGATTCATTTCCACAAATGACTCGATATGTGTTATGCATGATTTTGATCAACTTATATCTATGATATTTTATGCCTTTTATATCATAAATTTCTTTATTTTTATATAAATGTATTACATTTAACACATTTGAGATTGCCGACTCGATGTATCGTCATTTCGGCATTCGACTGAAAGTACTTGATAAGCGTCACGACCTACAGCTGGACAGTAATGGGGCCAAGGTATCTGGTTGGTCATAACTTAATGTATTTCGCTTTATTGTAAACCTTTGATCAAGTCATCAGCTAAGTTTTTGTATTTACAATTTTGATATCTTTGAGCCTGTCATATAACTTATGCAATGATGCTGGATATGAATTGTATGCCTTTGAACCTGAGATACAATTTTAATGTAATTTTTAACTAATTAAATCAACAAATAATGAACAGAATAAAAACATTTTTATGCAAACATGATGTTAAGGCACGGCAGCCCGTCAGCATCGTGATCGGGCGTATCACCATCTGACACTGCTCGTTGACGTCGATCGCACTGTCATGGGTCATGCGCTCAGGGTGCCCCAAACTGTGCGTTTCAATTCACTCATTCACTCACTCACTCACTCATTCACTCACTCATTCACTCACTCATTCACTTACTCATTCACTCACTCATTCACTCATTCACTCACTCATTCACTCATTCACTCACTCATTCACTCATTAACTCACTCATTCACTCACTCATTCACTCACTCATACACTCACTCATACACTCACTCATACACTCACTCATTCACTCACTCATTCACTCACTCCCTCACTCACTCACTCACTCACTCATTCACTCACTCACTCATTCACTTTCTCACTCACTCACTCACTCATTTACTCACTCACTCTCTCACTCACTCACTCACTCACTCACTCACTCACTCACTCACCAGATGACCGTTCACACGCGTGCCACCAAATCAGTGCCCGCCAAAGTGGGCTGTCTAAAGGACGAATGTTTGTCACTGACTCGTGATGACGTCATCAACGCACTCACACATGATTACCAGAAGCAGAATCATGTTAACTTGCTTTGCACATTCCGATTGTCTGATTATCTGATTGGATCAGTGTGGCTGACCGACTATTTTTGGAATTTCTAACATTGATACCAGATTAAGACCTATGGTCAAGAACTTTTAGTGTTATACCTTATTTTTCTACAAACTTTTAAGCACATCACAATTTCACAGACAGCCATACTTTGCAATGAGTAACGACAACCACAAGCATGTAGTTCAGACCGACAATTAAACTTTCCCTTGTGACACATCTTCCGGCTATAACTGAATGATCGAGCTACTGAGTTGTCAATGTCGGACACCTCAAATTACTGACCCTGACACTGTCAATTATCTTTTAGTCTACGGTGCATCACTGGTCGGGAAATGAAACATGTGATGAAATGTCAGTGGACCTGAATTACTCAACACTGGATGACCACGTCCGAACACTGCGTACCTGGCAGCACATCTATGCATTATCGCCCAAATGTCGTATTAAACTCAATCAATCCACGAATCCCATCTGGCAACGTTTACCACCGAATGCTCAAATTGAAGTGGTTGAAGGACTGATACATCGGATCGTTGATGTAGATGGGGAAGAGATCAAGCCAATCGATGATGTGATTCGTGAACGGGTAATTGGTCGGGCGTTTGATGTAGATGTTTGGTGCTGACATTTTGTAGATACATACACTAATACGTTTAAATCATCGTCATCATTGCTTTATGGTGTAGCATGGTATTATATTTATTGGCTTGATATGTATGTACTGTATAGTTTTCTCGCCAAGTTGTTCTCATAATGCGCTTTCTCATAATTAAAATCAATATAATTGATTCAATCACCATAGTTCAATCAATATGATTAGCGATTAATGAGTGAATTGATCACGGATATGCATGATTATGTGGCTGGCAGATGTGCCTCTCAATGAACAGAATGATGATGCCAAAGGTACACGCGCCCATCAACAAGTAGAAGACACTACACACGTGCCATAAGTTGATCGGCGAACCCTGCGAATGCCCCATCTCGTTGACCAGTCTGAACGAAAAAAGGTGCACCGTAACCAGGCAATCTTATTCGAAACAAGCGGGTCCGTAAATTAAAAAAAAATCAAGTACACCGAGAAAAAAAATTTAAAAAGCGAAAACATAAATCAGATTTCTCGATGTTTTGCGGATGGGTATGTACATATGTGTTACACCCAAAAGAACAAATTCAACGTTTTTGAACCGCCAAAACGTTTTCCACAATCAACGACAAATATACCCACCTTTTTCTACAGGTTTCATACATGTTGATTTTGGTGCCAATCACTCGGTCAATGAGAACGCGTATGCCAGATAAGTGTTCAATGATGGCTTGGTTCATGGCCAGTTCAAGTGAACTGTTGATGTGCGAGCCAATCACAAAGCTCGCCTGCTCCCAGTGAGTTGACTGAATGCTTATAAAATATATAATTTGTATGTATGTTTAACATTAGTAGCATAACAACAATATAAACAGTTATAGTTACATATAGACAACAGGTGTATAACATTAGCATTAGATATGTTCAGCCAAAACAACAACAACAGCAACATAAAACTGTAAAACAGGACTATAACAACAGCAATAACAACAACAATAACACACCTCAATCGGCACGACCATGAATTGGCAGTTGTCGGGTGAAGCCAGAGCTGCCAATGAACGTGTTGACTGGTACGATACGTAGATGACACCGTCTGTATATGTTAATCATCAAAGTCAAATCTGATGAAATATTGTTTTTCAAAAGAAGAATTAAAAAAAGGTCAATATTCAGTCATGCGATGATATTTTGCCCTTTTATTTTCATGAATCGAAAACGTTTGCAATGTATGTATAGTCGATTAATTTACTCGTGGCTCATTTTATGCCACAGCCATTATACCTAATGTTTCACTGTCGATTCGTCAAGTTTAGCATGTTACAACGTGTACATATTCTAGTAACGTTTAGTAAACCTGACAATTATAGAGCGAAACATTAGGTAACAAAATCCCTGACCTGGCATATAAAAAGTGAATAATAAACCAATCGGCCATACCGTCCTGATCAACGTCGACCGGCGATTCGCCCAGGTACACTGGCGGGTTGCGTTTCAGTGCCCGGCGAATGTCCCTGAACATGGGCTCGTCCGAATGTTCAATCTGCAACATGATGACTCTTCCACAAGGTTATTTTTAACCCAAGCGAATCAAAAACGTGGTTCAAGAAGGAACAACCTTCAGGGCGAATTGTTTTGTTGGATCACGCAGATTGAGTTTGAATTCGCCTGATTGGAGTGCCTCAGCCAGTTGGCCAAATGTGGAAACGGGAGGCTGGTAAACTGGTTTTTGGACGAACGTCATCAGCATGCAGTTCTGGTAGAGCGAGATGGTGTGCAGCATGAATATACCTGTCGCAATCAAAAGTTAAGATTCACATTCAGTAATCGGTTTGATAACTTACAAATTACAACGAATAAAATTGTTGTAAACACCAAACAATTTTCTGAGCATATGTGATCTACAAAACAGAGTGGGTCAATAAAAACCACACAACTTTGCATATTAGTAACTCAGTTAAGAATCAGATTTAACTGCGGTGTTCATTATTTTAACTGGCTTGTATTTGACTTGCAAAGGTAACTACATATATAATCGTGTTGTCGTCGTGCTATTGCGATAAATTTCAATTGTGTCGGAAATATCCTATAAGGTTGTATGATCAACTAGTGATCCATCTAAACAGTTAACCGACACAGCATTTGTTGGCGTTCAACCATGATAATTGTTAGCTAACCAATGAAGAATAGTAAACATCGACTGGTCCATCTTTTAGTGTCCGTATAAGCCAATGCATTTTGTTGGCTCAACGTGCCAATCAGACTCCAACATTGCAGAGTGTCCCCGTATGTCACCCTGATCACGTTCATGGTTTCACACTTTATATTGTGTTATATTTAACTTTTTTGTGCACTTTATATACACTTTGTATACACTTTAACACTATTGTACACTTTATATACACTTTGCTAGAATCCTTAGACATATGGATGATAGCCAAACGTACTTTCGAATAACTTGAAGATCAAATGAAATAACATCAGTTGAGGTAATTAAACAATGAAAGTATTGACAGTACAAGTAAAATATTCCGAGCAATGGCAACCTGGAATGTGACCAGAGGTTAGCACTCGTGTTTACGGTAACCGTAATGGCAACAACGCAGATGCCGACGGCCAGCCAGACATCACGCGAAAACATGCCAGTCAGCGGTTGCCACAAGGAAGTTTTGGCGTAAAAAAGCTCCGGTCTGTAGAGGAAAGGTTTTATACACTAGCAGTTATCATAGTAAATGGTGCAAGTTTGTATGTATTTCAGTTTGTACCAAGTACATGTTACATGTTATGGTTTGCAACTGATGAGACATTGCTCGATCTTTACCGTTCCTCATATTTAACTTTTGAAAATGTTTCCTGACACTTGAAATGAGTTTCCAGATATTTGAACCAACCTGTACGGAATGACGAAACATCGCGGGTGTTCAACCATGGGTGCCAACGAACGACTACTTGATACATTATCGCGAAAGTCAGTGATAGAAGCCAGCGTAGGCCAAATGTCAATCTGTTCATGCTTACTCACTCACTCACACACTCACTCACTCACTCACTCACTCACTCACTCACTCACTCACTCACTCACTCACTCACTCACTCACTCACTCACTCACTCACTCACTCACTCACTCACTCACTCACTACATCATTAACCACTCACTAACTCACTAACCTTTAAAAAGGCAGTGTACCTGCCCAAAGTTCCTCCTTCGTGCTCATCGGATGAGTTGGTGGCAAACATTGCCGAATACTGAAATACATCCTTGAATAATTTGGGAGGCCTTTTTAGTCACAGAAACATCCAAAGTCATTCACTAAGATCAGCAATGTAAATTAAGTTTTACTTTTTATTAAGTTTTTAGATTTTTTGTTTGTATTTTTCTGACTTATCAACCTGATACAGCCGTTCAGCTTGTATGCCGGCAGAAGCAGTGAACCTGTCAAGTCGTTCTGGTAGAGGCACCCACAAATCGACTATCGTGTCCACCGTATGTATCGTTCTCGATAAAAGATAGCATTTCACCGAAGTTCAGAGTTTCCTTTGAGTTTTTTGTAAAAGTGAGTGAGTGAGTGAGTGAGTGAGTGAGTGAGTGAGTGAGTGAGTGAGTGAGTGAGTGAGTGAGTGAGTGAGTGAGTGAGTGAGTGAGTGAGTGAGTGTGTGAGTGAGTGAGTGAGTGGTGAGTGAGTGAGTGAGTGAGTGAGTGAGTGAGTGAGTGAGTGAGTGAGTGAGTGAGTGAGTGAGCGAGTGAGTGAGTGAGTGAGTGAGTGAGTGAGTGAGTGAGTGAGTGAGTGAGTGAGTGAGCGAGTGAGTGAGTGAGTGAGTGAGTGAGTGAGTGAGTGAGTGAGTGAGTGAGTGAGTGAGTGAGTGAGTGAGTGAGTGAGTGAGTGAGTGAGTGAGTGAGTGAGTGAATGAGTGAGTGAGTGAGTGAGTAAGTGAGTGAGTGGGTGAGTGAGTTAGTGAGTGAGTGGGTGAGTGGGTGAGTGAGTGAGTGATTTAGTGAGTGAGAAAATGTGCACTGACCGCCAACACGAGTTCGTAGGTGACGCCGGCACTCCCGAGTACATGACCTACGATCTCAGTGATCGATCCCGGATAAGCACAAAAGTCCCGACGCTTAACCGTAAGCTAACTTTATGTACAACCAATACCCGGATAAATTAATGGGATAATTGTCATATGAACCCAAGTACATACATACACACAAAAGGTTATGGGTCAGGGTCATTACAGTTTAACAAGTAGAGAAACTAACCTGCTGGTAAAACATTGAATTACAAAATAATTTTTTTGGTGAAATATAAAAAATTTATGAACTAAATTATTTGTGTAAACCTTCGAAATAGTATACTTTACAATCTATCCTATTATCACATCTATGTTTACAGGATGGCTAAAAAGCACTTGAGTAGATATTGAAAAATTAGAAGAAATGGTGTGACACTGTGGTATAGCGCATTCGAATGAGCAATATTTTTACTGACAAAAGTACGTCATTTAGTCAGGACAGGATCGAAAGCTTGAAGCAGTAGCAAAAGCGTTTTTAGGTCACCCTGTATAACCTGTAACGCGCTGTCATATCCGCATTTGTACTGCCAGGGTTTGTTGGGCGTGTAAAGGATACGAAGTGTATCATTCAAACTGTCCGTCATTTTATTAATAGGTAATAAGAAGTGTGGAAACCTTGTTTTTGAAATAACGTCAATAAATTAACACTATAAATACAGTAACTTGAGTTTGTTTGATGTACTGTACACTGTTTGGTTGTACGCTAAATATGTCGGTTTCCTCATTAAATGCAATTAGACACCGAACCCAAACAGTTTAGCTTTCTCACAAATGGAAGGTGTGTTTGTTGTTGTGTTTTAGGAATGGTACCAAAAAATGTTCATTACCGAATGTAATTGATATGAACGAGTGCCGGAAACGGACTGTTTGTTTCATGAAAATGTTCATTACCGAATGTAATTGATATGAACGAGTGCCGGAAACGGACTGTTTGTTTCATGTATAAAAGCTTTGATACACAAATAAAAATTGTGTTTTTGCAAGAACACGACACTACTTGATCAATCTGTTGTTTTGGTGCAGGATTCATATAGAAAAACGAGTGATTCATTAGTTCATTGAACTTTGAATAAAAAAACTACGATTGTCAGAAAATAACCCATAAGGAGGTTAATCATGTTTTTTTTGTTCATGAGATAATGTAGTTGTAACATAACAACCACCCACAACAATTGATTCATCATAAACAGCTAATCAAATATGTGGTGACGCAGTATTACGTACATACAATATGTAACATTGTTGTATTGCCAAAGCTTACCATATGCATGTACGTTCAAAAAATAATCCATCTAAAAGCATACTCTCTCGTTTTATTTATCTTTATGAGGGCAGATAATTGTTCTGGTTAGACAAATGATCAGACAAAATTCGAATAGAAAAATTTACAGAATTCGAGTAGACTTATAAGAAGTAACCGTATTGAGGGATCGACTAGTGTAAGCAAGACATTTCCATGCAAACTATACACTCCTATAAATACATACACATGGCATAATCGAATCGTGGTCATTATCGTAATCATTCTTTCCTCCACTCGAGCCGTTCCCCGCCCTGATCCACGGATGTGTACTTTTGCAGTCGCTTGATTCGGGGCGACGGACTTCGAGTGCGTGACGTCGCGTTGTGGTGAATGTTTAGGTGTTTGATGATCGAATCCTTGGGTGCCGTGGTAATCAAGTTCTTGGTTGATTATGGCACACCCGCGTTGTCGCTAATCTGTCGACAGAGAGCGTCGCGGCCATTGATGCCTGCGTGAGTGAGTGAGTGAGTGAGTGAGTGAGTGAGTGAGTGGATGAGTGAGTGAGTGAGTGAGTGAGTGAGTGAGTGAGTGAGTGAGTGAGTGAGTGAGTGAGTGAGTGAGTGAGTGAGTGAGTGAGTGAGTGAGTGAGTGAGTGAGTGAGTGAGTGAGTGAGTGAGTGAGTGAGTGAGTGAGTGAGTGAGTGAGTGAGTGAGTGAGTGAGTGAGTGAGTGAGTGAGTGAGTGAGTGAGTGAGTGAGTGAGTGAATGAGTGAGTGAGTGAGTGAGTGAGTGAGTGAGTGAGTGAGTGAGTGAGTGAGTGAGTGAGTGAGTGAGTGAGTGAGTGAGTGAGTGAGTGAGTGAGTGAGTGAGTGAGTGAGTGAGTGAGTGAGTGAGTGAGTGAGTGAGTGAGTGAGCGAGTGAGTGAGTGAATGAGTGAGTGAGTGAGTGAGTGAGTGCGTACCATTGGGGTCAGCATGTTGGCGGCCAGTGGCGATGGCAACGCAGATGGGTTGAGTGAATCGGATAATGGACGTGCCGTTGAGGTGTCGAGTGAGGCACTGCGCATCTGCACTCGACTGCGGGTG
>OZ038447.1:11867198-11914698 GCA_964036265.1 Daptonema setosum
TGAGTGAAACATTAATGTCTTGAAAGCGGCATTCTGAACTCATATTTTTGTCGAAAACCAACGTGATTTTTAATTAAGAAGAACAAAAATAGTCAAATCAGAGCATTTTTGATACGCTTATCAAATTGAAAGTTCTACGGAATAGGCATCCATTTGCCAAGTTATGAACGGTTCGTTGTAGCCGCTTGGCGTGAGGTCACCATGTGGAGGTGGAGACTCCTTATTTACAAAGATGATTCCGTAACCAATTTAAGATACAAAGCGTACAATAGCTTTGCCATAACATTCTGCCGTTAAAATTACTCCCCAGAAACTGTCGGATAACGAGGATTTGTCGGACGAAACACTTGATAGCCCAAGAGTTAGGGGTTTTGAAGGATATTTCGAACTGTGAAGAAAGTTGCATGTTGGCCTCGTGCCTATTATTCTATTCATTTATATTAACATGGTAAACCGTTTTATTTTGTTGTTTATATGTGGAGTGACTTTTTCCAGTTGTTTTCTTTTTGATTGAGGTGTTAATCGTAACAAAAAACTGAATATCCTGCGAAATCGACGGTATAAAAGTACGAAAATGAGGGGGTTCGGGGATTTTTAAGTCTTAAAATTTCTATAAAAAAGCTTTTCGAAAAATTTAAGCGTCGAAAAAATTTGTCAAAAATTATCTACAAATTGGCGCAATTTTTTTTAAATGGGTCAATTCTATCGAAAATTAAAGGACATTCTCATTGAAACTTTTAAGTGGGACACCCTGTACATATGTGTGGATACATATCTATGCATAATTTATTAAAACGTAATCAAATTATTCTTTATTAACTCAATTTAAGAGCACAAACATGGTCCATGCATCTACTATGTACACAATAACGTCTATAGGCCTCACTTTTGTAAGCATCCGCAATGTGAGGTGAAATGAAGTTACTTTTTACTCCAATAAAAATAACAAGTCTAATTTGGTCAAATCCAAAGGTTGAATCGAAAATATGCCTCTGAGTGTGATAAGTTGGTGTCTTGTTAGTAAGATCCAGAGACTAGACGACGTGACTTGAGGCGTAATGACAGTGATCAGTCACGATTGTTGTATGGTAGTGTGACACATAATTACCAGTTGTCACGGTCTGTCTCACGTCACGGCACGCTTGAATCAGTGCCGTGTGATAGTTAAGTGTACTGTAGTTGTGTACGTGGGTGGCAGCATAGGGTATTACCAATTCCCGAAATCACAATGACTGTCGGCTTCGGAACGCTGTCGTTAGAGCCCCGGCTTCGAAAAATTAACTTCCGTTGTTTTCGGTAATACTAAGATTCTGGGAATAAATTATGTAGTACAGGGAAGCAATACTAATTAATGTTAAACTTTCAGCCTTTTACCTTTTTTATTCTTACCATATTCCCACTTACCAAATATCAAAACTTTAACTAGTTTTTACTACAAAATATTAATATATGTAGTTTATATCGATATAATCACATCGCGACATTATAGTTAAATACATGGTCCCATTATATAATACATACGGTGCCACTGAGATATATCAATAATGGTCTTATTCGTTATGCATTAGTTTGTTGAACTTTTATCATAAATAGAATATGTAATGACAAAAAAGGAGTCTGAAAACATCGTATATACCTATGTAGTCGATCGTGGATCAAACTTTATAATACGTTATGCATGTTCAAAGCGGTTTGGTTCAATACGGTGGTACAGTATTAAGTTATTAATGGCATAGTAACTAACGTAGGTGGTGTATCTACATATGTACGTTAGTATCGAAGGTGGCATACCATACTTTATGTACAGTATACATGTTTTGTATGAGGATACGGGTGAATGGCTGTCACTCACACCAGTCATTTCAACAATAGAACGCCCAACTCCAGGTTTGCTGCGTTCCACACAATAGCGGACAAGTATAAGAAAGAAAAGGTGAATTCCCTCCTCATTGGCGGTTTCAAAAACATGATTTTGCTCCCTAAGGTGTAGGTAAAATGGCATAATTTTTTGAAATTCACCTCTCAGAAAGATTGCACTATTTTTGGAGGTTTGGCTCGTCCGCCAGTGGTCCTGGTCCCACAGAACTGTCGGAGTGTTTTTGACATGGTGATAGTCATTATATCAAGCAAACCGTGACATGACAAGTCTTCTATGAGAGGGCATCATATTATACACGGTCCTCCCATTGGTTCACAAACCAACCGAATACATTATCATTTAGAGTTCCTTATAAGCTAAGCAACTTCAAACTGTCATAAATTTAATATCATTATTGTCACTTGAAAACCCCAAATTGTTTATCGAACTTATAATCAAGTATGACACTATTTTTGTATAAACCGATCGTTGAAAATTATAAACCGATCGTTGAAAATACGTGAGAAAAGAACTAAAATGATTTAAAGATCTAAAACAGATCTAAAATAAAAACACGTTTTTCAGAGATCGCAAAAAAAGTTTGGCTTGAGAAAAAATATCTACCCGAGTGATCGGATTTGACCCAAAGCAGCCAAAAACTTTTAAAAGAGACATGACATGTCTAACTGCATGTATGTATGTAATATATAAATGGAAGATGAATAGTTTTTTGGAAGACTTTTGTATCTGCTGGTGGGCTGCCAAGTGCAATCGTTTGAAACAAGTACCATGATCATAAAAAACATGTTCTATAATGTTAGGCCATCAAATAAGAAACTATCCATTTCGATTCGGCCATATATGAAACAACAGTGAGTCAGAGAGAAACCACAACGTTATCAAGACTACCGAATCTCATTTATGGGCATACTACGGCCGACAAGAATACTCACAGTACAAACACGTTGCCCCAAGGGTTGTAAGAAAGCAACACCATTAACGGGAAGATGCCATCTTATGGGGGTTTACAATGGCGTAACCAATCATGAAATTGTCTGGCGTGTTCAGAGTGCCAAAAATAACAACAACAACAACAACAACAACAACAACAACAACAACAACAACAACAACAACAACAACAACAACAACAACAACAACAACAACAACAACAACAACAACAACAACAACAACAACAACAACAACAACAACAACAACAACAACAACAACAACAACAACAACAACAACAACAACAACAACAACAACAACAACAACAACAACAACAACAACAACAACAACAACAACAACAACAACAACAACAACAACAACAACAACAACAACAACAACAACAACAACAACAACAACAACAACAACAACAACAACAACAACAACAACAACAACAACAACAACAACAACAACAACAACAACAACAACAACAACAACAACAACAACAACAACAACAACAACAACAACAACAACAACAACAACAACAACAACAAAAAGTGTTAACCTGGCACGTAGTTGCAACTGACGATCACTGGGCAGACTCCAACTGCTTTTATGAACCAATGTGCTTTCTTTTCGATCAACAATGCTGCTGTCGAGGGAGGTCTTGCTGGTGGCATGACCTGCAGTTATGAGTTGGTGAGTGAGTTAGTGAAAGAAAATGTGAAACTGTTTGTATGATTTAACACTTGTTATTCCGACTGATTGACCTTCTCGCCAACGAATGTATTTCCGGTTCATTCTATGTGTGATGAAGTATGTACATAAGAGTATTCTGTGTGATGGCATACGATGAAATAAAAAATACACACAGAGAATGAAATACCCCTAGTTTCTTTTAAAGCAGATGAGAGTTACAATTCATTCAATATATTCCTTGTCAGTAAGTTAATCAGTCATTCAGTCACTCAGTCAGTCAGTCAGTCAGTCAGTCAGTCAGTCAGTCAGTCAGTCAGTCAGTCAGTCAGTCAGTCAGTCAGTCAGTCAGTCAGTCAGTCAGTCAGTCAGTCAGTCAGTCTGTCAGTCAGTCAGTCAGTCAGTCAATCAGTCAGTCAGTCAGTCAGTCAGTCAGTCAGTCAGTCAGTCAGTCAGTCAGTCAGTCAGTCAGTCAGTCAGTCAGTCAGTCAGTCAGACAATCAGTCAGTCAGTCAGTCAGGCAGTCAGCCAACCGGACGTGATGGTAGCAGCTCCAGTGACCATTGTGTGCAGTCGATCAGTAGAAGATGACCAGATCGAAACTATTGATGTCGGTAAATACGTGGTCATTGATTATATAATAGAATTGAGATCTGAATTAACGATTTAGATATCAACTGATCAATTGATCAACTGATTAACGGTTTACACATAAACTGAATTAAAGTTTTAGATATCAACTGAATTAAAGATTTAGATATAAACTGAATAAAAGGTACACATACCATTTGAATCGTATGTAGGTTTAGATATCAATACCATACAGTAAATAAAAGGCTACCTGGGATTCAAGTGAAAAGTTGTAGTGTTAACTAATACAACCTTGAATCGTTAGCTGCATCAAATGTAAGAGAATGTGATGCTTAGCAGTTGGCTGTTCGACTCAACTCAACCCAACAGCTGTATGCTATAACATACAATCATCATGTTCAGTGGGTGTTTCCCATGGTTGAACAAGTTAACGTGTCAATTGCTCACTTGAACCTAAAGAAGCTCTTTACCTAAGAAATTCAATATATTGCTGATAATCGCTATAGTTTCACATACTGTACGTGTCATATTTTGGGAGATCATAATGTTATGTATCACAGTAGCCATCCTCCGTTTTCGAACGTTTTATCATTACGGTTGTTTATTAGTATCCCACAGCAAATGCAAATGAAATCCATGAGAAGCTGCTTATGTAGTCCGATACACAGTTTCCGGATTTGTCATGTTTTGATGAAAGTTATGACCAAACTGCACGTCACAAGTTGCATGTCTCAATATAATTTTATTTGACATCAATTTTGGGTTATCTGTAGTTTATATTTCTCCTCCAATAACTCCAATGGTACTCCATCTCATGTCTCTCCTTTTTTAGCTCTGCAACATTTGTAGCTGTCACACCATTCATTCACAACTTATTTGGAATTCATCATTCAATACGCAACTGCAACCTTTAATCGACGGGCTCAACTGCCGTAAAAGCAAATAGTGTATTCAGGCATTATTTCTTCAAGGTTATTCGAGGGAAAAATGGCACGCGTGAATATTTCATGCTCCTAATCAATTGTTATACTAGATTACATATATCAAGATATAATAAGCAATAGTGACGACATAGTTGATTGACACAAACATGCCACGTACCAGATCACAAGACGCAGCACCCATTCTAATCAACTTTTACAGTTCGGCTATGCTTTTTTAGTGATCGCCATTTCAGCTGGCAGGCTGACTTTGCATCCATCGGAAGTTGGCGAAATTAGACGCAACTCCTCGAGATGTTACATAGTCGCAACACCAGCGGACGAGGGAGAATCGAAAAAAGTGGAGCTTGCCTTCTTTGGAAATTCAAAAAAATCGAGTTTGTTGCTGAAGGTGTAGCTGAATTCACCTACACACTGCTAAAGCCAACCTCTTTGGAAAAATTCTCTTCTCTTTGGAGGATTGGCTCGTCCGCCAGTGAGCTAGTCGCAATGGTGAGGTCGGGCTGTTCGACGTGTTCAATTGAGTTGCTTATGTACAACATCCATGTATGTATGTACGTATGTACTATATGTATTTTATACTATACGTACATACAACCGAGTACCGACCGACCGAGTACGGTACCGCTATTGTATTCTATGTATGTAGGTGGTAATCCAGTATCTAAATATCATTGTTTGTGAGTGGATTATGCAACAACACAACAGTGTAACTGATAAAATTAGATTCCTGTTTATGTAGTTCATACGCTAATACTTTATAAACTTCCATGAAAGTCAGGGATTTTTTTAAAAGAGAATTTTTGAAACAAAGATAACACTACCGAATGTGATGTGAGCAATAAAAAGTAGAATGTCGGGGTTTAGAAGTATGGTTGACGGTAAACAAGATACTTACAGTATATTTATATTTATTTATGTATGTACATACAGTATGTACAATACCGGGGATCGGAAACGCGGTAAGCGTATATTTCAGTTCTGATGTTGTTTACCACATAATGGATTATGACCTGTGATGTCAGAAGCATGACCGAAACGCAAATCACATTCATTATTGTGATTATAGGTTTGTTTGATGTTATCATAAATGAAATGGGCTAATGTGAACACACAGATGTGTGGTCTGAACTTAGTTATGGTCTACTGCACCTGAAATTAAGGTGGTGTAAAAAGAAATTTTACAATACAAGTTGGCGGCCAAATGATTGAAAAAAATCCGACTGAAAAAAATGGCATTAATGAAAGAGCTTAACTTAACGGCATGGGTTTTATGTACATATGTACGAACGAGGTGGCATTTCTGCGACTGTTACAATCGGCAGTCGCCCGCAATTAAACAGTTAAATTATAATTTGTCTACTATGACGCCTGAAAAAACTAAATGAAGCCAAGCCACATGTATTCTGTCATTTTAATCATTCTTTGCCGGACGAAAAGGATGCCGTAAAATAAGCAATTTCGCCATTATCTGATTCTTTATTTTGCTGCCCAACGGTAATTCCAACTACCGTTCTTGAGAAAAGCTGTAAGTGGGTGGTAGAGAGAAGGTGTCCAATTACCGTATTTTAATGACTGGACTGTCTGGTATAGTCGTTGGTGGGCTACCAGTTATATGGACCAATCGTATAAACGACTGTACACCAAAACACAATCAAAGTCGACAGTTTTGTTGGACCGACTGTCTGTCGTTTAGAACTGTACATGTAGGTGACTTGAGAAAATGAATGCACGAAGACCATGAATCGAGATTTATGGTATACATTGATGCAAAAACGGGAGCTCTGGCTCTTTCTCGTTCCGAATTCCGAGTACACCGAAAAGAGGAGTCAATTTGAAAACATATTTGACTGATTGATATGGTGGGATGAAAGATGCAACCATTGTCATAACGTCACTCACTGGCGGTGGCGGACAAGCCAAAGGAAGGAAAATCTTTCTAAAAAGGGGAAATCGGCAGAAATTAGGTCGTTTTACCCCAACCTCAAAGAACAAACTCTACTTTTTGAAATCGCCAATGAGGGGGAATTCCATTTTTCCCTCCCTTTCTTGCCGCTAGTGACGTGAGTGACTGGCTGCCAGTGTCCATCAAGGTGAGTGCCATTCACATGCAACTACTCACACTAATTCATTCGTTATGTAGCATATTATTTGTCAACGTCCACAATACAAACAACGGAACGTACCTGTGCTTCCCACTCTCGCAATCACTTTTCATAAAACACCAACCAAAATGACTTGTGAATGAATATAAAATGGATGTGGCTATTTTTGAGATACTATTTTTAGGTGAAACTTGGTCATCATCACTGAATACAGTCTTTGTATGTACGCAGGTAAGAGAGAGTATGCAGGGAGATAAACAGACTGTGTAGCCAAATGATAAACAGCTTTCGAAACTTAACGTATAATTGTGATTACCAGTGCAACGATCCAGTCTAAGAACCCAATAAAAAAATTTTAAGACCGATTTTATTTAATTTTCATGCAACGTGACGAGAAATGCTTCAAAAAGATATTCTATATAATAATGTATATTGCATTCAATATTCAGTATAACAATTAAAAACATTATTCAATCCAACTGAGACTGAACCCCGGACTTGGAACAGTTACAGTTACAGAGTACATTTTTGCATGCACAAGCTTTCTGTAATTTGAAATAATTTCAGGATGTGCAGCCAGCTGTAACTACAGTAGACAGTGCATATTATATTTAGCTGATTATTAACTATGTACCATTCACCACACCACCCTCCTTGCCTCAACATACTCCATTCAAGGCATTTATTTAACCGCCTATAAAAGCTGTAGAAAATTCAAATGGCAAACTTGTTATAACTTACGTAATTCACGTTTTCTACAGCAAATGGTTCACTTTCAAGCCGACTAAAATGAACATAAGTCAAATCGGTATTTGATTTATTAACAGTCTGGCTTTGTTGTTGTGACTTGGAGTTGGAAGCATTACCACTCATTATCTTGAGATGTCTAAGTGGTGTCTGACTGAAGTGCATCAAAATAATGGAAGATTGCATGCAACCCATAAATCATAATGGTCATGACAATGCAAATGCATCTAACCACAACAACAGATTTTATCTGAATTGCCTAAAAATTTGAGTCATTTTTGAGAATCAATTAAATTGACTAGAGAGAATAAGTTTGACGTTTCGTCTCCCAATCCAGACTCCTGGATTATTTGAACTCTTCAGCTGAAGTCCGATCCGAAGTGAAAATACGTATGGATCAGTATGTACATAGAATATTATACATTTATAGTCGAATTTTCGCGGGGCTAGACAATTTACACTTATTTCGGTCTTAAATTCAGGTAAATCGGACGAAACTAAAGTTGTATGAATGTGTCTGTCCTTGTACAAAATGAGTCAAGATTAAAATAATCGACTATATGTACATATATATGTAGTAGTGTAGTTGCAGATCAGCGGCAACAGGCGTCAATGTGCCGTCGACTGTCATGTGGTGAGAACTTGACCTACACCCAATGTACTGTAGGTCTGTACCCTTGTTGGCCAGACGCTATGCCAAAACCAATTATAACAACCATTTACAACACCAACTCGAAATGTCACATGGCTAGTTATTTTTTATTTATTAAAAAAGTGGTTTGCTGCTAAAACTGGATACATTTGATAGTGTACTACTGTAAATGTGAAAATAGTTCTCTTACACAGTACAACTCATTCCATAATATAATATAAGTCCATATATAATTCCATATTAAGTCACGGTCGTTGAAAAGGATGTACTTCCTGTATGTGATCTATGGTTTTCTTATTTTATTCAACAAAACATGTGAAACCTTGGTTCGGAAATACCGGTGCACAGAAAAGTTTTACAGAAAACGGAGCAATATATATACATACTGCACAAACCATAGAATATTTGTCATTGCCAATGAACGTAGCGAACGTAATACGATGGCGTGTGACCAGTCAATTACAGAAAAAGAAGTTCAGCCTGTTTTACGACGCATTTATGTCTGAATAAAGAACACAGAAGCGGCATGTTTTAAAAGACACGAATGGTGGATTATTGTTGTAACAAATAAATAAACAGAGAAGTGTACAAATCACGCAATCAAAAATTGGTAGGATAGTAGAGTTGAAACCAATGTGTTTCGACGGAATTTAAAAGAACTAGACACATTGTTCCGGTGGCCAGGCTCCCTCGTCGTCCGTACTCTTACCTAGCCACCACTAACTTAACTTTGGACTTAATCATACTAGTTATTCGGAAAGAAAATACCTGTAAATAATATTGCAAATAATGAAACAATAATAAAAAAATTTTGATGATGAAAAAACGTTTCTAGGTTGAGTGACCCACTTGCGGCCGAAAAAAATGAGGGAAAAGTGATATTATAATGTTGCCAGGGATAACTCGAGATACATACATAATTCCTGATATAAGCGACAGTCGATATTATTCTATGTTCCATACCATGTGTTACCCATTACACATGTTTTGACGAATAATGAACAATATACCAACACAAATGCATTGTACCATTATACCAAAGCATTAACAAAGTGGCAAACAAAAGACGGCAACACGTACATACATACATACTACAACAATAGCATCGTGTCGTGGTTATCACTAGCGGACGGGAAGGGGAGGGAAAAATGGAATTCCATCTCTTTGGCGATATCAAAAGGTAGAGTTTGTTCTTTTAGGCGTAGGTAAAACGACTTAGTTTTTTTCTGATTCCCCCTCTTTGGAAAGTTTCCACTCCCTTCGGAGGTTAGGATCGGCCGTCAGTGGCTGTTATGATTCTAACCTCATAAGCTCGAGCGAACATTTTGGTGGTCCATAATTTGGGCCGTTTAGCACATGGCCGCATAATTTGGCCGAGTCATGCTTAAGGTGGGCGGAATGGCTCGGGTGCCATTATAGCTTGGTCAGGGTTTCTTGGTATCCAAAATTCTTTTAATGAACCATTGCCATAAACGTTTGCAACAAAGTAGGCGCAACGTTCTTAGGTACAACATAATTTTATTCTCGAGAAAGTGAAACTAAATTAAATTCAAATTTAAATTGCGTGCTAAAATGTTTTGAGTAACAAGAAACCCTGACTTGAGCTACCACAACACGGGTTCAACCAAAAAACAGTCAAGTGTAATAATCTTTTATTCAACTACTAACCTTATTATTACTTATTATTACTTACACCTTAATTAATCTTTATTATTACTTATTACCTCACATAAGTAATAGTTTGAAAGACTTGCAATATTTTGAACTACCTAAGTGAAGTTCATAATCAGAACACACAAAACAACAAGTTATTTAGTCATTATGTGCAGTTTTAGGCGATCCTGTATACTCAGAGTCTGGTATGTACATTAGCCAAACGAACAGACAGTTGTGTTCAGTCATCTGTGTAACTGCGTTTTGGTTAACTTCCCGTACTCCCACGTGTCTTACTATACATATTTTCTAGATACAACCAATGTGCGACATACATACATAAACTCCTCAAATAAAATTCGCATACCAAGAAAAATTATCGGTATAATTTGGCACAAATCTTAATTTAGGATTATAGCGGACTCAATCATAATATCATTTGAATTGCTTTAAAAAATGATGGTACATGTATATCCTCAATCCTGTTTCAAATGACTTGTAATTGAAAAGCCCAAAACACGCAAAACATGTATATTGTTGACGAGGTAAGCTCTAAAAAAGATGTATGATAAGTGCTACCAATTTACATGCTGGCTAAAACATTTCAGAAACAGTAGCCAGTTAAATTGGTATGTACATTAGAGAAACCTGTCCCATTGATCAAACTGCTACTAACAAACTGGCGATACAAAATGGGTACGTGGATGAGAATCTCCTCTGAGAATTTCCGCAGTCAGATGCCAAGAATGTAAATCAAATTCACTGAACCAAGACTGACTCGGATGCCGAGTACGCTGCATGCGACAAATTAGATTCCGTATAGTAGGTCAAATGTTTAGCATACAATTCTCATATTAAGGTTTGAAATATTTTGCGTTAAAATCCAATTTCTCACAAAAGCATGAACTAGACAGGTACATTATTTTCTTCTGGATAGGTGCACCTCTCATATATGTGCTAGTAATGTTGAGTTAGCATCACGGAGCACATTCAGTCTGCACCCGGGGTCGGGAACAACACTTCATTCACTCTCGTTTACGACCGAAAACGAAAAACTGCAATACAGTCACTACTGAACTCCTGAACTTCTTGAAAATTTTTATTGCCACCTTTTCTCAATGTCTGTCCGTGACTTTCGTGAAAATCAATCCACACAATCTTCGGAGGACAAGCGTTCAAAAGACGTAAACATATTCTACATAATTTTGACAAACCAACCATACCGCTGCTCAAGTTGGGCTTCACCAAAGCCAACAGCTTTTGTGGCCCGCTTGCCGTTATCCAGATTGCGGTATAATGCAATTCTGGTACCGAAAAGATGAGCCGATCTATGTATTCATCAACGGGTGTTCGACCGGCCTGCATTGCTCATTTCTATGACTGGCTTTTACAGTCAGTAAATATAATGTAGTCAGTACAGTAAATATTTCACAGTCAGGGTACGCTCGAAAATGAAATACTGCTCCAAAAGGGAGTTCGAATTTTCGATAAGCAATCTGAGGTTTCAGAATTTTTGTAGATGAAGACCTTTAACGGATAAATTGCCTTAAAAGTGATTTTTTATTTTCTGTACTGACAATATCTGCAATGACAAATGAAATCCAATATATTGCGTTGTTTATCGAAAATTCACGCACCTTTTTCACGGTAATTCATGTTCGACTGTGGAGGAGTGGTGAAACACATAAAAACCAATGTGCCGCAATGAATTGAAAATCATGGCATTAGGTAATTCGGATCTGACGTATTCCAAACATTGAGTAAAAATGGAATCAGATGAGATCAGACAAGGCGCCAGTCATACACGGATGAGCATTAGTTTTACTTATTGAACCATATTAATTATACTACATAAAACGGAACTACATATCTAACTACATATATGTACATGTGTTTTAACGGAGCTAAAAACCGGATACATAAACCATTTCTACATAATCGAATTGACATACATATAACTTCATCGCATGCCCGTACTTTTTCCTGCGTTCTATTTTGTAAATGCTTTATACACAGATAACATACTTTTATAGTCCTATTAAAATGAACATAAAAAATTTATTACAACACTTTAGAAGAGTAAAATATAAATTTATTGTTATCATGCTAACTTATTGGAATAATAGTTTCGAAAAACAAAAAGATCGAAAATTTCTCAAGGCGTTTCGTCCAGAATCATCCGACGCCTTTCTAACGGAACCTGGACTCATCAGGTATAAGCTCCATGCTATTCAACTTACAAAAAACCTAATAAAAAAGACAAAAATCACTATTAAAAACGTAAGTCTGTTACGAATGAATCAGAGTGGACTGAGTGCAACCAAATGATGGCCATTCATCAAGTTAAGTCTGTAATCAATTGTGATTGTGAATGGTATGTACATGTACACGTATGTATGGCCAGACCATGTTGACTTCCAACGTCTACTTTTCGCGCTGATTGATATTTTTTCATTTTTTTCATTAGTACAATGAAATTTGTCTCACGATCAGACTCATGCCACACCTAACTCACAACGCCAGAATCAAAATGCGTGCAGCATGAAATATGAAAGCAAACCTAATCAAATCTTGACCATGAACCTTTGCCATCCAAACTGGTACAACGTTGTTTTTACTTAAGTGACAGGATTATAAGCTTCTACGATATAGAATCGAAGGTGCCACGAATGGCACAATATATACAAAGAGTCATACAGTCACGATTGTATCTAGAAAATTACATGGCTACATTTACTATATTTAGATGGCTAATTAATAAAAAGTTATATAGATAATTTGCCTTCAGGCTTCAATAAACGTACTTACGTTATGATGGTACATTTCTTCGTGACCAAAGCAGATGTATAAAAGAGGAGAACCAAATGCTAGGCCTGACATTTAGTTGATTAATTCATTCTACCGATGCGAAAACACTCCTACAATTTTATGAAAGGAGCATCAACATTGGAACATGGTACAATTTACATGTCTAGTTTGGTATTTGCATGATATGCAAAAAATAGACTTACAGTACATTGACAATAGACCTATAATAAAAAAGATAGCACCATTCATTCGACAATTCCACTATTTGGTGCTAAATCGTGGCAATAACATAATGGCGACCAAAGTTAATTATTTTTTTATCCTTTTACATTGCAATTACATAAATTAAACGTATGATAATTACATTAAACTAGGATAGAACATGGTTCATGAGTACTGTATTGATTTATTTGGTTATGGTTAGTCAAGTCAGTGTCAGTTGTGTGGTACATGTATCATGCAATCAGAATTGTTTCAGGTTGCCGACTCATTACAAATAAAACTATAGAGCTTGATCGTTATGAACACAACCTGTACACAATTTGGGCAGATGTATGTACATCATTTCGGTAGCATGAGAATTAAAAAAAAGAGATAAGTAGTTAACTGTGCTTTTAACCAGATTTGATTTTTTCACTATGTTGGAAGAAATTCGAAGTGTGACTCATAAAAAAATAAAAAGTTGTCCACGCGAAACTTTTCTATATAGTCTCCAAACTTAAAAATGTTACAACGGAAAATATGACAGGATGTCGAAATAAATATATGCCAAAAATGTATGTAGATGTTCACGGTAAGTATTTTATGTACAGTAGGTATTCTGTAGATGTTTGAGTAAGCTTTAATGCAATCCGTACCTGAGTGAACTGAATGTTATTGACTAATTGAATCCTAAGGGTTATGACGTACCATTTCCGGACTAAATAAGTTACAAAACTGTATTTGTTCCACGTTGTCTATTCAAGAAATACAATTAATTAATATCGACATCGTACCGACAGTTATATCAAAACCAAGTAAAACGGATCAGGAAGTAAATCGTAAAGTTGGTAGGAATACATGGGTAAACCAAATATGTACAATAAACCAGACACATTAAAATACCCGAGTTGTTTAGCTATTGTTCGGGTACTCACGTGAAAAAAAACGGAAGCTTGGTTGAGGAAATAAAACATATCTGTTTACAACATTCTGGTTAATTTTGATCTGAGTGGTTTTCGATTCGAGAATCGAGATAAATAAGAAATTGAATGCGATCGTACTTACGCTATTGCTAAGTCAACACCGATCCCATAAACCCGCATAAAACATGTATAATCATCGGTAACCTGCTCGGAGTTATTGTTGTACAAGATAAATAGGTCATCGATTTCATTAATAGATTTTTTTAATCTCCAAACACATTTGTTCTGAACCCATCAATGTATTTTTAAAGAAACGTTTAACGAAATTAGTTATTAAAAAAAATATGAAGAACGCAAATTCATCAAAGCATTCTTTTTGTGTGTAACAAAAACGAAAATATGCAATACAATAAAGAAATCCAATTTATTTGTTTTCGCAGATTTTGCTCGTTAGGAACGAGTTCGTAAGTTTATTGACCACCATAAAACATGTTTCAAAAACAAAAATGCACAAAAGCTTTTAAAAATAACATTTAGTGAGCAAAAGAAGCGTGTTCCTGACAAAGAATACACAACATAAGCGTTCTAATAAAATACATTACAAACAAATTTGAGCAAATTTATCACTGTGACTTTTTTGTTTCTCCCGACTTTAGATTAGTAGATCCGTGCTTCTGATCTTTTTGTTGTTGTTGTTGTTGTTGTTGTTGTTGTTGTTGTTGTTTTTGTTGTTGTTGTTGTTGTTGTTCTTTAGACGGACCGATACCGCAAAGGAAGATTCGCCACGTCCAAGGCGGGTATACGTAGTAGAGAAGAAAGACAAACATGTTAACGAATATGTTCAGTCCAGCCATCACCTAAAATGAGGAACAGAAAAAAGTTTTGATTTTGAAATGGGACCATCATGAACAGTAACAAATAATTGTGTTGATCGGAAAATGGGACCCCTGTATAGTGCGAACCAACCATCATGAATACATCGGCATCAGATAGTCCGTATAAATACCAGTGAGTGTAAAGCAACAAATTGCCAGATGTTACCGAAAACGGAATGAACTCGGTGGTTTTTAACTGTTTGATGCAACGACGCTGAAAATTTAGTTTTTATAACAACATCAACAACAAACAACAACAACAACAACAACAACAACAACAACAACAACAACAACAACAACAACAACGACAACGACAACAACAACAACAACAACAACAACAACAATAACAACAACAACAACAACAACAACAACAACAACTACGACAACAACAACAACAACAACAACGACAACAACAACAACAACAACAACAACAACAACAACAACAACAACAACAACAACAACAACAACAACAACAACAACAACAACAACAACAACAACAACAACAACAACAACAACAACAACAACAGCAACAACAACAACAACAACAACAACAACAACAACAACAACAACAACAACAACAACAACAACAACAACAACAACAACAACAACAACAACAACAAACAACAACAACAACAACAACAACAACAACAACAACAACAGTACCAACAATTTCATGTATGGTACCACCGACGTGAGCCAACTGTAAGGCGGCCACGAAAGCAGTGGCATACTTGACTTGTTTGTCGGATGGTATGGCTTCGATGTAGAAGTATACAGACATGAACACAACCACGGCACCTGCCAGCTGGTAGTGCAGGTATTGCTGCAATCAAACATTCAGTGAGTGAGTGAGTGAGTAAGTAAGTGAGTGAGTGAGTGAGTGAGTGAGTGAGTGAGTGAGTGAGTGAGTGAGTGAGCGAGTGAGTGAGAGAGTGAGTGAGTGAGTGAGTGAGTGAGTGAGTGAGTGAGTGAGTGAGTGAGTGAGTGAGTGAGTGAGTGAGTGAGTGAGTGAGTGAGTGAGTGAGTGAGTGAGTGAGTGAGTGAGTGAGTGAGTGAGTGAGTGAGTGAGTGAGTGAGTGAGTGAGTGAGTGAGTGAGTGAGTGAGTGAGTGAGTGAGTGAGTGAGTGAGTGAGTGAGTGAGTGAGTGAGTGAGTGAGTGAGTGAGTAAGTGAGTGATGTAGTTTCGGTCATTGTTATTCGAGGATGACAAAGTTTACAACTTTGTACATTATCTGTGTTTATTGGCTGTACCTTTTCATCCTGAAAGAAGTCGTAAATGAGGAGGTATGCGGTGTAGAGTACGATGCAGGCAATGTGCACTTTGATCTCACCCTTATTGTTCAACAGCTTCAGGTACAGCCAGCCGGTGTGGCTGAAAAATAAAAACATAGAGTCACCAAGTGGGATTAAAACTTTTTCAAAACATAAAACAGATTAGAAAGATAAATTTATGAACCAGGGGATGAACAGTTTATATAGTTACAGTTACATATCAAGTATCGAGTCACATTTATAAACTCACGTTAGAATGTGTAGTACAATGCCAATGGCTGAGTAGCCCTGTGTGGTGTTGCGACGAAACCAATGGATGCACATGTAACTGCAACACATAACATTAGTAGACCTTAACTGCAACCCTTACTGCAAACCTTACAAACGCGTGGCTCTGGGGTTTCTGCCGTTGCCCGTCAGTTTATTCAACATATCTGGCCACTACGAAAACACCATTCTGATATGGTATTGGTGTACCTTTATGGTTTCATTAATGAAAAAGTCCCAGTAAAAATGTAATGAACCAACACGGGCAGCAACGAGTAGAGCACGACGAACCCACCCGTCTCTTCGTTCACCGAGTACTTAAAGTGATCCGATAATACGAACCCAACTGCTTTCTCGAAATTCTCCGCCGTGAACACCGGTGAGGGTTCATTCGCATTTTTGGGCTGTTGTTGAGAGGCCATTAATGAATCCGCTTGCTTATAATCAATTTCAATGTTTAACCATCAATTAATGCTGCATATAATTAAAATGTTAAACCATCAATGAATAGTGCTGTTTATAATCAATTTCAATGTTAAACCATGAATAAATGATACTTATTTCCAATCACAATTATAAATCGTTAATAAATGCTAATTATATTCCATTTCAATTATGACCCATTAAAGAATGCTGCTTCTTATAAAATCAATTTTGAACGCAAATTTTAATTTAATTAACAAATAATAATTTATTGCAATCCAACGCTTACTTACTTACTTAAAATTGCTTACAGGATGTTTATGATAATCACTCTAAAGTCTTTTTTTTCGAAACAAACATAAATATATTTACTAATAAAAAACTGTTGAACTGTAAACTGGCTTTTCTGTGAAATATCATTAAACTAATTTTATCTATATTTTAAGAAACGGCAATGGACATTTGACAGTTATTCCACGTACATGTTTGTACTATTCCTATATGTACATGTCTATCAACATGTCGACTATAAACAATATTATATTCTGCTGCCAATGTGTTACATCTCGTACTGTGTACTGCAGTGCGTTCAGTTTACAGTTTGCGTGCTTCAATGCCAAGTCAGTCAGTCAGTCAATCAGAAGCTAAATCAGTACGTGACTGAGTGAGTGAGTCAGTCAGTCAGGTCAATATTGCATCAAACTGACGCCTTTTTCGGTTTTCAGGGAATCAAGATGCATGTTGTTCATGAGGTTGAATTTCACCTTCTGTATACGATTGGCCCCATTAAATGCTGATATCTATTATAACCATGTGTTTACATGTACAGTAGTTCTGTTATATCTGTCTTTTCTTCCCTCCCACACCACCCAACTCAGCGTACATACATACTGTATTGTTGTTCTGGATTTTATAGCTATGTATTACTTGAGTTGAGTGTGCACCTGTTTTCATATAATCGTATCAACCACGAGCATACAAATTGTACGGCGAACAGACCGAATTAACGGACATGAGCAAAATGTTAGCAAATCAGAATGTTGTGACATATCCAGCTCATGGATTAACTTCCGTGGCACTCAATCAATTTGCCAAATCGGAACGTTAGCCAACAAAGCTTTAGTATGTAACATTCGATACGGCTTACCGCAAACTCAGTCATCAGATTAAACAAGCAAACAGCGAATTCAGCTCATGAAACTTGTGGGGGAGGGAACGGAAGAAGGGTGTTGACTGATTGAGTGACTGACTGACAGACAAACTGATTGACAGACGAGACGACGATGCGCGACTGTACCTTGACAGACAAACACTGAATGACTGGTTGTACGTAGGTGACTGGGCAAACAGGCTTACATCCGATCGCAACTGTAAATATGAATAACAAACATGCTAATTGATGAATCAATTCACCAAACCTTGATTTCTACACATTGATTGAATTGTTGAGGATTGACGAAACTTGCTGGTTGAAGGACAATACTTGGTTGACTGACTGACAGACGGACAGTCACTCCTTGCAAAGAACTGACAAGCAGTCTCACTCCTTCGGTAACTGACTAAATATGACTGACAAACAGCCTCTCTTTTGGATAACTGACTAACAGACTGACATCCTTGGATATCTGATTGCCTGACTGACAAACAGTCGTTCCTTCAATGATTGACTGACTCACTTGAAGACCGGTTATCGTTGAGGTGGGTGATTGTTTGCTGAACGAACGGCTGGTTTGTGTATTGATGACCAGATCAGGTGAAGTGCTGACTGGATTCTGCCACTGACGGACGACATAATCATCCAAACGGTCAGGCATTGACAAATGCATTATGTTACATTTAGCAACAAATCATTTTCTCCATAAGATAAGCACTATTTCCTCTTTGAAAGTCTGTGCTGTTTGTCAATTTTCAATCATATTATCAAAATATTTGAAATTTTAATCGAAAATGTGAGGGTGTTGACTGGAATGTGAGACTCGGTAGCGGATGTATTAAACTCGAATTCACCTGTGTTTCCTGTCGTCATGTGTGGGTGAATCACTATCGACTTTCGAACATTATATATGTATGTATTCTAGTTTTACAGAGTGATTCTCCTTCTGTTTTCAATGTGTTAAGATTTTAGCCTGAACTAATTCTTATTTGTAGTTGCTTCTTCATTTCCTGTCTAAGAAATGAATATCACTGATGATTATATTCATCAGAGAATGAAGAGAACGATTTCTATTATTTTTATGATGTAACGGCCAGAATTGGTTGGCTGAGTCATTCATTGTGTTGCACACTTATTTACTCTTATCTCACTTACTACATACATAGTATCTATGTATGTACATGTATGTATTATTCTACGCTGTGAATTGTTGCGGTTTCCCAATAACTATTTTTTGGACGTCACAAAAGAACTTGTCATTAGTTTTGCGATTCGATTTCAATTTGCAATTTAGAAAGTGGTGGTATTTCTTATGCGAAACTTTGTTGGAGCTTGTGTTTCGGTTAAACATGTATTCTGTACATTCGTGTATATGAGGACACGTGACTCACGTTCCCAGCATCCTTCTACATCAACGCTTCAATAAAGTTTAAATTAATTTAAATAGATTATTATCTTCGGCAGATAAACCTGATCACATAAACGGTGTTGTCTTCACACATGATTCCAGTATATTATCGGTGTGTTCTGGGTGTTTATCCAACCATGAACAGATCAAGTCAACCACGCCACTGGCGGACGAGTCCATTCTCCAAAGGGAGGGAATTTTCTTCAAAGAAGGGGAATTAACAGTTGCAGGTCGTTTTACCTACACCTGTTAAGAAACAAACTCAACGGTTTGAAATTACCAAAAAGAGGGGAATTCCACTTCTCGTCCGCTAGTTAACCACGCTATCCCAGTTTTCACGCGCCGTCACCCCGCATTCGCACATTATTTCCTTTCGATTCGTCGTACTCTCACCACTTTTCTCACCTTCATACAAAAACAATAAACTATTTATATCCTCCAACAACAAACGACATTATTGGAACAGTATTTAGTCAAAACCTCTGTTGTTCTTCAAGATTTCATGCCGTTTCCCAAGATCATCATAAAGAAACGGAGTTTTCTCCGAAATGCATTTCGGTTCCATAAATGGTGGAGTATGGCCGCCCATATTTTGAGATGAACAAACAAGTCGGATGTCATCTATATTGACATTGATACGTTGACCAAATACCGTACTCTAGTGCATCTACACTCTGCCCGTCCATCCTCTTGGAATCTTTTGATCTTCCAACCGGCTTTTTATTGAAAAATACGGTTTATATTTGGATGTATGTTTACACGGAAAAGTGTTCCGATTTCAATGTGCATTGAATGAAAATACTGACAGTTGTTTAAGGTACTTACTGTACACCATTCCCATAGTGTGTTCCATAGAAAAACAACGTAATTCTGTTTTTATTGGTCTTTTATCATGACAAGATATGTACATATATTCAACTAAACTTACAGTAGTTGTATTGGTACAGTTCCCTTAATACCACAGGATCAAGAACAAGCTTCAAGCTTGACTGCTCAGTGCAGCAGCATGGTAATATTAAGTTATGTTGATCCGTTCAGAATACCAAACTAAACTGACGCTCAAGAAAAACATGAAAAAATTAAATGCTCATGGCGTCGCTGTGAAGTTGTTTCCACTTTAGAATTATTGTTTAGTATTCAGATTTATAAGAATAAATTTAATTATAATATTTTTGAATTTGAATAACGGTAGTAGACAGCTGCTCCAGTTATTCAATTCGAAATTTGAGTGGCTGAAATCCTGAATGTTGCTTGGTATACCATGCCTACGAACCTTCTATGTATATATCGTATCGTTATGTGATCAATACACAGAAATACCATGGCAGACGAAACAGTTAGCCAAAGATGATTTTCAATAAATGTAACAACTGATTTGCTGAATCATTTTTTTTTCTAGCTTCTTTATGAAATGGGAGGCCGAAGGCATTGTTATCTACATATTTTAATTGACTTCTAGATCGTACTTACCCATAAGCAAAGCACATATAATACTATAACATTCATCATTATTACATGCATGTGTACGGAAACGCTTCACCAGATGTCTACCACCACAAAGGCCATCTTTATGGCATGAATCCATTCACTGGCGGACGAGCCTTTTCCCCAAGGGAGGGGAAGATTTCCGAGAGGGCGGATTTGGCAGTTTTTAGGACCACTTTAATTACGCCTTGAGGATTAAATCCCACTTTTTCTAACTGACAAAAGATGTGGATATTTCACTTTTCCTTCATCCCTCGTCCGCTAACGAATCCATGTAAATCACAACATATGTATGTATGTATATTTTATGTTATATTTTTACGTTGCGTCTATTTTATGTTTTCTTTTGTTGTTGCTTGCGAGTTTTTTCTTAGTAACGACAGCCATTCTGAATTCCCACTGTGCACGTTTGCTTGTCTTATTATCCAATTAATTCCAGTGCGTCAAATCAGATTAAGCGGAGTAAAGTTTCTAAAAGAGCTTAACACAAATGTCGTCAGTAACTTGCATAAGGAGACGGACGACCAGAATTAATTATATCCTATGTAGAATAAATCAGTTGCAATATTTATAATATCAGATAAAGGCAAATTTATTAACCTACATATCGTCCGTTAACTTCGTTATCACCGCATAACATATGTACTTCGGATCACTCGCTTTCATCTTAGCTTCTTTCACCGATACCAATCTATGACCCTGAACTTCGGCTAGTATAATCGTACATACGTAGAGATATTTCTATCGATAAACCCACACCTTCCCAACATCTACAACATTTTGAAAATATAGGCTCGTATGCACTAATCACATTATGTACGTTCTTGTATTGTTTTGTTTACTGTTTGATTTGTTTTTGGATCACACTCAAATAACGAAACTATGTTTTAGGTTTTCCGTTTCGAGTATTACATTTTAAAGTACAACATATAAATATGAAAGCTTGTTTATGCAACACATCCTTGTCTGAAACACCATATACAGGTTCTAAAACACAATATACAGGGTCTGAAACACCATATACAGGGTCTGAACCACCAAATACCGTACGGAATGATTCTTGTTATGTACATATAAAGTTTCTAAGCGCGCAGCTTGAATTCGAAACTAACATTTTTTAAATATTTATTAATAGCAAGAAATCTTGACTAAACTGTAACATCAATAAACTTGTATGTCTTATTGATTCATCTGTTTTTCTTCAACACCTCAACCCGATGCACCATCGCAAAACCAGCTGATAAATGTATCGAATCAGTCAACAAATCGGTCGGTCAACAAAAAAGACCAATATTGACACAACGGACGTTTTTTCTTCGTGTAAGATTACTGCATCTTGGTTCAATTGATGGGATCAACTTTGATGATAATGTACATAAGCAAGAAGATTTGGTAGATTTGGTATAAAGTGGATGAAAAAACGTTATCAAACTTTACAATATCGTGTTTATGCAATATAAATTTTTTTACTGTTTTAACATCGCGCACTGTGGTGGAAAAATGTCAGGTAGTTACACTAAAAGATAAGTTGGAACTGTTAAATCAACATCAGCAGTCGAGAGGAACAACCTGTACATATTGTTTGTAAATCGTTATTAGAATTGTATTTTTGAAATTTCGATTGGATCGGTTCTTGACTGACTCATACCACTGCATCAACACACTAAACTTTTTATCCCCATCTAATCGATCGAAACATGCCCTAAACGTTGCGCTTCGGATGAAATTAATTTCTTCTTGTATTCGAATTCATTTATAATAGGGTTAATTTTCTAAAACATAAAATATATTTCCATTACCGCACCTTCATACGAAATTTGGCAAAAAAACTGGCGTTACGGTTACGGGTATTGATGGGATCAATTGATAACCCGATACATAATTATTCTGAACACGTATAAAACATTATCGGTGCGAATCACTAACAGACGAGCAAAACCACCAGAGGGATAGGAATTTCGTCATAGAAAGGAAATTGGCAGTTTTCAGGTCATTTAACCTATACCTTAGGGAAAACTGCACTTTTAAACTCGCCAAAGAGGAGTGGAATTTCTGCTCTTCTCTCTGTTTCTCGTCCGCCAGTGGTGCGAATTCATCCGGATAAAAGATAATCTTATCGTTGGTTAATTAACGGATCAGCGGTTTTGTGCCATCCAAAGGGTCACGCAAATCTGCAGCGAAAATCTCACCACCAAATCTCACGAAAAGATGAAAAATGAACGAGATTGACTTTGATTAAAACTTTTCTGTTTTTACTGCTTTTGATTAAAACTTTTCTGTTTTATCTAGAAGAATACATACATCTACAGGTGATCTATCCTTTTTGATCGGAAGGTACGGTTCGTTGGCTAACACACTCTTTCTTCATTATGTAGATTGCGCATTCTGCTACGATTCATTATAGAATACGTTTTTGGTAGCTCTTACAATGAATTATACAGAATCGAGTTGTTTTGCTGAATTAATATTTCTTCACATCCTATTTTATATAGTATAGACATTGTAACATGTACACCATGTTTTTCACAACTCTCAAATGGAATTGAAAGAGTACTGCAGCCCAAGTGTACTCGGCAGTACAATTGAGTACGTCAGCGACTTCCTGAACTGTACCATATACGGTATGTACATGTATGTACAATATGTATGGTACAATGGTATACATGCCTGACCATAATTACCGTGCACCCGAGCACACAAAATGCCATTTCAAATTTCCTTACATCTGTGCAGCTGACGCAGTTGTTGAGTTCCTAGCTGACCTCATATTTTACATTAAAGCATGGGTTTTGTGGGTTTTAATTTCAGCAGAATCCGTCTTCATTACATTGTTAAAAAAAGAAGAATTGTTATCTAAAACTGTGTATTCAAACTTTTTACTTCTATTCAATTCACCTGTAATCAACGAATACGAATGCGTTTTTTATACTGTATCAGAATACAGTGATAATCACCTGGGTATCCAGAAAACAGCCCACATGGGTGTTCATGCTACATACTGTATGTACACTATTCTCAATCCAACTGCATTACATTCTTGTTTAGATATCTATTATTTTGCATCCACATGAAAGCGTCTTCCTATATTTCAAAGATGTTATTCCTGTTGATAAGATACACGTACTTCGCAGCCAAAACTTGGCTGAACTAAATAATAATGCATTCCATTCTGTGTCGTGTTTTGATATCTATTATTTTCACAAGATCAATATTCTTTTTATACATCAATGATTTTTTCCTTTTTTTGGAAGTTTTACGTACAGTACAGCCAAAGCTTTGCTGACTATTAACAGTCGACCTGTCAACTTCCTGCTCTGTTCCGTGTCACCGGCCTTTGATTCATGACAACTTGAGCCAGATGTAAGTATGTACATCCGTTACCATATACATACTGTATATTGCTGAGTCAGGTGGAGCAAGTCAGATCTAATGATCCATGACCTCGGCGAATGTTGATACAACGAGATCGAGTCGCATAAGTGTACGTTCTATGTTTTAATGACACTAATGTATATTTTGTTAGGAATTCTACAAACTGTAGAGATATTATAGTTGTGCTGACGTTCATTTTATTCCACTTTGTTTCGGAGACAGATTCAATGAGAAAAAAACACAGAAAGGTTACTTACTACTTTTTGATTGTTTTATCAAAAAAACCGACACACGAAAGTTGTTGTTAGTGTGGATCTTAAATTGGCTGAGTTTGCCTGAACATACAGTACAAGCAGTACAGTAGAGTACATGCAAACTTGTTCGTTGCCTTTGTTCGAGAACGAGTAATCCCCGGATGGATACCACCAGGGTTGTTGTTCCGTCAAGTGATCATAACATGGCATGTTTCATGTGGCATCACAATTCTGTCACTGCCACCAACTTCTGTTATAAAAAGTGTCGCGCAACTTCTTTTCGATTCGGGTTTTTGCCTCTTTTGTTTTTGAGGAAAACAAGCAACAAAATGATGTTGTTAACGGGTCTTGACTTGAGCCAAACCATTGTTTTCATCAGCAATCAAAATTTGCGAAAGACAACTGCATGTTGACTTGCTTTAAACTTTTTCATGTGATATCAGGATAACCAATTACTGTAGTAGTCGTACATGAAACATAATAATTTGGAATCACACTATGTTCTGGACTAATAGCTCGATTATCCGCAAGTTTATTCTTTATATTAATCAAGCTTTCAGCCTTATCCTTTACTTAAATCTGCTATAACCAGATATACTGCCTAACTGTGCTCTGTCTTTATCATCGCGAGCCCCCGTCAACTAAATGGATTATTATTTTGGACCCGGGGAGCAGCAGCCAAGTCCAACAGCGGCACATAAGAGTCTTAACTCGGCATGTATGAGCAGCATAATAATCTAGTGCACTAGCGGACGAGAAGGAGAAGAAAAGGGGAAATTCCCGCGTTTTGACAGTTTCAAAAAGTATAATTGGTTTCCTAAGGCGTATGTAAAATGGCCTGAAAACTTCTAATTCCCCGCTTTGACAAAATTCCCCCTTATTTGGAGGTTAATATGGTCCGCCAGTGATCTATGTACATATGGAGTGCTCCACTGACTACGAAGGCCACCATGTTCAACACATTACCATTTATGGTCGGTTAGAACTTAGAATTGACCAACATTATGGTAAATACTCGCAGATAAAGACGCCAAACTTAGAATGCTTGCAGCTTATCAGTACTGCACTTGGAATCAGATAAACAGTTTTCAGAATGATTATCTAGAAGTAATATTTTAGGCATTCCTGATCTCCTGTCTTCTATAATTATCTTGCGTTTTCACTCAAATATATTAATGATCACCCCTGTTTACCATTTATGGTCACTTAGAACAGACCGACATTATGGTAAATATTGACAGTTAAAGACGCCATGCCATACAGGAGATAAAAAGTTTTCAGATTGAATTTCTGATAGTAATATTTTAGGTAATCCTGATCTCCTGTCTTCAATATAATTATCTAGAGTTTGCACTCACACACATTAAATTACCACTATTACACCCTATTTTAGCCAATGAATCCCGTACCAAAATACTATTCGTTTGTCAAAAACTATGCCGAATTATATGATTAGAAATAACTAATATTGTCGTGTATATTTAATAGTTGGGTTTATTTAATAGTTGGGTATATTTAATAGTTGGGTACATTAATAGTTAATTTGAAACATAAAAAGGTACGAACATGCATGACACGACACGATACGATATAAGGCACATAACAAGATTACTAGTGTTCCATGCATCTCAATACGGTCATGTGGCTCGACTTCGAGTTCGCTTTGCTCCACAACTCGATTAGCGTCCGTCTTTTTGGTGGTACGCGATCGTTTGAGGTCCCAAATTCAATGTCAACTTGAATGCTGCTAACTCGCTTCATTTGCATCCTTGTATGTATGGATGAACCTTGTTTGAGGTCAACCGTACTTATTTTATAACAATACCATGACAGTCGATCGGTTTACCAAAACTCGATTCACCAAATGTGCCCTTGATTGGCGTAATGTATAGCACGAATTGAATTGAATTGTGCCACTGGCAGGGTGTGTCATGACGGCACAAGTGCCCCTGTTGTACCCAACACAACTACACTCATCAACTTTACATGTACCATACTGCAGTCGTACATATGCATTCCCACTTGTTGCACCCATTGTAATATGATAGTTAAACTATAACTTCACAGCGCATAGTTTGATATAGATAATAATATAGGGTGGTATGATAACAGAGTAATCAGACATTTGCTTTCATTCCAGAACACACAATAATCGGCAATGAATGAATAAATGATCTGAGGATGTGAGTACAAGTGAAATGTTGCATCAATCTCTTCTGTGGCACCTGCTGTCCAATGGTGCCCTGAACACAACATCAGCCTCGAATCAGACTCTGGATTACGTCGACCCTGACTGGGTCAATAACACGCTAACCAACTCGATCAATGAATGGACTACGTCTTCCAATCGTCGACAGTCACTTCGACCAAATGGTCTGTCGACAAAACGAACTTCCGATGAGGCGACACCATCTTCTTCACTTAAAAAATAACCAACCGTTGAGCTTCCAAATGGATCATCAAAGTAAACGAGAAGGGGAAGAACCAGAGAACGAATGCATTGGCTGATGGTTTGTAGAAGCAGAGAGCCGACATCATTACAACGAGCACTGTCAGGATGAACTGCACTTTGCCGCTGAAGTTGACACGTGAGTGAGTGAGTGAGTGAGTGAGTGAGTGAGTGAGTGAGGGCTTCCTGCAATTCAAATGAAAATTTGGAATGGTAGCTCTTACAACTTTAAAACATTACTGCTGGCTGCTATGGCAAAGTTTACGTTACAGAGTTTCACTAACGAGTTCTTTTTAATAGCCGGAGGTAAAATCTTGAGGTCGGGCAGCGCTACAACGATAATGCTGGCCGAAGCCCAGAGTATGGCCAGTTCATCCAAAAGTTGACCTGCAATCTATGGCTGATTCGTTGACTGATTCAGAGATTTTTTCAGCAATTGTTTCAAAGATTATTTCAGTGATTGTTTCAGTGGTTGTTTCAGTGATACTTTCAGTGCCTAATTTTTCGGTGGTCAGAATTTTCACTCGACTTTTTGAACTTGTTGACATATTTATTTCAGTGATTACATAGACAATGATGTTGCTCCATTAATTCAAAACAAAGTTTGTGTGTGCACTGACTAACCGAATAAACTGACGGTGGCGTGATAGATCATGGATGAGAGTCCGATCCAGCTGATCAGGGCGTACGATATCAGGGCCGATCGCTTACGATTCAGGACGTACTCGGACCCGAAGTACATCAGCACGGCTGGCAGCATTACGATCGTCAAGTTGGATATCTGAAATACATCGGTTACGGTAAGTGGTAGTAATAACCGAGTTATAGTCCAGCCAAAAAAAAGTATAATTAAGCTGCTGTCAGGACTTTAAATCACGATTTTCTTTTTAGTACACAGACGTGCTAACCGCTGCACCACTATTATAAAGTCTAAAATGAAGATAGTATTTTTAAGGTAGAAAAGTCATACTTTTGAAAGTTATTGATCAATGTATTCACTTGAATTAATTCAATGTATCTTCTTGATTAAACGTGGTTACGGTACGCTATTTGCGTTCGTCAGTCAATCCGTTGATCGTCGGGTTTTAGAAGCGCTGAAACTGAGTTACTATCCAATGATTGACTCAACTAATCTGATTAAACAGGTAGGTCTTTCGACTATTTTAAATTACCGAGAGTTCATGTCAGTATGTCTGCAATGCCTTCTGAATGAGCCGGGTTACGGTAGTCTGTTGCCTAATGTTTTACATTGAATAGACTGGATTACGGTATGTGGGTAATTCTGTCTCGTCTTTGTCTACAGTACATTGATTGAAGCAGGTTACGGTATGAATGATTACTGTACGGGAGCACTCAGTTCTGAATCTAAAAACAACTAAACAAAAATACCAGACTATTGATTTTAGGTTTTTATAGTTGTTGAATACGTCATTCCTCACTGATTTATGTCCTGATCCGCCAGTGTCTCAGGGTAGCAGTACTCTTCCACACACTGGTGGAGGTCATCCAAAGGGAGGGGAATGTCGTCAAAGAGAGGGGATCGGCAGTTTTTATGCCATCTTACCTACACCTAAACACAAACTTTTGTTTTGAAACCACCAAAGGGGGCTGATTCCCCTGCTCTTCCGCCAGTGCTTCAACTTGATACCATCCAAACATCATGACTCAATCCAGATGCGAACAGGTTCGTGTCCGTAACGACCCTGTTCGATATGTATTTTTACTACGGCCTGATGTGATTTATGATGTTTCGACCGCGTGACACTTGTTTGTTTTGATGTGTTACTTTCGGTTGTTATGATAATACTAAACAAACTGGTTCTATTCCGGATTCGAACTGCGATGATAGAGTTGTGTCAACTTTTTTTTGTCCCAAATATTGAAAATTGTAGAGTTCGGGAACATTCTGTGACGAATCAGTGATAGCAATCGTAAATGATTTGGAGAAGGAAGGCGATGACTTTTCACGAATTTACCCTAACTCAAATGGTCGTCAAACTTACATATCAGGTACATACTCGGATGCCTGCCATTCAAATCTCAAATCAATGTCCTAATCAAATGTATATCTCGAATGTCAAATTTGACTACATACTATAAAAATCGTGACAGCAAGTATTGACAAACATGAAGCATGACATGTAGATGACAAGCCTCGATCTAAATAACATCTACAGATGTGTCTTCTGATATGCAGTTGATAAGGGTGACATCAAACGACAATGTACGATCATGATGTTACTAATTAAAATTTCATCTGAATACAATCCACTGGCGGAAGAGCTGATTTTTAGATGAATAAGAATTGATCGACAAAGAAATTTCACATAAAAAATACAAAAGGGGCGGTTTACTCTTTAAAGAAACGTATAAATTGCAACAATGTCCTACCAATGCAGTGAGTTGAAGCAAGATCTACTTAAAGAACCGTTCTATCGATCTGTTAATTTCACCTGCGTTTTTTTCAACTGATTGACAACAAAATTACATACCACATCAAACACTAAAGTAATAAAGTGATTAAAAAATTAATAAACAAAAAGAAGAAGAAACCGTACCGTATTATAGAACTCTGCGATGTATGGGCTGTGGGCATAGTTGTACTCGCACCAATGGTACCCGGTGTGAGGCCGCAACATGGTCTCCAAGTGCTCTATTGTAGTGGATATGGGTGCCATTATAGCGGGTGTTGATGATTAAGAAGAATTATGTGGTATTCTGAAGTTGAGGATTTATTCGGTTTAGTATTCGGTTTAGCTGATTAACCAAACCTTCTCTCTGATGAACTAGATTAAACTAACAGGTTGACAGCAACAGAATGATCAAAATACGAGCAGCAAAAAGAAACATACAAGGTGGTTACTTATACTTATGGACTTTTATTACCTTTCATTTATTGAACAACTAGTTCTGCCAGTGATAAATTTAGAACGTGAACACCTTTAAAATTTGACGTTGCATCCCAATGTAACATTTTGACACCGAGTGCATTGGAATGCAGTATGGAAGGCTGGAATGTGCTGGAATTTAGTTTGGTATTGCGAGAAATGAGTTCTAAAAAAGCACTCTCATATAGGAGATAAGTCAAATTATGCGATATGATTTACGACATTAGTTTCATGTTCATGTACATTTATGGCGGTGGTGAGATTGATATTGAACGAGTTGCCAAAACAAATTAAGAACAAACAATAGAATCAAGTATCTTGATTGGGCTTGTCAAAACTAAATACTGTCATCTTGAGTAGGTGTGATAAGAACGGCAGATTTTTCAGGCTGTTAGTAAAAAACCAATAGAAAAACGTATACATATTTTATGGTTATGAATTGTACTAAATGTAATCTTGCTTTACCCTAGAAGTAGTACTACAACGTCATGTTTTAACATCACGAATGAGATATGTGAGTATGAGTTTGTTCTGAACGCAATGACAGGTTAGTTATGTTATGATACGGACATGCTTTATATATGCACTGTTATTGTGTGCGTGAACATTGTCATGGAAGCGCCAATACCAGATATATCCAGTTACGCGGCTTCATGGTAACACCGACGATTCACTCCGCTCAGGTCGGAGCGATAATCGCAAACCAACAACAACAACAACAACAACAACAACAACAACAACAACAACAACAACAACAACAACAACAACAACAACAACAACAACAACAACAACAACAACAACAACAAAATAATCATCACAGCTGATCACTTTATTACTGCGATCACATTAGTTCGTCGAAAATTCTGGTTGTGATTTTTTCATGCGTTTTCGACGCAACCAATTTCAAACTATCCATGCGGTGAGTTATGAGCGTGTTTACTGGCGACTGTTGTAATTGTTGTTGTTGTTGTTGTTGTTGTTGTTGTTGTTGTTGTTGTTGTTGTTGTTGTTGTTGTTGTTGTTGTTGTTGTTGTTGTTGTTGTTGTTGTTGTTGTTGTTGTTGTTGTTGTTGTTGTTGTTGTTGTTGTTGTTGTTGTTGTTGTTGTTGTTGTTGTTGTTGTTGTTGTTGTTGTTGTTGTTGTTGTTGTTGTTGTTGTTGTTGTTGTTGTTGTTGTTGTTGTTGTTGTTGTTGTTGTTGTTGTTGTTGTTGTTGTTGTTGTTGTTGTTGTTGTTGTTGTTGTTGTTGTTGTTGTTGTTGTTGTTGTTGTTGTTGTTGTTGTTGTTGTTGTTGTTGTTGTTGTTGTTGTTGTTGTTGTTGTTGTTGTTGTTGTTGTTGTTGTTGTTGTTGTTGTTGTAGTTGTTGTTGGTTGATGTTGTTGTTGTTGTTGTTGTTGGTGTTGTTGTTGTTGTTGTTGTTGGTTGTTGTTGTTGTTGTTGTTGTTGTTGTTGTTGTTGTTGTTGTTGTTGTTGTTGTTGTTGTTGTTGTTGTTGTTGTTGTTGTTGTTGTTGGTGCGCAGCGCATTGACATGTCATGTGATCGCATCGTGTATCTTCAACAAACAAAAAGCCTAAAGAAAGCGCGTCTCTTTTTACTAGTTTATTAGACGCATTTCCCCTTAGTGAAAGGACAATCGTCTATTTGTCAAGAAGACAGTAAATAAACTGAGCGAAAAATAATGCGAAATTCGCAACTTTGATACACTATATTTATTATCATTAGTTAATTATGATTGATGATTATGGATTAAAAAAAGTACATAATACATAGTAAATGATTGAAATTTAGTTCTTAAGATTAGCATGTCATGGCAACTTCATCTATAGTATTGAAAAACGTTCCTTCCTGCTCGGCTGGCGTGATACAGTGTTAAGTTTGTGTAGCTTATTGTGTTTAGTGTAACAATGTCTGGTTGTTTGTAACTCGGTAACAGCAATCACGTAAGTATGCAAATACTTGTTTCAACAATGGCTAACAACAATAATAATACATCAGTCTTTAATTTAAAACTTGAAAGCAGGATTATGTTCATGATAGCTTTTCATTCACCTTCTGTGAAGCATGTTATCCAAATAAATATTAAGGCAATGGCTACATATAAGCTTGTATTCACTTCCAACACGAGAACTAATGCAAACTTTTATCACAGGCTAAAAAATCATAAGCACAAAATACACCTCAATAGCTTGGTCATTGTATCTCTATTATCAAAAGTTATTTCTATGGATGTGTTGCCACTTATGCATGGAATGAATAAGGCAAGTTTTGTCTATGCATCATGTGAACGAAAAAAGTTCCAGTAAATTTCTAATTAGAATTGCGCGCCAAAAACTTAGTGATGAACAAGAAACCATGGAACCTGAAAGCTATATGAAGTAAACAATGCAATGATTAGCTACATCCGGTGTATGACCGCTGACCAGTTGGGCACCTGATTGCGCAATGCATGCAAACATTAATTATGAACAACAATATTTACCTGGAACAAATCCAATTATGAACATTTGTCAATAACAGCGGCCATCATGACCATGTGTGTGGTCTATTTATATAAACCATAAAATACTGGAATCAAGTTAGATATTTATGTATTTATCCTAGAAGCTATGGCGGCATTTATTTCATGATCATCACCATTAAAAATATTTGAAAAATACATAAGTACAACTGTTGGATACAGTTTGTATCTTACAAAGTTGGACTTTTCTTCATTCCGTTATAGTTTTCTAGTAATATTAGTTTTGAAAGTGGTACATTGGGAATATGCAGATGTGACCATGACACACATACCGGGTGTTTACCTGCTTAAAAAGGCACAATGCCATGCACAAATATGTACATACATATTATTTACATGTATCCAGGATCTGCATGCATGGACATGTGCACACACACTCACACAATCCGGATACGATCCGGTTACGAGTTATAGTCGACGTCGCCCAGGTAGCACCTACCGTACGATTAGCAGCTACCGGTAGCGATAAACTACCAGATTTATCCGGTTCAAAATGTACGAGTGATAATTACGATTTTTTTGTTAAACATAATGAAGTTCTCTATTTTTATGCGTTTTCTAATATCGATGTCAAGTATTTATGTAGGTATTTAATAAGCAGGTACATGGATTCACTATACAACCAGACCACACAGGTAACAAGTATTCGAGTACAATCCTAGCAGTATCCCTGCAATGTACTATGGACGGAAATAGAGGACAGAATAGAATAAATAATAATATATCAAAGTCGGACGAATGGTAAGTATACGGTAGTTAAGTGTATTTATTAAGTTTTATAGTATATACTATACAGACGAGGATCTGACGGTGCAGGCTGAGAGAATACAACTTTTTGCAAGGTAATAAATAAAGCAGAATGTATGGCCGTGGAGTTGCTAGGAGTTGGTAGTCGTCAACTACAGTAATAACAACGAGTGGGATAATATACAGTAGTAGTAAATTGAACTTCTTCTGAATCTTCTTTCGTCGGGCGTTAAATAAGGTAACTTGTTTCCGAAAATGGCCTTAGAACTTCAAATTTCGCTACTCGATGAAGAAGTTTTCCTCGGTTTTGTGGCATACTGTACATTTCTTGGTTTTTCTTGGTTTGGCTTACAAGGTTATTAATAAATCAGTGGATTATACTAAATAGCATTTTAAAAAAAAGTTCGTTTACAGGCAGAATGTATCAGAAACAAAATGATTTAATCAATCATATGGCAATTTCCGGGTATAAACTCACTTGGGCACAATAAAAAACTGTATGATTTTCTGATTAACTGACTGTTCGGTTGTTTGATTGATTGATTTATTTATTTATCGATTGATTTTTTGATTGATTGTTTCCACCGATTCAATCAATTTTATCAGAGTTCTCACCCTGTGTTGACCCTTCTCGAGAAGACCACGAGTTGGTTGTGGATGACTGAGTAGACAGATCAAAGGGAGGAGTAGTAATGTGAATATAAGGCAGACACATCCAGGTGAAAGTCGTTGTGTCAGGCAAACGTCGGATCGTTGGATGGTATTCAGGTGCAACGTTGTTGATGTCGATGTACAGGAATGCAACGCTAAAGATATACGCTCCGATACCTGCAATTATTACATTGAGGTTAGAAGTTGGAAAATAAATAATGCAACATAACATAAAATAGATTTAATGAAGCTTTCTAATTTATTGAGGTTGAATTATTTTAAAACTTGTAAAAAATAGTTTCACCAGGAATTTAATGTTGAACCAGTGCTGTAACTGGATAACCAACGACGACACACTTGTTTGCAAACATGTGGGCAGGCAGAACGGACATAACAACGGAGTAGTATTGGATGGAACATGCAGATAGTAAGTGAGTCATTCGGGGGACAGGTGATTCATAGCGTTGCTCGTTGCTATCAACAGCGGACGAGAAGGCAAGGAAAACCCGGAATTCCCTTTTCTTTGGTGGTTTCAAAAGTGATTTTTGTTTTTAAGGTGTATGTGAAAAGGCATAAAATATACAGATTCTCTCTCTTTAACGAATTTCCCCTACCTCTGGAAGACTTGATCGTCCGCCTGTGGTTGCTACACAGGTATGTCAAGCATTGACGAATCTATTCCAATACGTCTAGACATTCCAGAACATTTTCTGATTGATGTGAAAACAAAATGCGACTATACGACGAAAGTTTTATGCAGAAAACTACGGCAGAGATTTCACTAAATCAATGACGTTTATCAATGATTCATATTCCCTATCATGCGGTACCGTACGTACATAGCTGCCAATGATCGTAGACCATGTGGTTTGTTGTGAAATCCATTAGATATAAGTGAGAAGGATTATAAAAAAATGAAAAGGAGATATCGGAAATTGGTAAATAATAAATTTCTGAACATTTCATACATACTTATGATTGATTATTTGTGTTGTCAATTGTCATAGACACCGATTGTTTGTGGTTAGGTGGTCAAGCCATCTTGTCGACGATATACTACCATGTATGCATTATGTAGGATAATATGATATGCTATACTACTCATCCTTATCCGTAATAACAACACACTCTTTCGGCTCTCTGGGAGTCTTCTTAGAGCATGCATGAGCATGGAAAGGTTTCTTATAAAGTATGATCACAAGTTTAGGCAGTACGGTTAAAAAGCAGTATAAAGTTTCGACAGTATTAAGTTTAGGCAGTATGAATTTTAGGCAGTATTAAGTTTAGGCAGTACGGTTAAGGCAGTATAAAGTTCAGACAGTATGAAGTTTAGGCAGTATGAAGTTTAGGCAGTATTAAGTTTAGGCAATATCAAGTTTAGGCAGTATGAAGTTTAGGCAGTATGAAGTTAAGGCAATATAAAGTTTAGACAGTATGAAATTTAGGCAGTATGAAGTTTAGGCAATATGAAGTTTAGGCATTATGAAGTTTAGGCAATATGATCTCGAAGTCAACATGGCATAGCACCGGAAAGGGAAGTGTGTAGAACTGGATCTAATGTGCCAGGTATGAATGTAGAATACTTGTGTACCACAATGGTACGTAAAATACATACATATTTTCCAATCGTTTCCTGCCAGGTACGGGTACCCTCACCATATTCTACCATGTTCAATAATTTTCGGTAACTACAAAAGCGGACCATTTTGGTTCAGTAATCATAATTCTCACTTCCAAATATTCCAGTATGAAGTGGTTTTCAGGGTGTTCACTCGGCAACATGTTCACTTCCACTTCCTTCACTGCTGCAATATGGTGAGAGCTCATACTGTATAGGTGCTACATACTTTAGTACATGTGAATTGAAACAGGTTTTGAATAAACGATGTGAATCAAAAGCGAAGTCCACTGAATTTTTGAGTTTAGTGAAAAGGAAGAAAAACTGAATAAAACTGCCGCTATAAAGTTTATCAGGCTGACTTTCTGTGTCGCAACTGCTTTCCACTGATGTAGTAGTGATCAGAAGTTTTCTCCAACTTCTTGTTATCGAAGTCGGATAAATTTGATCAATTGTAAATGTAAGCTGGATGAATTAATAATGATCCAATTCGAAATGCTTATTCAGGTTACTCTGTACATATTTATTTTCACATAGGCAAACGCATAGCCAATAATAAATACAGACCATAAAGAAACCTGTTTTGTCCATGTGATGTGCTACTGCAAAATTGTCATGTACAAACATGGCTAGCATATGCATACATAAATGGAATAGGTTTTCATGGTTTACAACGTTCACTCAACATATTGCGGTTTTAGAGTTTTTAGATTTTATATCAAAGAACCGAAAGTAGGGTGGTTCGCCTACCAAAGTTGGCTAAATGGTGCATTCCGTGAATGAACATACAAATCCTGGGTTGATGAAGTTTCCATGAAACTGATTTAAAAACGCCTATAACAACACGCACTTTTTTATTTATTTTTGTTGATGACAATTACGTGAGACAGAAATTGAGTGCCTGTTATTTTTATATAAATATAACCACTTTTCTCAAAACATTTTTATTCCGTTGATAGAGGACATGCTTTACAACATTTCGCATGAAGCGATCACAAACGTGATCCGGTTATAACCGGTTACCGTTAAGAGGCAGAAGGAATTTAACCGATCCATGCGACTGTAAAACTGGTTTTCGTCAAATGTTTGATCTAACCAAAACGCTGTGGCGTCTAATTTAGAAGTACTCACTGGCGGACGAGTCAATCCTCCAAAGGTAAGGGAATGACTCCAAAGAGGGGGAATGAGCAGTTTTGAGGCCATTTTATCTACACCTTAAAGAATAAAGTCTACTTTTTGGAACTGCCAAAGAGGGTGAATTCCACATTTTCGTTCTTCACTCGTTCACTAGTCGAAGTACTCATGCACTTGAGTTTACATGAGTCTAACATGGAAATGAGCTTGCTACTAATAAAGCAATATACTGAAAACTTGCTCGAACTGGTATTGAACGCTATTGCGTCTTATACAAAACACTGACGAAGAATCATAACCAAGAGGTAAAATATTTACAGTGTCACATGGGTTTTCAAAGAAACAAAAATATTAGATCGAGGCATGCAACATTACCTACAGTATTATGTTAGCCGGGTTTAGTTTGTTGCTTTGATTATGATTGAGTATATCAACATCAAACAATTCCTAATATGACAGCTATATGACTTTATCTGGTTCAGAGGTTACATCCATAACAGGAACAAATAGGCGCCGGTTGCTGTTTATTTGTGTAGTGAACTCGATTCACTGATGTACGTCTTACAGTTGACATAGTTAAATGTAACTGTAGTATGTATAACTTGCGTATTATTTACACACTGCACAGCTGGAGTGTATTAGGAGGTTCGGAAAACTTCGAATCAACTTCATAAGATTGGAACAAATGTTTGGGATATGTTCACGAACTCAGCGTACAGTGCCAGAAAAGAAAGTTTACATAAATTTGAGAACAAGTGTATAAATATTGTACTTGCAGTATTTACACAGTGCAGTCCGGTGTCAACAGCTGTGTTGGTTACATTGTTAACACAACAATATACAATGTCTTATTATATTAAATGCATTTGGTTCCGGTATGAAACCCGAAGTTTCCGGATTCAGTTGGATGAGTTGAATTTATTAGTGTTCGGAATTTACAGGACATGCTATTTTCATACCAACAGCTGGCTTTCTTCTTGTTTTTTTGTTCAGCAAGTATGTACCTACATATCTATCTTACATTTTGAAAGTGCACAATCTACTGGTGGCACTCGACATAATAGCGGACGGGAGGACTGGCTGGGCGGAGAAACAACCCGTTCAAAGTCAACAAACAAGTGACTTTTGAGCGAAAAAAAACTAAAAAAAGTTCAATATCAATAATATTGAAATAAAAAGACATTCAGTAGTACATTCAGGTTAAATGCTATTGGTTGGCGGCACAATCAGAAAACACGGTATTCGATTGATCGATGATATACTCTCAGTCAGTGATATACTCCAAATCAGTCTAGAATGTTCTAGAAAGTTCTGAGAACAAATTTCGATTACTTTCCGATCAACCGACTAACTGATATCAGTACCCAACCATGGTGATGGACCAACCGATGAGTATGTGGAAGAGGGCATGGAAGTACGGGAAGCCAACATCGATTAGTGACTGACAGGCGAACCTGCAAAATATGGCCCACGTTGACTCATCTTGATAGTAACAAAGACCGTGATGTTTGTTAATTGAGACATAAAAGTATAATTGACTCACGTACTACTGTATGTTTGAATCATATACCTGATTAATTGACTGATCGACTGAATAATTGATGCAGTGATTGACTGACTGACAGATTGATTGATAAACGGTTGATTACCGGATTGATTGGCTGACAGACTCAGTGATTGAATGCGTGATTGATTGTTCGATTGAGTGATTGACTCACTGATGATAGCAGCCCGACCAACCGTTCAATGACCCAGAGAATGCAAGCAATCGTTGCCAAGATCAACGCTTGGAAAATGGTTACGTTGAGATTCTTGCTACTGGCCCTGGAAATATTCGGAAAACAAACTCATTATACCCTGGCTTAGACTGAGTTCCGTCCAAGCAATCGATAATAAACACTTGAAAAACGTTTGAACACAGTTCATCAGCAATTATGCACCAACACTTTGGCCTCACCCCGAATGCACACGAACATCGGGATAATGAACAGCCATAGAGCGAATGCGTTGACCGTTGGGTAGAGCACAATCAACACAAGACATATCAAAGTCACTATCGCAAGAAACCAGCGCCAAAACGTACTGCAACTGGGGTTACGGGTTCAATCAGCGATTCAACAATGAATAAAGATTAAACGACCGACTGACTGACTGACTGACTGACTGGCTGACTGACTGACTGACTGACTGACTGACTGACTGACTGACTGACTGACTGACTGACTGACTGACTGACTGACTGACTGACTGACTGACTGACTGACTGACTGACTGACTGACTGACTGACTGACTGACTGACTGACTGACTGACTGACTGACTGACTGACTGACTGACTGACTGACTGACTGACTGACTGACTGACTGACTGACTGACTGACTGACTGACTGACTGACTGACTGACTGACTGACTGACTGACTGACTGACTGACTGACTGACTGACTGACTGACTGACTGATGGACTGACTCACTGACTGACTGACTGACTGACTGACTGACTGACTGATGGACTGACTGACTGACTGACTGACTGACTGACTGACTGACTGACTGACTGACTGACTGACTGACTGACTGACTGACTGACTGACTGACTGACTGACTGACTGACTGACTGACTGACTGACTGACTGACTGACTGACTGACTGACTGACTGACTGACTGACTGACTGACTGACTGACTGACTGACTGACTGACTGACTGACTGACTGACTGACTGACTGACTGACTGACTGACTGACTGACTGACTGACTGACTGACTGACTGACTGACTGACTGACTGACTGACTGACTGACTGACTGACTGACTGACTGACTGACTGACTGACTGACTGACTGACTGACTGACTGACTGACTGACTGACTGACTGACTGACTGACTGACTGACTGACTGACTGACTGACTGACTGACTGACTGACTGACTGACTGACTGACTGACTGACTGACTGACTGACTGACTGACTGACTGAGTGACTGACTGACTGACTGAAAACGAACACATGGCGATTTATGAATTTAGGCGTTCCCCGAAGCGTTGGCAGTGAGTAGAACATGACGCTGACTGCGGCAAACATTATGGCTGTTTCGTCCAGTAGTTGACCTGTAATCATTCACTTACTAAGTGACTTACTCACTCACTTATCAACAATTGGACAATTGGCGAAAATGAAGCGTGTTGGTGCTTTTAGCCCCAAACGAGCCCCTTGTGTTGCAGCATTTTAAAAAAATTTGTTGTCAGAAATTTTTTTTAATAAATTTCTACACACTGCCGCATCATTTTCTGAAATATTTAGTTCCATCCCATGAGAAATTTTATCAACTTCTGACTGATACTTTTAACACGAACACTCTGTACAGCAGTTTGACCCACCATAGAGTTTGTTGGTTGCATGGTAGATCATGGAACTCAATCCGACCCAACTGATGAGCGACAGTGGAATCAGAGCGATTCGTCGTCGATGTTTGATGTAGTGCCATGTGAGTGGGAGTAGGGGGAACGGGATAAGCACAATGAAGATGTTGGACCACTGAGTGAGTGAGTGAGTGATTTTTTCGTGATCTTTTCGTGATTTTTTTAGTGTATTATCTCCTCTCTAAGTCAATTCAGACTTAGGCATTGGTTTTTACATGCCTATATATCAGGCTTAGAAATAACTTTCTGCTATGTGTTTGTTTTTGGTCAAAAAGAGGGGTCGAAATACTTCTGAAACTAGATGAAAAAAGGGTGGGGTTGGGAAATTACCTAGCAGAATCTCCATAACCTACCCTTTTTCTTATTTTGCTGTTCAATTTCAAACCATTCGTTTAAGGCTCAGGCTTCGGCTTAGTTCCTAGCTTGGAACTTAGGCTTAGGCTTAGGAATGAACTTTGGCTCCGTATTAGGCTTAGGCTTAGGAATATGACCAATTTAATAAACTTGAACACGAAAAAGGGTAGCTTATGGAAATCTGCGTGAGTGAGTGAGTGAGTGAGTGAGTGAGTGAGTGAGTGAGTGAGTGAGTGAGTGAGTGAGTGAGTGAGTGATTGAGTGAGTGAGTGAGTGAGTGAGTGAGTGAGTGAGTGAGTGAGTGAGTGAGTGAGTGAGTGAGTGAGTGAGTGAGTGAGTGAGTGAGTGAGTGAGTGAGTGAGTGAGTGAGTATGCAGGAGTGATTACATTTTGTATTCCATTATTGTATTTAGCTAACCGTATTATGAAACTCAGCAATATATTTAGTGACAACGTAATTGGGTTCACACCAATCGTATCCTTCATCACCTAGATTGGGCATGAACTCATCATGACCCATGTTTTCAGGGTATTTTTCTCGTTCTGTATTTAAATGTTGAGTTAAGCAAATGTTGTTGATACGAGGTTGCGATGATTATGAGGAGTGAGTTGATGTTGAGACATTTACTAATATTGATGAATGCAATTGCAAATGAGCTGCTTTTTCTATGGCTCGGTTGTCAACGATTAAACATGTCCCATTGAAGACTTTTTTGTAATCTGTTTATCCGTTGAAATTCACCATGTCTTGTCATGATTTTACTGTATTAGTTTCTTTATTTCTTAGAATCACTGTGACTAGCGTACGAGGGAAAAACGAAAAAATTGAATTTATCCCTCTTTGGCAATTCCAAGAAGTGGAAATTTGCTCCTTACGATGTATGTAAAATGGCCTCAAAACTGCCAATCCACCCCCTCTCTTTAACGAAATTCCCCACCCTTTGGAGGTTTGGGTCGTCCGCCAGTGATCACGGTTCATATGTTCGACTCAATTTTCATGTTCCAGGGGCCCCCATCTGCTATTTTGTATGCAATACATTTGAAGCCACGAATTGTGTTTGCACGGGTGTCTTTCTTATCTTCTCATGTGAGGAAAACTTAGCACCACAATAAATTAGAACGGCAACAATCAGAGTTTGTCATACTTAGTGAGAACGACGGTTATATGTATGATGTTATATTTTTACGTTACCACGGACACCTGAATCATGTGATGCACCCAACCCATTGTACAATATTTTTAGTCACTGAAATTAAAAAATGATCGATTGGACATTCCATCAAACTGTACGATTCAAGACCACGACATACGAATACGTTACAGCTACTGTATTTTGGTCATTTACTCAAATCAGTTGCAAAACAAAGCTAGAAACATAGCACTTAGAAAATTCATCCAATCCAAAGTTTCGACCCCACTGAACACATGGAGTGTTTTTTGCATTGCTTTTCACTATGTTGCAATAATAAAAAAAACAATATACACGTATATATTTTATTTTTTTTGATGGTAACATCCAAATATTCGTGTAAATACTGACTCAGAGTTGTTGTATGTGATGCCGTGATGGTACGAGTTGTGTAACCCGGCAACCAGTGGTTTTGTTGGTAGCTCATATGCAGGTACATAGACCACAGACCGACAACGACATTCATGTGTTTCGGGCTCACATCACCAGCGGACGAGATGGCACGGAAAAGTGGAATTCCCCCTCTTCGGCAGCTCCAGAAATGTTTTCATTTTTCCCTAAGGTGTAGTTAAAAGCTTCTAAGCTTTCTTCAAAGCTAATAGTTCTGCCTTCTTTCATAGAATTTTCTCACGTTCGGAGGATTGGCTCGTCCGCCAGTGGCTCACATGCATGTATCCCTTGTATTTTGGCTAAATAATGGTTTTTGTACGCGCTTCAGCTGATTTTGTACGATTTCGATTATTGTCCATGGCTGTGTATCTCTCTGATCAAAGTAAAAATTGGTCAGCTACATTTGTATTTACTGTTTTGCTACAGCCAACATCTATATCTGAAGTTCTGAATACTCACTCGTTGTGTGACTAACACCTATTTTATTCCGAATGCAGTTCTCGCAATCTAACTTGTTGTGCTAAATACATGTTTTAGCCCGCAAATCGGACATTCGTAAACTCTGGTTTATCTGGAACTCAATCGTGAGTTTTTATACCATAAGAAAAATGTTATGTAAATCTATTGGGAAAGTCAGAATCTCTAGTTTCTATCGAGCCAGCATAAAAACCCACATTATTTACGATTATGACGACTTTTTTGCTTATATTTCTGGAATTAACAGAAATGAAGATGAATAAACTAAGATAAACGATGAGGACAGCTTGCTGGCACGCATAAAAGAAGAAACTAATATAAAAACAGCCCATTATGAATTTATTGCTGAGCTTGTTCGTCTTTGTGGTCGGTTTTGTACAGAACGGTTGGTCCACTTGATCATGGGTCACTTTATGCCCATGCTCCCAAAAATGTTTATGAATTTTTCATTTCCATTTCAAGAAATTTAGTTACTTTTCCAAAAGTATGAACCCTTTTTTATTTAAAAAATATCGTAGCAAACACATCACCTGAAAAGCGTTAATTTTTACTAATAAAATCGTTTTGCACAAATGAACCAACAATTGTGAAATGGAAAAATATATGAAACAAAATTTTTTATGCCGCAGGTGACAACCTGATTTGCTACAAGTGTGACGAGCGTATCCAAGATAAAAATCAGTGTCAGGAACAATCAGTTCAGCAGGAGGATTGTGCCCTGTCGTTGGGGCAGGGGGTTCGATCCGTATGTCTCATGACCGTACAGATCTTCTCCACAGGTTGGTGTTGTTGATGTTGTTGTTGTTGTTGTTGTTGTAGTTGTTGTTGTTGTTGTTGTTGTTGTTGTTGTTGTTGTTGTTGTTGTTGTTGTTGTTGTTTTTGTTGTTGTTGTTGTTGTTGTTGTTGTTGTTGTTGTTGTTGTTGTTATTGTTATTGTTGTTGTTAGTGTTATTGTTGTTATTGTTATTGTTGTTGTTAGTGTTGTTGTTGTTGTTGTTGTTGTTGTTGTTGTTGTTGTTGTTGTTGTTGTTGTTGTTGTTGTTGTTGTTGTTGTTGTTGTTGTTGTTGTTGTTGTTGTTGTTGTTGTTGTTGTTGTTGTTGTTGTTGTTGTTGTTGTTGTTGTTGTTGTTGTTGTTGTTGTTGTTGTTGTTGTTGTTGTTGTTGTTGTTGTTGTTGTTGTTGTTGTTGTTGTTGTTGTTGTTGTTGTTGTTGTTGTTGTTGTTGTTGTTGTTGTTGTTGTTGTTGTTGTTGTTGTTGTTGTTGTTGTTGTTGTTGTTGTTGTTGTTGTTGTTGTTGTTGTTGTTGTTGTTGTTGTTGTTGTTGTTGTTGTTGGTGGTGGTGTTGTTGTTGTTGTTGTTATTGTTATTGTTGTTGATGTTGTTGTTGTTGTAGTTGTGTGAACATGGATATAATCAGGTCAACCCAGCTGGGTGAAGGCTGGTTGTGCCGAAGCGAGTCTATTCGCTGACATCCTCATCAACCGATGCATGACCGAACCCATCGGCGCTGCAGTCGCACAGGTTCAATTGTAGTCAACTTATCATGTATTTTACATGTTTAATTCACATTTATAAAAAAATTGGAAAATTAAGAAAAACTTCCGGAACATTGAAGTCAATATTTGGTTTCACACACACTCGGTTAATATTGAGTTCGCTTCTCATTACATATCCGGTTTAATCCACATTCCCATACCAACAAGGGCAAGTTTTTTTTTCAATCTGGCAAACAGTAGGAAACCAAATTCCATTTCCGATTCCTCGCGCCAGTTGGAAAACAAAATAAGTTTTAACTTTATGTTTCAATTGTCCTAACAAACAAACCGATAAATTGAATGCTGTTGCTTTTTCTTAATTTCGTTTTGTTTTTTGCTTGTTAACAACATTTGTTACAATTGTGTGTTGCAGCAAGCGGAATCGGTAACGGCTGGTAGTCTACAGGCGGATACGATAACGCGTTGCACGTGCAACAAGACCGATTTGTGCTACATCAACAATACGGCCACCAGCTTGCATGCCTGGATGGGCAATCGGTACGCCAGTCTACCTGCCCTACTCGCCCTCACCATTATACTACTCGGTCTGCTCACCTACAATTGAGATGCTCACAACTATCGGAAATTAACTATAAAACTGAACTCTTGGATTGACTAGAATGGTTTCGAAGGCTGTAACACATCAAACTGGGTAACAGGGAACGGAGGAATTAATGTACCGATAACTCACCGATGAAGCGATGATGGTGAACTGAAAAACCATGATAGAATATTATGCTTTCGAAACCTGTATCATATCAAACTCCGAGATTGGGACGCCGTCGACGGTAGGTCACACATAGCGATAACTGAGGCGCCATTGATGTCACGATTTAGGACAGAACACAGAAGGCTGCAGAAAATGATGGTATGTAGCTTTAACTATGTGTATTTGGGAGTTACGTGATTGATTTTAGCAACTGAAAAAGCGATTTTTTATTTATAATATGGGAATTCAAATGGAGTCTAAGAATTGTTCAATAATTGAATCTCGGCCTGAAATGTTTAACTTTTTTTCTTGTGCCTTACAATCATACTTGATGTTATTCGGTTAGTATTCACAATAATCTTGAAAAGAATCCATTTATTTCATTCAGTTACGTATGTGCAGTACATGTTTTACCGATATATGCGCTGATTTTTTATTATATTTCTGTGGCTCACAATTGTTTTATGTCAAACATTATTTTGCCCGGTGTTTGGAGATGTCCTTATGATAATATTACATTCTTGCTTTTTTTATTTTTTTTATGTTCTCGAAGTCAAATAAAAATACAGCGATATCCATAGCTATAAACGGCAGATGCTGCTACTGGTTTGTGCATGTAGTCCACCAAACACGCCCAATATTTTTTATGTACACATAAAAAGTATTACACTAATATTTCATAACCCAAATTTTTTATAATGAAATTAAAATACACGATCAGAAAACAAAATACCACCAAAGCAATCGAACAAGACTGAGTATCGAATGAACGCACATGCTTTTATCGACGTATAAATCTGCATTGCTTATCGGTAGCACTCATCTTTTGGCTGGTTCAAAATTACATACGTTTATTTTTAAGTACTGAATACAAACTTATTTTTGCAAATACAGTAGCTGATGCATGATACTTGTTCAATTATATATACGTATATATACGTATTATATACATATATACATTTCTAATTTTGTTTATGCTTAATTTTTTTCGATGTGGTAAGTATCTGTGAATGGAAATAAGAAATAAATGACTGTACCAGCTGACGGTCCCACGGAATGTCGCAGTATTCAAGTGCCACCACTGAACGCGTATCAGATAATGCGCCGGTGCCACCAATTGTACCATTAACCAGCAAAGATATCGGCAAACTCAAGCTTGGACAGTTGCCCAAAGGAAAACAACAATTGCCCGAAGGTAAGTTCATCATACTTTTGAATATATGTATGTAACTTTTCATTCAAATTAGTTCTGGCAGTTGAAAAAAATCTGATTATGAGGCTGAACTTTAACGCGAGCAATCCTTGTGGAGCTTGCCACAACATTCTAAAAAATCGTTCATGTTACATAGTTTGTTTGTTTGTAATTTTTGGATGTTTGTTTGTCTCTCTTTGTTTTGTTTTAGATGCGTTCATGAGCGATGGTCATCGACGTCTTGACCTCGTAATAAGCTACCATCCAATACCTGTCGTTAACTCGGATGATCTGACGGCAGTCGAGATTCATTATGAAAACGATGTACCATTGCCACCAATGTCGCTCATACAGAGACAGTTCAGTGTCATGCACAGAAACGCTGTCAGAAAGTAGGTGCTATAGGAAAATTATTTTTTACTTGACCTTCTTCATTACTGAAGCCTGCAAGGCACACTAATTCCATATGGTGTTTTCATAACTGCCGGAGAGATTGAATTAACTGACGGCCAATAGAAGACAGGATCTGTGTTTCCTGCTATGTTTCGAACTTAGCTACTCCAGGCTGCGAATCGGATTGCTAACCACTAGACTAGACATATGTACTACACTGAACCCGAAACGTTTAATCATCTTTTATGGGTATTGCCATTACAAGAAATTATATTGCAGTAATCGACAAGATCGGATCACTTCGTTGCGCCGAACGTTCGAGATCGAACTGCGTGCTGCCGGACTCGAGCTGGAACGAGAGGATCATGAAAATATCGGTTGATTAGAATGCAGTTGTTACATGATGTACAAAACATGTGTTCCATTCGGTAAATCATCGTTCATTCCTTTAATATGGTTTGAAAGAGATACGCTTTTCTGCGGGTATCTTACTAATATGACAAGCTATGTTGGACATGAGCTCAAAGTCAAACTTTAATTTTTTTGTTAATATTGATATAACACTGATATTGATTTATGATCCTAAAAAATATAGGGTGTTCAATCAAGTTTGTGATCTGGTTTGAAATCAGCGCAATAATCTAGTATTGCAGGTTATCTAAAGATCCATGCCCCGTTCGATGCACTGGCACGACAAGCCGAGTTCGAACACCTACAGATGCCTATTAAGGTTTGTCCTTGATATTTTAAGTAGACTTTTCATATTTTTTCAGATGTTTCACTTCTGATTGGAATGGCTCCGAAAAACAATGAATTAAAAATTTATTATACCAAATTATATAACTTATTATTGTACATGTTGTTGTATACATATGTACAGTGGCGGTCATTGAAATAGGGACACCTTAAAATTTCATGTTTTTCATGTTTTTTTGTTCTTGTGTTGTGTTATTTCGCTCGGAAAGCGTTTCAATTAGTGCATTATGTTGTTGATCAATTGTTGCAAAACGTGTGATCTTCATTATAACAAGAAATCCCATAGTCGGGAGACGGAAAGGGGTGTCGGCGCACGCGCCACCAAGGTCGTTTTTAGGGGTGTTCCACTGTTTGTTTATGTTATACCGTTGTTTAAAAGAAGAGCAGTGGGTTAAGATGTTTGTGTGATGTTAGGGGAATGATAGACGTACCATTATTTTTCAGATCCTAGCATATCA
>OZ038447.1:11916836-11956836 GCA_964036265.1 Daptonema setosum
CTTTCGATTTTACTGACCTCCGCTGACATATACTGATCAATATGCGATGATGACTAACCACGCCAATAATGTTCTCGACAATGACACTCAGCTCAACGAATATGGTTCGACTGTCGTTCTTTACCGGTCTGACACGTGGATCGTAGTCGTCCAACAGATGTCTGACCAACATTCGTTCACTGCTCTCACTCGTGGCACCAACTATGCCCACATTGACCACCAGCACCCCCAGTATTATTAATATAGGTGTCATTTTTTTACTATTAACCACTAAAAACTTGCATTCCCATCAAATAAATGACGTTACGGCTAATTACTGTATTATGAACTTACCATATACAGTACTTACGTGTTTGTATACATGTACATATGCAAACTGTAAATGCAGATCACATCGTTGGTAACTGTTGTACAAAACACATTAGATTAAGCTAGTCAAAACGATGTTTTAGCCCAATTACTGTAATTGCGTGTGCTCTGTTAACGTTTAACGGAATAGAATAATCATCGAAGCAACAACCATAAGTATTTATAAAATCCACCTGACAGAAGACCATTTATGAACTGGGTGAATGCAACTGTAAAAGACGAATTAGAGAATTTACCAAGAGATAAAACAGGAAGTATTGAATTCCGTATGCCTCCGTATTTAATAGTTTTCCTAATTCACTATATCACCCGCTCTTCAACCAAACCATCTGTGCCCAAAAAGTAGCCATACACATAAGTAGTGGCATTTGAAAGGTAATTAAATTGATGCTTTTGTTATTGTGTTGTGATGCTTTTTCAAGTTTCCATGGGGTTTCGGTGTTTGAATCACAGTTAAGAAACTTTGCACGTTTGCAATATATAATTTCAATGATTAGATTTTTTTCAAATTTTACTGCGCCTTAGTGATGATTCAACAACACTCCTCATAAGAATTTAAGGCTTCAAAGGCCAATGTACAGAAGCCCTAATAATAGCAAACTCAAATTAATGGTTGATATCATTCGGTTTTTTAGCCACGGAATATATGTGAATCCGGTTACATTTCGAGTTTCTAACCAACTTTTTGGAATGAATTGGAGTCTTTACGGACATAGCTTGCGGTCGGTATAATGGTATAAGGTATAATGGTTTGCAAACATGCATTACGCTGTTTACTTTCGCTCGCTGTGTTGGCGGTTTTTCCACGCGGTTAAGAGACACTGAAACCTATAAACCTCTCTACATCGTAATGTAATTACATACAGTATGTACGTATGTACATAATAAACAGTTGGTAAAAGAGTTTGGCCTAATTATTCTCGAAAGGTATCGAGTTTCTGATGAAACCTGCATGGTTTTGATGTTCAGCAAGACGAGTGCCGAAGACTGGCAGGCATTGCATACTTGCATGCACTGACGTATTTCACTGTAACAATTGCATGATCACCCTGTTTATACAGTAACACGATAAAATGTTGGCAAACAACGCGTCTTTGCGGCTAACCTGAAATTTTGACTGGCACATGAAACACAACATCTTATGTAGCTTGCTCAACCCTATATGCTTCAGTATATGCAATCAATACACATGTATTACGTGATATAATTTGGTTTATTGAAAAATTAGACTCCCGAGACCGAGATGCATGTTAAACTTTGTCAGCGACATGATATATTATAAAACATCGAGTTGAGATGAGAGTGACACATTGTGTCTACCAATAAATTACATGAGTATACACTATAATTTTAATGAAGATAATTGAAATAAAGCATATCAAAGATCACAAGTAAATATGACCAAATATAAAACGTTATATGTTACACATAAATTCAGTAACAGTGATGAATCAGATATTGAAAATGGAGCTCGTATAAAACATCTGAGAAAACAGACACGTACTGTAGGGAAAGCAAGAAACAATGGCAATATTTTACAATGGCAATATACAAAAAATGAGATCTGTTGGATTCTCCAAGTATTCATCCCTTTGTCAACTCACTCACACAGTCCCTCACTCACTCACTCACTCACTCACTCACTCACTCACTCACTCACTCACTCACTCACTCACTCACTCACTCACTCACTCACTCACTCACTCACTCACTCACTCACTCACTCATGTTACTGATCAACCAACTAACTGGTCGTTCCACTGGATTTTATAAACGAGCATCATGCTAAAGACGATCAGACTCAAAAAGGGGACAACGGTAGCGAAGGCACCAAATAAGATGAAACGGTAGTACAGCATGTATGAGGGGTTGATACGTAGATTCGTGGGGAAGATCTAAATATGAGAGTGAGTGAGTGAATGAGTGAGTGAATGAGTGAGTGAGTGAGTGAGTGAGAAAGAGTTAGCGACTGATGGATGACTTAGTGAGTGAGTAAGTGAGATGGTTTACTTACTTGTTTTCTCTCCAATTCAAGCTGATCATCCCAACAAGGTGATGTGGTCAGCTCAAAATGGGATGGCATGCAGAACATGACTGAGGCAGTGACGGCGGCACCACACATAAAGCGGGAGTGCACCACGAACACAGCTGCATGCAAATTATATTCAGTTATAAATATTTTAATTAATAATATTGAAAATATTTGTATAATTTTTTCATAACATAAGCAAATCAGTTATCTGGCAACTATATAACCTAAATCATTTATCGATGATATCAAATATGGTTGACTAACACATGTGGGCATGCAACGGTCTTGCCACGGCTCGGTACCGGGCCAGAGCGATGAGCACCGTAACCCAGGTTGTGGTCACCGACGTTGTTATGCTGAAAGAACACCTTTATTACAGACATTCATTGCATGCTTTATATGACATGTACTGTACTTGGCAAAGATGTAAGAAACTTAAATTGATTATCAAGTTGAACTTGTTATATCTTCCTCTTTTCTACTTTCACTATTTGTTTGACAGTGACCACCGTTTCCACTGTACTTGTTAACTACTAACAAGCTGACTTTTTATCACCCAGTCAAACTTTAGAGGATCAGGATAAACCAATATTAGTACACGACAAACTTATGATTATAAAATAAGAATGTAACCTGACTCCATACATGAAGCGGCACAAAACCACGAGGAATGGATGATAGAGCTGGAGGGCAATGGCAACGAGTTGCATCGAGTAGAAGGTTAACTTGCAGATAAGCAGTGCCGTGTCGCACATCGTTAACGTGCCAAGATACCATTTGAAGCCCTGAAAACGTTCACGTTTTTTTATACCTAAATTTTCCAATCCGACAGTATTAAAACATTTAAGATTTACCCGTTTTCGTGCAAAATGTTGAGAGACAGTTGTTGTATTTTCTTTAATATATTCCAATTCAGTTATTACAGTATGACTACAATACATTTCGGTTAGTGCCCGTTATACTAAACGCACAATTGAAATCATTGTTCTTAGCCGAACAAAAATCTCTACAAAACCAGCATTTTCAGAAACATAAAAATTGCAGTTTGTAGAGACCTTGAGTTTCATGCTTCCGAGCAGCTGTAAACTGCATAAATTGACGGTGAGTCCAAGTAAGATGACGACGGTGGTAGCGATGCCACCCAGAGGTACGGCCAGTCCGGCCAGGTAACCTTGCTGACCAACGGCAAACGCGTCGAAGCAATCAATTAACGGCATGTAATTCGTCAGGTTGGTTTCCTCCATTGTTGTGCCACTAGCGCTATTGGATGATTACTGTAACATAATATACTGTATGTAACTTGATCAAGATATCTTGTTATCCGAAGAAAATTCTATTAACCCGTTTTGCAGATAAACAATTTCAATTAGACGCAACGCCACTCCTGTCGTGTGAAGAAAGTTTGTTCCTCAATAATTTGAACACGTGCCAATATTACAGGGTGTCCCAGCGAGGGGTTCACGATTTGTTTTTTGAATAACTTTTGTATGCGTTAAGCAATAATCTTGAAAATTGATACTGTAAATACCAATACATACCTTAAGAATTTTTTGCTTTTTAGAAATTTAGAAATTCGTTGATTACAGCTCGAATTATAGTCGAGTGAAAAAAACCTCAATTTTTTCACGAATTTTCAGAAGAATTTTCATTTTGAAACATATTCAAAACTAATTCAATGGTGTTATACTACAAATATAATTACAGATTATGCTATAAACGATGCAAAAGAAATGTCTTATTCAATATTTCCACCATATCCTGAAATCACTCAACCCAGGCACGCACCCAAATCAACGTTTGGTGTGCCAATTTGTACGGCGGTTTGACCAGACCGTTTTTCTTTGAAGTTTGATGGAGTTGTAACTAGTGACAAGTACCTGAACAGGCTCAATCATTTTTTACTGCAGCATCTCGAAAATATTAGAAAATTCGTTCATGGACCGATGATCATGCAAGCTGACGGTGCCCCATCACAGAGGAGAGCACGGTTCCTGCGTGCACGATCACTTCACTGAATGGGTTGAACGTGGAGGAACTCCCGATTTAACAGCTACTAATTACTGGTTTTGAAGACATTTCAAGAAATAGTTTATTCCCAAAAAATGATCACAGTGGAAGAACACATAGAAATGATCTTATTGGCAATGGCGAACATCACTGAAGAATCGCGATCAAACGCATTACTCGATCTCAAAACTCGTAAAGATAGTTGTCTCGATAAAATCCTGTGGCCATATTAAATGAAGTTTTTCTTTTCAATTGTTTCCCGCAAAAGTAGCTAATATATATGTCGTATAATCACCATTGAATTAGTTTTGAATATGTTTCAAAATGAAATTCTTCTGAAAATTCGTGAAAAAATTGAGGTTTTTTTCACTCGAGTATATTTCGAGCTGTAATCAACGAATTTCAAAATTTCTAGAAAGCAAAAAATTCTTAAGGTATTGGTATTTACAGTATCAATTTTTTAGATTATTGCTTAACCCATACTAAAGTTATTCAAAAAACAAATCGTGAACCCCTCGCTGGGACACCCTGTAGTTTGAATTCACGCGCCAAACAGTTTCTTTGAGTAACAAGAAACTGTGAATAAGCTATACAGGTTTGAACTGTTTTGCATGATTCGTGTTAATGCATATATGCCTTTTTAATGATGACCTTTTCTAGTCTAGTCGATTGTAGTTTTGTCTACTATGCTTGAACAGATACATACAGTATGTAATGATTGGTTATTATGCGATGCAATGTTAAACTTTTAAGAAATGTACTAATTATAATTATCAGTATGCTGTTTCTAATCTTGCAGTCTGTTTCCAGTCTGCATTATCTTTAATAAGTTTGCAGCTTCTAGAAAGACATTCTTTGATTAAATGTGTTTCAATATTAACCAGGCGTTTTCATCGAGCAAATGGAATGTAATCAGGTACATAATTAGACGCTTTGTTCCCATACATACTGTGCTTCAATCCCTTATAGGTATGTACTGTATGTAAGCAAATGAAAACCATGCTCATGTGAATATCACTAAGTAAAACTATTTAGCTGTACATCATACATTTTTATAAAATGTCTCGCTCGCTGGTCAAGTGGTTAAGATGTTAGACTCTGAAACCGCCTGGCCGGCCGCACACGGGTTCGCGTCCCGTTCACAAAAAAGCTTTATAAATGTGAACTATTGGCTGATGGTCATTAAAGAATATGCCTTGAACATGCGATGGAGTGACTTGGAATTCGATTCCATGATATGCCTATGACAAGCACCATTCGTGATCGTGATTGGGACCCAGCGAAGTCTTGATCCGTGAGACAACCCAAAAAGAAATATTATAAAGATGACCGAATATGACAACAATGTATCTAATATCTAATGTATACATACCACAATACCTATATATCTAATTTATATGTATCTAATGTCTAATGTTTGTATTATATCCAATATCTGATGGTACAGTATGTAATATCCATATTATATTTGAGAACAACGTACCGCACGTGCAGTTGGTGTAAACTGACCCCAAATGGCATGTTGCCTACTTATTCATGTCATACAACACTGAAGGAGTCAGATAAAACATAAAACTTGTAGAACTGCAATCAAGAAAGATACGCAGTCCATACGTACATGTATTCACGTATGTTTCATTTTGTGTATCAATCATAAACCCGGGATCAACATTGTTTTCGCCAACCAACTACAATTATACCGTCTGCTAATAAGGATTCGAATCACCAGAGTTTCCTACAACTAATTAGGTGGTGTGACTTCCCGGTGCACCGTAACTACAGTGCTTGTATCACATTATCACATATACAGTATGTACTAATAAGCAAAAGTTCATATTCACCAACGTCCAAGATATTTTAGGTACAGCTGAACAAGAACCGAAAACTATTTGGGTTAACGTAAAAAATCTCAATTAGTGTACATATTAATTGTGGGCCAGAATTTCTGACTATCTGCCTCCTACATACATTGCCAGGTCAATCAGTGGGCACTTTGTTTTTGTCTGTGTACATCTATTGTTAGGTTTGTTTACAAGACACATGACACATGATTAAAATTAGCATATGTATGTACTTATATATAAGTCGTGATTAGGGTGGTTGTCACGTTTTGGATAATGATGAATGAATGAACCCAGATTTGGGACACGCCAGCAACAGCAGTGTTTTTCTGTTCCACAATTAGGAGCTTCATGTTACGAACGTTCTATGTTGAAATATTTTTTTCATATGTATGTATGTACACAGCATTGAACATATCATATGTTTTTGTAAACTATAATGATTGTTACATGATCAGGATAACAGTGAATTTAATGGTCACGTACACACGAATCAGATTATTGAATACATTCAAAATAAAATGTATTCCTCCGAGCAAAGCGGTCGTACACTTTTCAGGTGTTTACAACAACGACGTTCGTTTTGGGCAAACCATGAGTTTGAATACAAGTCTGTGTGGCAGGTCAATTAGGTTGAAAACAAGTTTGGTCTATTGATTTATAACAATACTATAAAGATGAACGTTTGTTCACTAACGAGAAACGTTAGTGGAATACTTTGCCGTTAATAATTTTGAAATAAACACTCATAAAAATGTGCGTTACGCCGAGCATGAGTGCATCAAAGTACTCATCAGCCATGTTACATACCATTGTTTTTTACATTGCTCAGCCCATGTCTATGAATACATCATTGAACGTGAAATAACAGGTTTCAAACTCAGACTTACTCATCAAAATATTAATAACAAATGTGATACAACGCGTCACCAGGGCACAATCGTATCAATACATGATTATTCCTAACTTGATTGAAGGTCAATTAATGGGACAGGAATGCAGTTGTCTAACTGCCGACAGGGTACGGGCTGCGACGGCATCCATTCTAACAATTCACAAACTTCCTAAAAATTAATTGGTAATTTGTCAAAAAACGCTGAATAAAGTTTAATTCTGAATCATTAAATTTACTTGCTTTTTTACATAAGAAATTGCACCTACGAATTTATTCATCTATAATTATAAGTTTGACTGTGGTTGAAACGCAAGGTTATATGGCCTCCCGATCACTGGTCAATCATTCGAACGGAGGAGAATTTCGTCAAAGAGGGGGGACTTGGCAATTCTCAGGCCATTTTACCTACACGTTGGATAACAAAATAACTTTTTGAAAATGCCAAAGAGGGGGGGATTCCACTTTGGCCACCCCTTCTCGTCCGCTTAAAGCTCTCGATGGGCTCAGTGAGTAGAGTTGAGCTATCGAACTAACGTAATTCATAGCTGATGATGTAAAGATTAACTACAGTACATGCATGTTGTACCACAGCATTCTTTCTTTGTTCACCAATCATCATCCACTGTACCGTTTGTTCAATGACAGTAATTGGCAAATAACAATCAAGGTAGTTAACACCGTAGTTCATTCCGACAATAATGGCAGTCTTCAAAAAATGACGCACAGGTGTGGAGCTATCAAAATTCTCAATCTGATCATTACAATCTCAATAATAGTTTCATTTCGATTTGAATCGGTCAACATGGGTTTTATACATACAAAATGCTCTCCCACATCTACGACACAACTGAGTTCTTCTTCTACGTATAAAAGAAGAGAGAAGCTCATACAAGCTTTATCTTGGTGAATAAGCTACATATATGTACAGTCCAAGATGAATGACCTCATAATAATTGGCCGGGGCTATGTTTTTGATGAAGATCATGACAAATCTAGATGGCTATAGCTACGTAGCATGGATATATACATTGTATCTGCATACATGTATGTACATAGTTCTCCTGAACAATAAAAAAATTTGCACAAGCAAAGAGTTGCATTATTTGCTCTTCATTGAAAGAACACGCAATGGAAGTCACCCATTACACTTGTTTGTCAGAACCTCACAATCAGTGGCTAACAATCACAATGGTGCATGCAAGATTGCATGCATATGTACGTTAATAACTTTCTCATTTCGCAAGGAATTTTTTTTGCATTTTGAGACAACAATGAGGAACCAGTGAACTAGAAGTCGTTCCAATTGAATTGATATCATGAACTAATAACGTATTTTTAATTAATTTCTGCAATAATGTTTATGAACAGAAGCTTTATAAACCCTAAAGATGTTTGAACTCTTTTCATTATTGAGGTCACTAGACACTTACGTTTGTAAAACAGTACCGTTCCAAATATGAAATACCAGTATTACTGGTTTCTGTCCACTGCAATCTTCTGCCCACTGTTTTTTAAGAATAGGAAGACCAACAATACATACATGTACACAATTATGTAGTTGTTAGTCTCTAAATCTGTCCCATGCAATTTTCTCTGGACATAAACATAACGGATAATTTGGTGCTTCATTGACAATCTATATTTATTGTTTCAAGAATACAGCATTAATGATGAATGATGTTACAAGAACAGGAAAAATGATGAATGAAGCAAAACGCTACAGCTACATAAAGACAATTCCATATAACAAAGGCTCCGGCAGTATATAAAGCAAGTGTAACTTTGTTAATTCTAGTAATTAATGATATCGACAAATGTTCTTTTGTAATAGCGAATGAGAATCCTTTTCTATAATAGTTAATAGCACAGATAAACCAAATGTTTGAGCTATGTAATTTCGCATATGAATATCATCGCTATTGTTATGCTGACATTATACATTATCGAAATTACTATCCTACATAAATACAATCTTGTACATACAGTGCATAGACATACATATGTACATGTGATCTGGCAGACAACAATTATTTTTGTATCACATTAATGAAAACCTTGACCTTCTAGGTCTGATCATGGGTAATATTGATCCGACTAGCCAAATGATGCCGTTTATTAGGTACTGACTGACTGACTTGATTCTTTTCAAGAACGCACTATAGAAGCCTAACCCGTCGAGTCTGGTCGACAATATTAAACGTCTAATTAATACTGTGGAAAGAAACTCACTCGAAAGCATTCTATGTATACTCTAGTGTGGAACAGCTTAGAGTGGAACATGTATCGTTGAACGCAAGTCTGTCGTAGGTGTCCTAACGAAGTGACTAAAATAAAGTTATAATACAATACCACAGTTATGAGATTCGGACATACAGAGTTTTACTTGGATTCAGCATGTTTGCCGGTCTTTGTTCTATTTAACTTAGAGTTTGTGAGAGAAAGCGAAAGTCGTCTAACATGTACATATTTTTACATCAGTAGCTAATGGAAAATGCCGAAAATGAAAGGTGTCTAGTAAATGAAGAAAGTTTCTATTTGATTTGCCAGACATCCCCAGGAGAAACGTCGTTTACTAAAATGTAAAAATCTATATTGAAATGTTTTCCTTCATACTATTCAAAATCGGAATGAATCTCAACAAAACAAGTCGTCAAAATGAACCGATACAAGCCATATTTTAATTTTTTTTAAAGTTAATCGCGTGAGTATAATGTTTTGGCTGTAAAAAGCTGATTACGGTATGTTTAAAAAAGGGGATTCCAATCACACATGAAAAGCGAGAGACTTTAAAAAAGTTGCATGTCGGTTGATGTTTAAAAATAGATGGAAGGTTCTATGTTTATTTTTTCACCATATCACGCTGATAATGGCCGCAACTAATTGGCACTTAGAATACAAAAGATGATACCAAGCAACACAAATTTGAGCCGGCTGTTGAGTGTAACGTTCTGTGATGCGATACAGTAAGACATACACAGATGTACCTAGATACATACGTAGACGTACTGATAGAATAACATATTACAGTATGTACCTATCGGACGGCAAGCAAACACGGATAGCCATTATGGCTTTCGCAGCATTGAGGAAATAGAAATTGTAGATACGGTGTAACACAATTAAATTTGTTATAAAAATTGTGGTTACTGATCTCATTAAACTTTATGAGCATGCCAATGTTTAGATGAAAATAAATCTCTCATAACAATTAATAAAGATAGCCATATCCGATAACGATTACGAAGCTATTTTCCATTGATTTGTGTTGATGTTCAAGCAATACTACATCAGTTAGCGGAACTGAGCAAGCTTATTGTCTCGACAATTTAAATACAAATCATACGAGCTTTTGTTCAAATGGATTCAACTTACTGCATCACGCAAACGTAGACTTAACGAAAAATATTGATGATATGAGTTCTATAGTGATTTCCTCAAAAGAACTACGTAACGGAATTAAAAGTCTATGTTTATTAAAAAGAATGTGTATATGGTGGATGATTTCGAAGAATATTTTTAGAAATACTGCATGAAAGAAAGAATGGTATATTCTATAATTTAGCACTGAGAGCGTTGAACATAACATGGGCTTGCTGCTGGCTTCCTGCAATTTCCTTTGCCTGAATCGAATTATGAGAGAATAAGATTCCCACCCGATTTTTATATAAAAGTATAATCTAGTAATCTGATTCCTATGTAATTAGACATTGTTACAAAATGATGTATTTAGTGAGCAGAAAGAGCAGGCGGCGAGTGATACCGCGTGCGTGGGTGGAACATGATTATTGACTATTATTTGACATGTATAAAAAATTTATATTTAAATTTATATGTTTATAAATCAACCAAAAAAGTTAAACGTTGTATAAAAACCAGCTCATTTGTTGATTGAAAAAGAAGCTCAGGGAACGATATAACTACATAATACTGGGCCTTATAACTAATACTGGAGCGGAACTTATAATCAAGTCAAGACTGAATCGTGTATCGGTATCTTACAATCAGCAGCTTAAAAAGTGATAATCTCCCATGTACGTGAAAAATCATGGACTATTGGATTAAACTTAACAAGTTGCCTGATATTGAACGGATTACCATAATGTAATAGATGTGCTTGTCACGAATTGCAGATGATCTGATCTGTTGCAAATCAGTGGTCATGGTTCGGTTTGAAGTTCTATGCAGATTTAATTAAGAGTCCTAAATGAACACAATATTTGGGTAATCATTCTTGGCAATCAGATATGTACGGATATGTTGATCGTTTTTCTGGCTTACTGTAATGAAATGTGATGCAGTGAAGTCATGAAGCATCAGGAGCATTGTTTATACTTCGAAGCGACAAACGCGTGGCTAGCCCCAAAAAATAAAAGAGCCTCTTGGGATTCAAGTGGAAAGATTGAATATTTGATATAATTTTTTTTTCATTCACTGCTTAATCAAGCTTATGAGAAGGAAATGGCATGATATCCGACTTTTTTCGACTCACGAAAACATCAAAGGAACGATACATGTTCAAACAAAGCCTAAAATCTGGTCAGAGTTTCTCGTTACTTCTAAAAAATTATAACTTTGGAGCGAATTTGAATTTCGGCGCGAAATTAAGCAAATCAAAAATTTTAGCTGTTCACACTACATGAGGACAACATACTAATAAATAAGCCCAACTCGTTAATAGATTAAAGGTTTTCAGATTTTTTACAAAATATCTTGGCCAAGCTGCTCAGCCAACTGTTTGGTTGACTGCGTGCAGATCAGCTATTATGATACATACTAAATAAGGTTGTCTCGGTTTTTGATGTTTCTACCAGTTCTTTGGCAACCGTCTGTTTGATATCGTTAGTTTATTTCAGTCTTCTGAGTCAGTACATTGGTGTAAAACCTGAAAATTTCAATGGAACCTGATTAACGTGGAGAAAGTAATTTAACCTCTCAAGTTTTGTAACTTTTGAATTACACTGTTATACCTGTATTTTGAACAAAATGAACAACACACGGCCTGGCCTGTCCATTACGCTTCAATTTATAATTATCAATCTTAATCTGAAGTAAAACTCGGAAATCAAATAATGGTGGTTGTTTGTGTCTTCAAATTTTTTAGTTGTTGCTACAGACGATGCGAACAGACAGACTGGCCTGACGTATGCAAAGACTACAAATTGGCAATATATGAATGACGAATCGTACATACAACATAAACCGACATGTATGTTCACAATTTAGAGCAAAATCCTTCACAATCAGATTCATGTTCATTTCGTTCCATCACCATTTTCTGCACTGCACAAACATACATCACAATTACAGTATGTCATTCTCGACGCCAAATTCAGAAAAAGCACCGTTTAAAAAAGTTTCAACAAAATGTTACGGTACAAGAACCACAGTTTAGGAACGTGATATATGAAATAATAATAAAGTTTATTATTTTAAAAGCTATAATCGCCACAGCACCAGTGTTCCAGTTTCAGAATCAGAAAAGTTCCGAACCATCCTTATCAACTGTGTTCCACAAAATAATGAAAGTCACCGGATAAAGTTGAAGTTCAAATTAAGTTTTTCACATGGCGTTTGGCTCACTCTGTAAGTCTGTATACATATCTGCGTCATGATATGTGTTCGTAAAATTTGTATGAGATGAATGCATATAGTAAGCTGAATAGTGCATCTGAATGAGAGACGATTCAGACAATAGAATACAAACAAAGGTGTACTTCATTCAAAGGACACGAGAAAATCCCATTGTGCTCTTCATCATCTGGCAAAACAGGAACTATTTTTAATCAGAAGAATAACCTTCAGAATTTTTAACGCTGATGCCAATGAGCCCCAACAACAACTCCCACAAAGATTTCAAAAATACTAAAGTTGTTTCTGCAAGCAAAATTATTGCCCAGAACGTCTGATATTGAAACATTCGACAATCAGTGTTAAACTATGGTGTCAACCGAGTTACCTACTAAAAAATAATGAAATGCGAACAACTAGAAAATGAAAAAAAGCTTCTAAAAATAAAAAGACATGAAAGTGCTGTATATCGGCTTGCTACATATGTACTGTACATGTACCAGTCAGAAACAGGAATTGGGTGACGCATTGAGCTGCAATATGGTAACTACTGTAGTAGTATCCTAAGTTATGTAGGTTCAGTGCAAGTGACACGTCTCAGCAAGCAGACTTCCTGTTGTTCCCGGTGTTCAATAACCTGCATTTTTTCTATTTTAATCACAAAAGTTCACGAAATTTTACGTGGTGAACTATATCACTTAATTATAATAAACAATATTGTATAGACGGGTCACCCCGGGATGATTGAAGTAAACCATTTGAAAACATCATGGCAAAAGTTTTTTATTCAAAATGTTGTGGACGTGAAAGCAGTTTTAAAGAAGTAATTTTAAACTAAATACTGTCATTCATTCGTTGCTTGTGCTCCCGCAGGAAAGACAGCCGTTTTTTCTTATGAAAGTGGAATCCCGGGTGCAATACTTTCTACACATGTATTTATGATACAAACGGAATTTCGATACTTGGATTTGGTGTCTCATTTTGAAGCAATCAAGCAAATATTATCTTCGCCTGGGCGAGGCGAATTCACCTGCATTTTCGCAGCCAATTTACCATTTGTCTAATACCACCTACAGTAATTTTCTAATATAATTAGGTTCATATTCGTTTGTTAATTATGTAAGCGGGATATGCTGAATTACAGTCCGTTCAGAAGGTTGTGTCCACATGCAGAGCGCGGTTTCTATGTAGTGATATTCTTCTGATACTCACACTAAAATTTATGTTTTGAAAATTATTTAACAAGTATGTAGGATGACCCGATTTGATTTAGGTATCGTTTTGAACATGCCAAAAAAAATTTATTTAGAATTAATTTATTTTCCTCTTTTTCATCAGTGAAAGATTACTTTGAGCTGGAAAATCTAGTGTTTTTCATGATGAAACAATCTTTTGAGAAACATTTTAAGAAAGTTCGTAGAAAAATGTACGCTGTGTCCTAAAACTCTTACTGAAAACTGCTCTGCACATGAACATAACCCGCGGAAAAGACTGTATGCTGAATACTTACCCTAATCAAATAAATACAGTAGTAGATAGTTATACAATTCAATAAATACTGTTGTTTCCTTGGATCAATGCACTGTAAACTTGATAAAGGAAGTGGAGTAAATCCCCAATAGATGCGATCTGTTGGGTTAATCAGGCAATACAACATTTATAGATATTTACTCACTCGGTTCATTAATATTTTTTATAATAAACATCACTGCATTTTTATGAAGAGTCAGAGCATAAATCTGATTCAAGATATGATACTGTAAAACAATTATAATATTTAGTACACCTGTACAAGTCACTTAAACAAACTGACAGCTTATTAAGGCAGGGGATTAACATATTAAGGCAGGGGATTAACATATTAAGGCAGGAGATTTTTTCGCTGAAATTTCCGATTGCTCGTGATTTTCTCAAAAACTCTCTCGCAATTTTTGAATAGCGAATAAATAACTCATCAAAGGAAAAAGTTTCTTGTTATTCACCTATAAAAAGTCTTACTCCTTCAGAAACATACCAGGGCTCCAACGATACATTTGTTACATATTCATTTATTTTATACCCACCGAATTTCTAGAATGTTCTACTCCAAAATATTCTTCTTGAAATAGGACAGTGGTAAAACTCCTGCACCAGGCGAATTGAATTGAAAGAGATGTGGAAGACGGCAATGCATGAAATGAAACACGACAACAAAATATACCCAGCAAATTATGATTGTTGTTATCCGGTCGAGCAGATTTTTTTGAATCGCCGTTTCTTGTTTCAGTTAATTGGGCATTTTTGATAAACAAATACTGATGCATGTAAGTTTGTATGTATTCTATGCCGACGGCCGACAACGGAACCCTACAGTATACCTACCGTACGCAGGGAGCGCGAAACCGTATGACCAGTTTGTTATAGACTGCTGTCAAAAGGGCGACCTCATCAATCCGTCGTATCACTCAATTGTAGCATTGTTTTTACATCAAAAATATATTCAAATTTATTTAGTGGTTATGCCATACAGTTGTTATGCCAGTTTATACCAAGTCACAAATAGTGAAATAAGTTAACCGATTTACAAATGACAATCACTGAACAACGTTCTTTAATGCGCTGTGTCTCAACCCGGGGCTCGAACCGGGACCGTCGGCGAGCGAGACCGCCGCCTGAAAACCACTAGACAAAGCGACAAAACTACATACTCCTAAAGAGAAGAGCCGCCAGGCCGTTATTATGGTTGGTAAGTGAGTAAGTATTGTTGTGGATTCGGCTATTTTTTTAAGGATGTTAGTTCCCGAAGCAGCCCATCAACCATCATTCCTGCAATCGTTACCTGCATCTGGAAACGAATTTTTTTTTTCGAAAAACCAATTAAACGAAAGACGTTATATACATGAATGAACCTGCATATCTTTTATTATATTAGCATCGAAGTAGAAAGTACCCTATAAATCAGCTGTGTTTGAAGATGACGTTGTTGTTTAGATGGCGTACAATTAACCCAATTCCTGTTGTGTCTCTGATGTGCCACAATACCCGAACGGTGAATACAAACTTCCATATACCTCACTCGTTCTCCTTCGTGTGTGTTTCTACAATGTTTTGAATATTTAACTTGAAGTTTTTTTTGAAACTGAGTTTGGGTCTTTGGTTGCAAAGTCCTTGATTCTGGTGATGTACTGATAAAGTAGGATGTCTGTCATAGGAGATGACTCATAACGGTTAGGAGGGCTACATACATAAGTAAGTTTTTTAATCGCCAAAAAGCACTCTGGTGTCGTTCACATTAATTGCATAATAAATTGGGTAACATTTCATATTTGCCTTAGCGCCGTGCCAACCGCGCCGCAACCGATCCGACCACCTCGACATTCGGCCCCTTGCTGCTTTACCCTACAAACTTTATTAGTCTTACACACACCACTGCTTTGCGTCACACTCACAATCGTTTTTTTACTCAAAAAATAATTAAAAAAGTTTGAATATATAAATTGCTTTAACACGCAGTATAACTCCCAACAATATGTGACTTCGATGAGGTCATAAAATTTTCCATTAAATGCATACAGAAAATAAACGTTCAACTTTTCACAAAATTTTGCAACGAGGAACGACTTGTGTACACATTTCGCCACTTGTCTTCTCTCTGAATTGGCACGAGTTTTTGTGACCGAAGTGAGAGAAAGAGGGTGTAGTGACCTGACTGGATGTTGACTGTGGTACTTGAGTTGGGTACGAAGGTACAGACATTCAGTCATCACTCGGTAACGATGACTTGATGATGCACCAAAACATATGGCTGACTCAGTCCGACTTCAATCCAGTCACCAACCCACTAAGCTTAAAGTGACTCAATATAACCCGATGCATATTGTTCCTATGAAGTTTTGCTTTATAGTTCATAAATCAAAATGTTATACCAACAGATTGCATATGTACCTCCGTTTCTCGAAATGTATGATTTGATGGAGCAAACCTCTAGTTCGGTGATTCAAAATTGCTAATATTTATAGGTCCTACGATTCCATACCAAAACTAATGAAAGCAACATCTTTGATGATGGCAGGTTGACATAAAAGCAACCTGAAACCGGTAAAATAAATGCTTATTTATACGCTTAATGCTGTTTATACCTGTAGAATATCGCGCATTAATTACATAAAAGTTTATGTTATTGACATTTGCACATGATGGGCATCTCAGAACAGCTCTCCATAAAATAGGCGTTCAAGTCAGAATTCCATAAATCCGCATTCAGTTTAGTTTAAAATCTTAATGCAAAACACGTGTTCCGTGAGAAAATACCGCTATTTGTGACGGCGTCTTCTTACTTTTACGTTTTGCTTTCCAGAACAACCGCTATATAAGCTACATGTACAAATAGTATTACGGAACAGCATGACCGAACCACAAACATGTATTATAGTAAGTTATCAGTGCGTTTCAATCATCTGTTTTACTGTACTGACGCCGTTACTTTATCTTGTGGACGCCGGTTTTGATGTCGAGGGTCGACTCAGTGCTACAAAAACTACATGATGTAGCGGTTACTGATGTTGTATAGAAACTTTTTGCACAGATTGCCGTAGCATTTATCTTTCGTATTTTATGTTGGTTGTTCTTATACTGGTGGTGTTTTATTATGTTATAAAAAACATATATTTTTATCATTGTTAGTGATAGTAATTTGTACTGGATTTTGTGGTGAAACTGATAAAAGTCAGCTGAAAATTATTATTCTTGTTCTTTTTCATTTTCATAATCTTAAAATATTTTTTTCATCCAAAAGTTCGCGCGTTGTAACCGATGTTGCGAAGTTGCAAGTATTTTAGATGAACAGTCATATGAAACTCACGTGCTCGTTTCCATTGGTGACGTGTACTCATCAACACGAATAACCAAAAACGTAGAATTCCTGTTATAGAATGGCATCATCAATAAGCCACCATTTTCCACCACACGTGACTGGCATAATTGCCAAGTATTACGAACGATGGTTATCTGACACACGTGCTCCCGCAATAAACTCTTCCATTTATTTGTTTCACTTGGCACTCAGGTGATGTATCAAAGGCAACAAGTTTCCAGTTAAATATTTTTTTGAATAGAGTTTTCTCATCTTCATAGAGAGGTTTGCATGGTAATGTATAAATTTTGAACAATTGAGTGATTAAAATTTGATAAAAGCCTTGTACGAATCAACATTGTTATGTACATTTGTACACTGTGAGTTCCACTGTCAAAACTATCGATGATACATACAATCGATCACTACGGCTGTTTCACCGAACAAATATTGTTTTTATCGTAAAATCTGAAAATGTTTTTCAGCAGTCAATAATAAATGGTTTCAGGTTTGTTTCAAGTTTAACGATGGTCGCAGTATGTCTAGACAACCTGGTGCATACCCTGGGTGTGCCTTCCCATATTGAGACTGATTTACGGCTGCTTCTGTTTTTATGTACATGGTAGATTCTGTCAGTACCAAACGAGATAATCCTGAAAAGGAAAGGAATTTCCTCAAAGAAGGGGGAATCGTCAATTTTCATGCCATTTTACTTGCACCTTAGGAACAAAATTCTACTTTTTGAAAACGTTGAATGAGGGGAGAATTCCACCTTACCCACCTCTTCTCGTCCGCTTGTAGACTCAGTCAATACCAAACGAGCTATCCATTAAGCTGGGGCACCGTTTCCTTGATTTTACGAGACCCTCTCCCTGCACTCTTACGCGTTCCAAAACCGTCCTGCAAACTGCAAAAGCATTCATTGCAGGTTTATATTTTGTTATTATTCTTTCATCCCGCGTTTTAGTGTCACTATAGTTCACTCACTCCGTTATGGAGAACTTGAATGGGAAGCAACTCAGTTTAAACAAAGTTCAAAGAGTACATAAACAAAGTTCACCGTACATACCATACCATACATTGTTTCAAGAAATTTTATCATCCGAACTTGTCAACTTATCCAGAGGATCGTTGATTCTTTCACAAATGAGAAACATATGAACCGTGTTCCCAAACGTTACAACAATTTTACCAAGAAAACAATGGCAGCTTGGTTTTTTCTGAGGAAAAATGACACTTCTCAACAAGTATCATATGATTGTAGCTTGAGTAAAAACACTAGTGCTCCATTCGAAAAATTGGTTCGTTCAGGATTTTCCAACCAAAAATCGGTTTTTTGCTTACGGGAGAAATTGCTTGCGTGCGTATAACAGAAAATAAATATGAAGTTTCTGGAAAAAAATTATAACAGTTCTTTTGAACGACGCCTTTTTATGGCCGTTTGGTTGGTTGAAACGGCTTTTGGTTGCAATTTCAACTGCGGTTCGACCAAAATATTTCGTTAGCCGCCACTGTAAAATGCTAAAAATTGAACGGCGTACGACATAAAAAACAAGGGCCGTCACGTTATTCCAGGATGCCATTTATGTACATATTCTACATGTATGTAGTGCAACAGCTGTCTCTGTATTGCAACAGCCCGTCGCTCGCTCACAATACCGCTGTTACGAACCTGACGTCATTGTCTTCACAATCATCGTGACCTTACTTGCAAGTTTCACTGATGATTTGCTTCTATTTTTGCCGAACGTGAGCTATTTATGACATTCATGCATTGTATGTAATCATGTAGGCAACTGCAGAATAATTTTGTGGTCGTTCAAACTGGTGAAAATCGTCGCACGATATCTCACTTGAAAAGTGTGGACCACATGTTTGTACCAGTTCAATTATTAAAAGAATATACCACATCAATCCAGCCATTGTTTTGGTCGAGGGCCAGGGACTCTCGCTCGATGAACTGGCATTAGCCAGGGGAACATAATGTACTGCGTTACTATTATTTTTCTGTCGCAGCCTTGCAACCAGTCATAAACATCTGCAACCAGGCATTTTCCAACCAATGAAAACTTCTCATTTCAAACTCAGTTTACCGCTTTTTGCAAACGAAAACTTCACGTTTCAAAATTTTCTTAAGAAGGACTATTTTGCTTTGAGCGCTCCACTTTTTGCTCTGTGCACGGAGCAACAGATGCGGAACCCAAATGTTTATTAGCTGGGTGCATCGGAGAGCCTTTTGTTACGTCCATTCACGTTGGCAATCTGAGACAACCAAATGGTGTTCGTGACTAAGTTGAAAAGTTTAGCTGGAATTATTAATATTACTGACATTTCCTGTTTGTACGCGCAACAAAAAGGCTTTACGTTGGCGATGCAAGATGCCGCTACCGGTTCTTTACTAATATTTATTCAGATATTGTTTGAGAACCTTATAACAGCCGGTTTGATTTTTAGTGCCTTTTAGTGTCATTTTGAGGTGAGACTTACTGCCGACATACTGTCTGCCTTCTTACTGCCGTTGCGGAGTTTCTCTTTTTTACTGAAATAAGCGCATTTTTTTCAAATCGGGTTTTGTCGATAGTCTTGTGCACGAAGTTGAACGATTCTCGATGCACCAAATAAGAAAGTTATCATTTATTCATAATTAGCTTATCCAGTGTTTCTCGTTACTCAGAAAAATTGTTGGCGCACATTTTTTTGTTGTTCAAAATTGATATTATATTATAGCGCGCAATTTGAATTCAAACTGATTTGGCGCGCAATTTGAATTCAAACTGATTTGGCGCGCAACTTGAATTCAAACTGATTTGGCGCGCAAAAGCAAAATTGAATTCCAATTGAGCTGCGTGACAGCTTTTTTTTAAAAAAGTAACAAGAAACAATGGATAAGCTACACACGTTATTTTACTCACATGTACACATAGGATGGAGTTTGCTGGGTTGAAAAGAAAGATAATCCGTATTACCGAGTTCAAGTTTTCCAAATTCAAATTTCGCGCCAAAATAAATTTTGTCCGCAATGATTTCCGACTTCAATTTCCAATTCATTTCTTCAGTCTCCTCATTCATTCTCTGCTTTGTTCTTTCATCATAAATCATTTTACTGGTCTCCGTGTTCGCCATATCATTTCGAAAACAACGTTTATTTTCAGACAAACAACTGTTATAAATCCAACATCGCCGTCAACAGCGAGTTATTGAGAATACATCGACCGAGGATCTGATTGAAGACAACAATAGTTTACGCGAATTCAAACAATTATGGCTGAGGTTTGTTGAACGAGTGAACTCCGTGGAATTTAATTTTAATATTATCAAGTGGAAATTTTATTTTAATATTATCAAACTATTTTCAGGCGTGGGTGACGTTGGCAACGAACGATGCGTACGCGCTGGGAGCCTTGGTGCTGGCACAGTCGCTGAAGAGGGTGCACACAACCAGAAAAACACACTGCATTATCACGAATGGCGTCACGCAGGGAATGAGGTTGCTTGCACATACTCATACTTATTACGGATACGGACTCATTTGTTCTTCCATCGTAAATATTCTTTTATGTCATAAACGGTAAACCAGGCCAGTACACGCCATTGCTTTTCGTCCGGGGGAATAGATGAAGCCTTTTTTGGATTTCAAAGTTATGCCCAACAGGTGAGGTAGCACCCATTCATAGAAGAAAAATTTCAGACAGCCATCCAGCCGTCATATGTTGTTGGAAGACTCAGACGGCTTAAAACTTGAAATGCCTCCTCTTTAGCCAGTCATAAAAAATACCACCGTCTTGTCCGTCACGTTCAAATGATGTGGTTCATTGATTTTGTGAATCGAAGGCCTACATAACCAACCAATCTATTAGAAGTTTTTAGACGTAAAAAATGGACCCCTGGTGAACCAAGTGGCAAAAATTTGTCCATGAACAAGTTAATTTAAACTTTTGCAACAGGTTGCAACACGGCTGATATTCACTTTCATTGATTCAGATGTATGCACATCGCAGGTTGTATATACCAACCATAACCAAACCATAGATTTTGTTCAGGGAGCATCTGCACAGCAACTTTGACAACGTGTCCTGCGTCGACGTGTTGGACAGCAAAGATGAGGATAATCTGGCGTTGATCGAACGACCTGACCTGGGCGTTACCTTCACTAAACTGCACTGCTGGCGACTCAGCCAGTACGAGAAGTGCGTGTTCCTTGATGCCGACACCATGGTTGGTTCATTTCAATAGCGGACGATATAGGGAGGGACAGCGGAATTTTCTTTAACAGTTGCAAAAAGTGCCGTTTGTTCCCGCAAGTCAAGGTAAAATGGTTTAATATACACCAATTCCCCTTTGACGAAATTCTCCTCCCCATAAAGATTGACTTATCCGCCAATGCATCGGATAAAAGACGAAAACGTAACAGTTATATCTCTATATTTCTAATCTCTCTCCTATGTTCAAAATAACCGTGATTATGAGTATCCATATTTGATTTGTAGTTTCTAAAAAACGCCGACGAGCTCTTCGTGGAGCGTGACGAGTTCTCAGCGGCGCCCGACATCGGATGGCCGGATATGTTCAACTCGGGTGTATTCGTGTTCAAACCGTCCGCCGAGACGTACAGAGCACTCATTCAGTGCGCACTTAAAAATGGCAGCTTTGATGGTTAGTCGAATCACACTCAAATTCTCCTGCGAATGAAGAAAGATCGAAAAAATATTTTTGTTTGGCAGTGAAAAAGTACAAAAACTTGCAAAACTTCGTTTTCATAGCCAGCCTTGAACTTAAGCTAACTGTATTTATCATCAGTTAACTTCTGATTGTAATTATCTGTGGTTTTTCAGGTGGTGACCAGGGTCTGCTGAACACGTACTACAACGGCTGGCGCGACTGGGACTCACGATTCCGACTGCCCTTCATCTATAACATGAGCTCATCGGCCGTATACAGCTATGCCGCAGCTTACAAACAGTTCGTTATTTTTTGAAACTGTGAGAAAATTCGATATTTATATTTTTTCCATGTCAGTCACATTTATCAAGCAAGCTTGTCAACAGAAAGTGGCATAAAGCTAATTATTATTACTGACTGTGTTTTCCATGCCATTTATAGGTTCGGTCACAGCGTCAAGATTGTGCACTTCTTGGGTGCCGTCAAACCGTGGCACTACTCGTTCAATGAGTCGCAGGGCTCGGTCAGTTAACTTTATCCTAATTTTTATTTTATTCTCTCTTCAAATCACTTTATTTTATTTATTTTATTCAGACTTCAAAACATTAAATTAGTACGAACTAAGACTTACATGAGTAGTAGCCAAGCCAGTATTTATAATTATAAGCATGAAAATGTTTGTCAGGTGCACTCACCGGGCGGTAACGTTGTGGCAGCGAACGGCGGCCGATCGGCTTACGCTCAGAGCCACCTGCTTCTGTGGTGGCATTTGTTCTCACACGATGTACAGCCGCAGTTGTCGCCCCAATATGTTGGTTTTTCATTATTCAAGATATGACTCCTTAATATCGATATCCACATGCAGTGTTCATTAACTTTCTGCTTGGAATGACCGTCGTGTTCCTTAGTCCTATCTATTTTGTTAACGCTTTCTTTGGTTAATTGCATGCTTTGCTCGCACGAGTTTATGGCACAACTTTCTCACTATAATTAACCCCTGTGTTTACGTTTTGTTTGGCTTTCCGAAAATTTAAATGTCATGTCCCAGTTAAGTTTGAACGATTAGGAAGTCTCAGTTCGGCTGAAACATTGAAACTGCTGCGTGCCATACTCCATCACGTGCATTTGTGTACTTATTATTATCATTTAGTTGATCTTTTATGAATAGGAATACGCTTAAATGATTTTTTGCAGCAGAATATTTTGAAGTTTAAGCTAATTTCTTTAAAGTAGCTAAATAAAACATTTGAGTTTTGCTCTGCTCCGCTAGCTAGAATATTTCGTCATGATGGAATAGCATATCCACTGTTTCAAACCCATCCTCTGTAAACACGCCAATTTTGTGTTTTGAATTGTGGTAGAAATTTGTTTAGTGATCAACAAAAACTTTTAGTAGTTCATAACCGAAGTTGAAACAACTCACAATAATGGAGTCAGTTTTCTTCAAATTCATAGTTTATAACGTATGATGAGTACACAAATGGACAATGATGAGCGTGATGTGAGCACGCATGTGGTGTATGTTTCAGCGTCAACCGGGCTCGTGGTCTCAGCGACTCACCGACTCGACGAGTGTTCAGTCCAAGCCAACGACCAGTCGCTCAACCAAACCATTCAAAGTGCGTTTCGACCCAGAGGTGGCTGTTCTGCTACCCGAAACGAACACTGAATCGACCATATCAAAGCCAGACCAGACCGCCTCTGCTTCAATTTCTGACAAGGAGAACCAGAGTCCCGCCCAGCCCTCGCAAGTCAAGACACCAGAGTTGGTTGAGTTTATGGCCAAGGAAAAGAAACCGTACCGTACGATCTACGCGCATGACGGTCCCGTGCCTGGTCCACCATTGATGAAGGTGTACAGAGTCAAGATCAAGAAGTTGGCCAGTGAACCCAGGCAGACATCGCATGAGAAGTACGGATTCCGTGGCTACCTCAAGGATCAGGGCAGACACAGCCCTAGTAGTGATCGAGCTGGTCCATCCAATATCAGCAGTGCCGTGACCCAGGTGCCTTCACCCCCACCATTGACCGCCTACAAACAAAGGACGACTAGACAGGTTGCATGCTAGGCTCAGAGATGCATACTTTTGGTTTCACTGGCGGCGGTTTCTGTAAGTGACACTTTCAGTTGGCACACTTCGGCTCACTATTTATATTTGTCAATTGTCAAATGTAACCTCTGAAACGACTTTTTCAATGACTGACTGTCCAATTAAGTTGTTTATTTCTATGCATGATATCTGTCCTGTCTGTGTTGTATAATGCGCCTGTTCGCTATGCTTGTGTTTTGTGTTTATAGTTGGAAAAACACAGGGTGGTTCAAGTAGTCGAGTGCGAGTGCGAGTACCCGAATGGATGAGTCTGTCATCATCGCATTCCGTGGCACATGATGACCATGTGGATGACGACGTCACCCAAGACGATCCTCATTTCAGTGATGTCGATGTTGGTTTAGGGATCACCGTTCAATAAAAGTGGTCCCTACTGTTGGGACGCTAAGTTTATTCAACTGAAAGTGAATTCAAAAAATAACTTTGTGCATGGTATTTACTCTACTGCACTGCACAGATATTTTTAGTTTGGGCTTTCATCAAAGCCGCCAAAGTTCGCAAATGCATGTGTGTAGCCGATAAAACTTACATTGAACGCTAAAAACATTTTTCCATGATAAGAAAGAAGTAAGGACTTCAACACGTGCAGCTGTATTTGGACTCTTGCTGATGTGGTACTAGAATGAAATGTCCGTTCGTTGCATGCATTTCCCTACTTTTTGTCATTGTGTAAACCTTTGCCTACTGTTCTGTTTGCTGACTGAGTGTGTCTGTGGTGAATGTGTGTTGTGTGAAAAATGACATCTGGGGTGTGAGTTTATAATCGCATTTGTGTGTCCATAATCAACGTGGCAAATATTTTCCTATCAAACCAAAGCTAACAATTCCTATAAATTTCTGAACCCGTTGATAAAGCTACTGATCACTGTTTGCATCCTGATTGTGTGTATCGTTTATGAGTCTGTTACTCTGTTCCTTGTGTGCACAGGTTGAGATGACTCGCGACCTGTACAAACAAGCTCCCGTCGACACCTTCAACGGAGTAAGTTTTGTTTGGTACCCGTGTTTTTAAATTATTAACTAATTAAACTAACACAGTAATTCAGTTAGATGAGTCGAAAAACATAATTTAGTATAGTTTTGATGAATTATAGTTTTTAATTTTGTTAATACAGCCTAAGTCGTCGTCTACTAGCCAGTGTAACCAACCGTTCCAATCCCATCATCAGGTAACTGGGATGTTGTCTGTGTCTGTGGTGATGGTGTTTTAGCATATGCATATACAATTTATGTTGTTATAGACTTTTAAACTTTCCTGTTAAACGTGGATTCTGGGAACCACAGACATTTTCCTTTATACACTATATTATTGGTTTTCTTCAATATTTTCGGGTTATTAGACATCGGGTTTGCTTTCTACAATGGTGGACCGCCAATAGGGGGTGGGGTTAAACCTGTACCCAAACTGGTAAAAAAAAATTTTTTTAATTTCCTGTAAAAATTGTTGGACAAGGCACAGTTTTTGGCATTCAAAATGTTGGAGATTATTTTCAACTTCCGGCTCCCTGAAATCAAATTTTCTGAGTTTACAGTACCCTGTCATGTACATGAATTGACAGTTATTAAAGATATAAATTTCATTTCAATTACTTTTCTGCACATCACACGCTACCCTAGTTGTCCAGCAGTTATTTCCTTTCCTGTAGCAGTATCAACCTAAATAAATGCTACTCATTTCCGTATTTTCAGACGGCTCTGACCGGCGGTTTCACGGGTCCGAGCTCGCTCAACTCGGTCAACAGCCAGGAACGTCAACGAGCCTGGGAAGCCGGAAGGATCGACTACACGGGCGTGGATTCGTGGGAGAACATACAACGACGATTGGACGCCTCGTTGCAGAAGGCACCTGGTGGTCAGACGGCCAGCGTTGGAGGACCTACGGGAGTCGATGCCAATGCTAAGAATGGCCAAAAATAAACACTTTAACATAGTACAGCTTGATGGTTTTCGGTGAATACACCTTGTGATTCTATCTTTTGAAATACCGTTTTCCGCCTAGCTGGAATCGACAAACCATCAAGTGCATAATGTATTACTCTTATTCACTGCGCGAGTTTGTCTGTTTTCTTTCGGTTTGGTGTCGCGATCGACTAATTCAATCACATTATTCGTCATATTGTAGAAATTTTGGCTGACATTCACATATCTAACAGAACAGTAAAGTTACAAACGATGAGTCTGTCGTCAGCTAATTTTCTGCAATTCGGTTGGGTTCGTTTGTATTTACTATTGACTCCTGCCGAGTCAAGTTTCGTTCCACGTTTTGTTTCAATGTCGAGTGTTGACCTTTTTACTACTTTTATGTATTTGTATTGCAGGTTATCAAACAACCACCAAGTGTCTTAGATTCGTTGGTATGTAGCTCCACTTTGAACTGAATGGTTACTATGATCGATTGGTTTTATGATAGATTTACAATGAATTTGTCCTACATGTCCTACAATTTATGATAGATTTTGCGATATTTGATGCATTTGCAGTGAAACAGTTTGCGGTTCCAAAAGCTATTCATGGCAAAGGTGCATCATTATATTTTCGATTCTTAACATAATACAAATATTTACCATCCCCGTGATTCTGTCTAATCCATTATTGTGCTGATAATTAGTCACAATTACCATATTGGTGTTGTCAGGAATACGCAATCACCATCCGGTTGCTGTTGGTGTGTTCATTTATGCATTTCCAACTACAACAAGATTTGCATCGGTTTCAGAAACTTGGTGCCAATATTAAGTTTCTTCTAAACAGTTAGGGTATTTTATTGTAATGGTGGTGCTTTATAATGGATTCGTTTGACTTTTGATAAAACGGTTAAGAGTGATTCCGTTGCTGCAGTAGTTGCTTGCTTTCCATATGTGGTGCATGTGCAGTAATTGGCTTACTTTCTGTTATGTCTGTTTAACGTGGCCTGCTGTCATTTTCGATTCTTAGTTAGTCAGTTCACACTAACTTGATCGTTTTTTTTCATTTGTTATACTAGATTTTATATTTATTCGTGACCACCACATTATCGTTATATCATTCGTTTACAGAGCCGTCATGCTCCATTCACATCTCAAATAGTCATATTGCTTGTATTTTGTATTGTTTTCGTTTCTGTTAGCTTTTTTATTTCCTATTATATTTATATTTTCATATCTTTAAAATCATATTTATTGAATTCTATTTAAAATATTATTTATTATTATGGCCATTATATTGTTGATCCATATGGTTCTGAATGCATTTGTTCGCGTTCTTTCTCTGCACTAATCAGTTATTATCCGTTTTGCACCACACCAGAGTATTATTTACGAATAAAAGTAATAGTTGGATGTATTATCGGCGTTTTAATACGTTTGCTTGGACTGCCAAAGGTGACTTAACCTGTGCTTGCTTTTGCTATGAAATTTAGAAGCAGTTAAGCAGTGGGGTCAGAAGTACTCGTATCACAAAAAAGTCTGGCGGAGTAAGTACTATGAGCTGAAGATGAAAAATATTGCGGTATTAGTGAAGGGTGCTTTAATTAGTCGTTAAAGTTTGAATTTCTCGTCAACTTTAACGAATTGGAAAACTTCCAATGCATACTTCCATACTGGTTGTCGCCGGTTCTGTTACCAAATAAAAGCGGATGAAATCGTAGATACTAGAACCAAGGTTTCTTGTCTTATGATTTCTAACTGATTTAATTCTGAAGATGAACTCTGTATTTTTTCTTCTTGAAGATTATTGAAGTTATTGTAAAAGATAATAGATGGTTTATCATCCGCTCCATTACGCAGTCTATCAGCAGTTGGTGTTGCAAAGTTATAAAACAAAACACCACAATTGTTATGTCTGGTCTGGAAACTCGTTATTGAGAACTTTCCGTAGTTAAACGGTTAAATGTATGAATGATTTCAGATTAGATTAATAAACCTGTCCGACTACTCGTGTGTGTGTGCAGCTGGTATTTATGAACGTGAAATCAGTGTCTGTGTGACATCGATGTTGGTGAGTGGCCGACATTGTCTCTACCTGGCATATCATTCCAACTTACTACAGTTATTGCGACTGCAAGCCAACAAAGTCACTGTCAGGTATGGTTTGAGACTGGTTTATTAATACCCTGGTTACCACACACTTAACCAATTAAGATAGACGGCCGCTCGTTCCATGATCAGTTATTTATTCATGACATGTTTGATAATATTTTCAAGTTGTACATGGTTCAAAATCAGACTTCGATATGATGTTGGTTGTGCCTCTATGTCATTATGGCTGACATTTTATCGTATAAAATTGTTACTTTTCAATATTCGTTCGTAAAACCTTAATTTTTATTTGAAATTGTTTGTTTGTATTTTCAGATATCGTCGATTATCCAACTTTCAATCAGCCGTGCGTTATCCGAACACCATGGCGCCTGATGAAAAAAGTGGTATTCCCGGCAGTTCCAGTTACGAGGTATATCATTTTTGACCAATGTATTTAATAAATATAATATAATTTTTACTTTATCAGAATAATTATTTCATATTTCACAGGATGCGATCGTGACACTGAACAGTCTGCAGAGCAACGCACAGACCATCGCCAAGATCAGGCAGCAACGCGCGTCTGATGCAGCCATGAACCTGAGGCATTCCATTGAGTGCCTCACGTCACTCGGAATAACTGTTCGTGGTTGATTATTGTGATGAGATAGTTGATATTAGTCATGGTGATATTGGTAAGCTATCATTCTAGTTATATGATGAAGTGATTGGTTGTTGTTGTTCTGTTGGTTGAATGTGTTTTTTTTTGCATCATGAGGAGCACGTTATTGTTGTTGTAGTAGTAGGAGTAGTTGTTGTTATTGCTTTTGCTGTTTGAGTCTTGGTTGTTGTTGGTTATGACATATAAATAAACACGTTTTTCTAACTTCAGTCTGAGCAGCTGAACGCTCTGAACGTGGTACATGTGAGTGGCACCAAAGGCAAAGGTTCCACTTGTGCATTTGTCGAGTCCATTCTTCGACACCAGGGATACAAAACTGGATTTTATAGGTCGGGTTTTGGCAAATTTGGTTGATAGTTGTTGGTTTTACCACGAATAGTTTGGTGGCTTGAGCGTTGGTTTCTAAGGAGGTTGACTGAAGAAAAACGATATGCCATAAAAAATATGTTTTTTTACGAAAATACATTTGCAATTCAGTTCGCCTCACTTGGTGCACGCACGAGAACGATTTCGCATCAACGGTCAGCCAATCGATGAGTCGTTATTTGCCAAATACTTCTGGCATGTCTACAACACACTCAATGCCGATTCAAATGTGAGTACAGTCAAAAAGAGAATTGGGTCAGATATCTTCCACTGATTCCATTGAGTCAACAACAACAAAACAATAATCAATTCCCTCATAATCACCAATTCATTATTTGTTTTTTTTTTACTCTAACACAAAAAGTGATAATGACAAAGTTGTCCATTTAATGTAATTAAAATATTAAAATACGATGAAAATAAATTCACGATTATTTTTTTTCATTTTAACTGCCAGGGAGTTAGAAACATTTCAGTACCTAATTTAACTTATCCACAGATCACTATGCCATCGTACTTCAAGTTCCTCACAGTCATGGGTTATCAGCTGTTCATCAATGAACGCGTTGACGTCGCCATCATCGAGGTCGGCATCGGAGGCAGCTACGACTGCACCAACGTCGTCACGTTAATTTTTTTTTAAATGAAATCACTATTTTTTCATCGAAATGCTGGTTAATTTGGGGTTCCAGTTAGTATTATGCCACAAAGTTCGATTCGATGTCTTTAACGCCCCTCACCAGCAGGGCAGCTTTTTAATCACAGCTAGCGGTGTGAGTTTCGAACTCATGATCCACGCTACTTAACGAAGCGCTTTAAGCAACTGAGCCTCGTGGCCGACAAAAGTGCCTACGCAAATGTTTGCAGCAAACCGGCAGTATGTGGTGTAACGCTACTCGATCTAGACCACCAGTCCACTCTTGGCCACACTCTATCGGAAATCGCCTGGCACAAGGCCGGTATATTCAAACGGAACTCGCCGGCCGTCACCGTAAGACAACGACATGATGATGAAATGGCGGTGTTATGTCAACGGGCCACCCAAATCGGGGTTGGTTGCACTACTGAAAATGGGGGGGAAATGCAGTTTTTATGCCATGTTACCTACACCTTAACGAAATCCACTTTTTGACACCGCCAGAGAGAGAGGGGAATTCAAATTTTGTCCTCTCCTTCTCACCTTCTTGTCCGCTCGTGGTTAGTTGGTTATCTTTGATTCAACGAAAGGGCACAAAAATAACTGAACTGTTACTGGTCTCGTATTGATAGAATCACTCGAGTTTTGGGGTAACGATTATTTTTTGTATTGCAGACTCCCCTGTACTTGTGCAATCCACTGCCGGTCACGCCTGGCTCACGGATCGATGGTGTGCAACTGCAGAATGCGGCACTCGCTCTTCAATTGTGTCGGTTCTGGTTGCAGAGAATAAAAGGTTGCATAAGCGCATTGTTTTGTTAAATATTATTGTACATTAGACTACTCAGATTCATTGAAATCTAATCACAGTGTACTTTGTTTGATTCAGATGATTCCACATCACTCACCACTGCTGCTACAACCACCGACACAACGCACACACTCACCGTCGACAATCAACACTACACGATGCCTATACTACCAGGTTCGTATCACTTCATACTCACTTCATGTTCAACTTTGCTTAATGCGATAAGAATGAATGATCAATATGGGGTTTCTTCTGCAATTGCGCTTCAGTTTATTTAACTTTCTGCCCACTACGAAAACACCATTCTGATATGGTATCAGTGAGCCCTGTTGGCTTCTGTTATGAAGAATTACCATTAAAATGAGTATGATGCTTACAGATGTACAAATTACGCCTGAATTACGGACAGCTCTAGATGGATGTCACTGGCCTGGTCGATTCCAGATAATCAGTCAGTCACGTACCACATTCTTCATTGATGGAGCCCACACACCTGCATCTATCGAGGTTTGTCTCGCTCATTAGAGGACGAGAAGGGGAAAGGAATGTGGAATTCCACCTCTTTGGCAAATTAAAAAGGGTAATTTGTTCCTATTGTGTAGGTAAAACGGCCTCAAAATTGCCAATTTACCCTTCTATGACGAAATTGTCTGCCAGTGGTCTCACTGGACTGTAGTGTTAATAGATTAAAAATATGTTGAAATACTTGAAATATGAAAAAACAAGGAAACTAAAGTTTTATTTGTTTCATTTATCAGTAGACTTGACTTGTCAATGAGAATATTGCAATAAAATGTCAAGGAGTGCGCCAAGTGGTTCTCACTGGAGTCAACAAGCCGGTGTGCCAAAGATCAGCAGCGACCATATCGGGTACTCGTATTTCACTGCACCAGTGGACGAAGTCCTCACACATTGCTCAGCCCTATTCACGTTGGTAACAATGTTACCATCACTGATCATCAGAGTATTTGCATTGCATCAGTCTGGCATTTGCATCAATCTTATGCAATTTGTTATTTCGGCTGTACTGTATATGTCCTTCTGTCCGAACCGTTCGGTCACTTTACAAGTCGCAAGTAGTCTGATCGCAAGTTCTCGAAAATGTAATTATTCATGTGTATGCATCCAACAAATACCTATCATTGAAGTTTCTACAGTTTTCGTTTATTGCTTAACTAAAAATATCGCTGAGTTTTTTTTAATCTGAACTACATCGGTTGTTGTTTTTCATTTCAGAATCTATCACCTTTATTTGATCTGGCCATCTTCTGCCCAACGCTGGCCAACGTCGCCATCGATATGCGATCCGATCAGGCAAAGTTGGATGAAGATTTTTATTATTAATTAATTTGCTTTTATTGAATGTTGATACATAACCTGTACTCAGTCTAACGTTTTACATAACTTTTTTATTACTGTTTAAATTGCTCAATTGATTGATTGGTAGTTGTTAAATACCTTTCCAACGGCTCTCAAACTTCATTCATGCGTTGAACTCGGTCGTAGTTGACAGAATTAATAGATGAAAGTTTCAGTGTAAACGTGGTAGCTGACCAAACACGCAGTCTGCAGGCGTGTGCCGAAAACCGAGGTGTCTGGATGAAATTGCTGGCTACAAAACAAATCCAGATGAATGGTGATGGAGAGGGCACTCCTTCTGGTTAGTGTAACATTATTTGCCGTATTACATACCCTCTCTTATTTTAGTCTATTCAAGAATTATTGTGACTCCAAAAATTAGGCTCAGATCTGCTTCTGGAATTTTAATTCAGATCTGCTTCTGGCGCGCGTTTTGATTCGCAATATTTATGCACATAACATTCGGTTGCGGGTCCATAAAAATTGTTTTGGATAACAAATTGAATTACGTAATCTTATGAAGATTATTGGGTATGATCCTGTTACTCTGAGTAAATAGCGATTTTTCAGTTATCGGTATTAAAAAAAAACAGGATTCATCGATTGATTGGTGTAATATTCGACATGTTTCAGACAGTGGCGTGGACTGCAAAGCCATGATACAGCCATCGGTGGCCGATGTATTGGGTGCCATTGAGACACTCGTTAACGGGTTGGCCATATAACTGATTTATAGACTTACTGTACGTCTGTATGAGTTCTTACATATAAGCTGACATCGAAGAATCTCATTCAAATGGGTTATGAGGACGATAACCAATCGTGTTTCTATCCAATGCAGGAATCGGTGTGACGTGCTGGTGACGGGAAGTCTACATCTGGTCGGGGCACTCATGGCCAACATTGACCCCGATTTGACAATATGCGATAAATAATGTTTTACACCTATATGTATGATGTTTCTATTATTATACCAGTAATACTACTTGTATCATACAAGAAGAAAGTTTATTTAGCGAAGAATTGGCCACACTGTGATGAAAAACGTATTGTTTTGTTGTCTTTTCAAGTATTTATTGTATTATTTTTGTTATGTGCGTATTTTTTACTTTTTGTTTGTAAACCATTTCCATCTGTACATTATGATTCCCTCAAATCGTATGTGCCTTCACTATTTAGTATTCATATGTGTGCATGTTCATTCAGTATTATTCCATATGCCATTCTCATGTTCCTAACGTCGATTAACGTTTTGAGTCTCCTGAATAACGGTTTATTTCTTAATTCTATTTATGTATTTGATATTCTTGTATGTTGTTAACGTGCGATTCTTCATGTCTGTGATCGTTTTGATTATGCAGAACCTGAATGAAATGTAAATGATGAAACTCGTCTTGACTGTTAGATTTGCACACACCACCTTTACAATCCAGCGTACAGACTTTCAATTACATATGCTTTCGTTGAAAAGTCTTCATAAACAGCTGCTTCAAAAGACATTTCAGATTTTGAAATGAGTTGGATAAATTGCAGTGTGCCGACCTGTATGGAAAGGGAACGAATAAATCGTGCAAACAAGCCTGCCGTCCAAATACTCTGTCATACGGTAGAAAGCCATACAATAAATATCCCGCCCCGGAGTAGGTATTACTGCAAAACGACGTTCCACTCTAATTTTGGCTGAGAAATCACGTGCATGTCATGTTATGGTGGTCACATCCATATGACTTTCTCATCACTTGCGCTTTATTGGTTTATTCTGACATATATTTACATTCACTGTATGAGATATTAAGATGTCGACACAGGTTTGTAAGAAAATATGAAGAGTATATTTTTGCCTACAAATGTTTATAAAAATGGCCTCCCTCCCTGACTGGTATCACTGGCGGACAAGCCAAGCCTCCAAATGATAGGAGTTTCGTCAAATACGGATGATTAGCAACTTCGAAGCCGTTCTATCTACACCTTGAGGAACAAACTACGCTTTTTACAAGTGCCAAAGAGGGGGAATACCACCTTTCACTCCCCTTCTTGTCTGCTAGTGGCTGGTATGTACCCTCATGACCGGAAACTGATCTGACCGTTTACAGCGGCATGCTCTCTTGTCCTCTAATAAATGGTCGTTGTTTGCTCACTGACACGATCAGACGTTGACTGTTCGATGCATCACATCCAGCCAGAGTACACTGCTGCTAAGTATAGGACCGGCACGTCCTTTCTCTCCGAAATCAAGTAACCTTATCTTAGCTCGAGTCTAGGAAGAGTTTGTTTGTTTGCGTAATACAGAAATAGAAAAACAACAACTTGGATCAGAGATACTGTAGTACTGTTCTTCGTTTTTATGGCTTTACTTGGAAATTGCCGATACTTACAAATTAGTATCTGATTGGATTTGGTCGTGTTCAGCTGAATCCGTATTTATGGGTGTGTTTTCCCCTATTGCTCGTTGATTGGATTTTTACCCTACATACGTACGAGGTGGGGTCAAAAGTAAGTATACATTTGTGGACGACCAGTATCTCCGATAATTCATATAAAGTGCCATTCATTTTGAAAGGTTAATTTTTCACAAAGCCTAATCGTCCAGTATAGCCTATTCAGGGTTTCTTGTTAGCCAAACACTTCTTGGCGCGCTCTTTGAAGTTTCAAGAAATAATTGTTTTTCGCATAACATTTGGACAACATACGAAAACTAACGAAACCAAGCTATACATGAAAAAAATTCGATTCCGCTGCACCCCTGTACTTGATCAAAATCCAGATTTATCAGGTTCCTGGAACTCAGAAGAATGTGGGCGCATCAGACATGTCATCCATGGACCCCGATATGTTTATTCACGTTTCTTGATTGCCCGGGCTCAGGGGTAACAATCAAGAATACGGTAAAGAAGACCTTCTGGCATAACAATCTAGCCGTATTCATTAGAAGCCCACGGCACTTACACTCACTGTCTAACTTTATACAGTAAGTAGAATTGGATATAAACAATATATCGGATATTGGATATACATGGATAACGTATGTTATCTAAAAACGAAATTAACCGTCTTGCCAGCCACTAGCGGACGAGAAGGGGCGGGAAATGGAATTCCCCATCTTTGTGTCAGCCCATAACTTTCGTAATGCTGAACCCACTCAACTATCACGGCCAGACGAATGTAGCGGTAATGGAACACAATCAGCTTTTTGACGAACCTTATTACATTCATGTAGACATTACTCATTTCAAGGGGTACCGACTGGTGATTAGAGAATGTAAACAGCCAAACTTGTTTGGCTAACCTTGTCTTTACTGAACCAAACATAATTCAATGACAACGTTTAGCCAGAAGAGCTGATGTACCTCATAACGACCAAAAGAAAACGAATTATTGAATGAGCCCAACTGACCGTAGACAGAGAGACATTGATGCATCGGTTGTGTCCAACTTATTGATCGCGTTTATGAAATAAGGCATGCTAATATGCCAGTCGTTTTGTCACATTATTATAATTGGCTTTGACACTTTGTGACCAAAGCCGTTATTTCACCATAAAAATCTATATAGTGCTTTTTCTCATTTAATAAACTTTATTTAACCCAGTTTTTTACTTTTCAATTTGTATCTTATGAACTGCTTTAACGTGTAAAGAGGCAGCCCGTAGGAGGGAGAGAAAAATTAACCATTGAAACAAAACAAAAAACAACGATTATCCATGCCAAATGACAAAATTTTGAGAATTAACCTATCCACCAATTTTTTTGAATGAGTCTCTAATACCCAACTTCATATTTTCGTATTGCAAATGCCCCAATATGAGCCAAGCTTTTGCTATATCGGCCTGTAATCCATTTGTTTTGTAAGTCAGCATTAAGTGACTCAATTATTAAATGAAGTATGCTTTACGCCGTACTGAATATAAAACTTTGACCGGGTGTGGTGGCCTGGACGTGAAATGAACAGAACGTTGTCAACTGCAGACGGTACCTTTCATTTTTCTGGTTTGCCAATGTACAGTAACCAGATGTACAACTAATTATCTATCTACAGTATATCTATCTATCCTAACTTATGTACTATCTGAATGTGACAGTCGTCCGTTCGGTAAACAACTGTTACATTCAACTTGAGTACATACTTACATCTTTGTATACACTGTAGTTAACTTCGGGATTCGCAACTGCGGGCGGCAGTTGACCGATAATTAAACAAAGTAGAACAAACTCATCTCATTTATTTATAAAACAGGCTCTTAAAAATTATCGATCTCTCCTCTTTGACAACCCATATTCTTTTGGAGGAGGATTGGCTCGTCCACTAAAGTATCCAACACAGGAAAATGTGTTTTTGCGTGTTTGAAAACTTTTTGAAGGCGCCCAAAAATCGCGAACAGTTTTTGGTTCAACGGCCATTAACACACTAAATAATACGTTCGTACACGCTGTTGACAGAACTTAATTGTAGAAAATTCGTTCATGTTTCATCTTGTTAACTTGACAGAACAACCTTCCCTCCCTTATGGCAGCGAAGCTATCGTCAAATGTGAACACGAACGACAGCCACCCAAGTAGTCGTTTTGATATTTGGTTTATGTTTCAAAGGGGTCAATTTGTAATAAAACCGATATTCAAATAAAATCCTATTGGGCGTGAGCCGTAGCTGGGGAAGGTGAGCACTCAGTCGCTTCGCTCCTTCGCAAACAAGATACTAACAATAATTTCTTTTTGTTGTTCTTATCTATCTGCCTGTTTCTGCTTTCTCTTCATATCTACGTTTTTCATCTAATTCAATTAGAATGAAATACACTCATAAAAGGTTTGTCTTCAATTATCTCACGTTATTCAACGGATTCCCCGTTTCGTTAGATATGCATACTGTTAAAAAGGAATTGCAAAAAAGTAAATGGTGAACTTTTTATCGACCATATAAACTAAGCATAATAACGATTGACTTTCGATATGGGAGAACTACACCACTCGCCGGAAAGTATCGTCAGTTGTCGTACCACTAATTTTTTTAATTCACTGGCTTCAGTTGTCTAGAAAAAGCGACGTCCGTTGTCAAGATCCGTGGGATCCGTTTGAAATGTATTTTCCTTATCCCAATGCCGTTTAACTGCCTCCGACTTATAATTGACTGCAAGAATCATTCTTTTCGATTACATGAACCATTATTCTTCTTTGATTCCTTGGCGTCAGTTGTCCCACTTTTCTGCGACAACTGCAGCTTCTATAAAGGCTGCAGTTGACGTACGACAACTGACGCCACTTTCCGGTGAGTCAACTGCAGCCGCAAAATTTCATAAAAAGTGGCGGCAGTTGACTTGATAATTGTGGCTGAAGAACTCAAATGTTGCATGAAACATTTTGACATAATGTTCACATTCTCCATATCGCCCTCAACACCATCCACCTCAAAGTCAATCGTATTAAAACTCCCGTCGTCAACGGCAATTCGCATGTACAGTATAAGTTTTGGTGAAATGCAAGGTCAAGTTGTTGAGTATCGAACGGAATGAATCTGTACAATTCATGTTTGTTTCATGTATCTACCTACTACTATAACATGTACATGACTAATCGTTGATCGATTCGCGTTCGCACCTGAGATGGCACACGCACTTCCGTTCGCAACTCGGGCAAACTCGCATTCCGGGCCTGACTTGATTACTAATGAATGATACTGCGCAATTATGGAGCATAACATATGTATTTTATCTTCAAAAATGGTTAACTAAAAAAATAGCCATGAAAAATAGATGTATACTGGGTGGGCGTTGAATGAGCGAGTGAACCATTTGTGCTTGACGGTTACACTGCATTGGGTTCCAACCCGGAATTGGTTTGGTACCAGCTGTGCCTCGGCATTTTCATTTTATCACTTACACTTCGGACAATCAGGCATAAATGGGTTGGTTCGCAGGGCTGACCACTTTTACGTCTCATCTCTTCGAACCGGATTTAACTGAAATCAGATAGTGTGCAAAACTTATTCTATTCCGGCTTAGGATCCACCGCTAGCTTAGTATGGTTCAATAGTGATAAGCTTGTTTCCTTATAGATGTTTAGGAGAAAGTATAGAAAATGGCGTTTTGAAAGTAGAGTTTCTTTAACCCGCAGTACAAGCCAAAAACGGATGATTTTCTATGGAAAGGTACGAAAGTATGTAAATGAATATATTGTGTTTTACTAGTTGCGTTGCCGTATGATTACACCCAATCACGCGAACCACACACCGTTCCCTGACTTCAAGGCACGTACCTAAAATCTTACGACATTCGATATCTGGGAAATCAACGCAATCTTCTCAGTATTCCGGTTCAAATACATGTATTTATATCTTAACCAGTTTTTAAGAATTGAATATTAATTTTGTATTCTACCTTTGATTTTTTTTCTTTGTATTTTTTATTTGATACATCTAATGTGCAGTAATTATATCACATCCGTGTGTGAAAAAACATTTGCTCTAATATAACAATATTACGTTTCGCTTTATGTGGCTATCATTGGAAGACGAGTGCCCGTTTCCGAATATGCATTCCAAAAATAGAACCGAAATTAACTTTATCGAAGCAGCCGAGTGCCGTTGCCATACCAAAACACATGTACTGTATGTAGGAAATTGGTTGTTGTTATACAGGTGCTTGAACAGTGGGAATTGACGGTAATTGAATGTTATGACATTATCCCACTTTGTGATGCTACCACCTTTCTAATCCACTGAAAGCAATGCAGTACAATAAGGGTTTCATACAGTATGATTCAATGTACTTATATTGGGTTTGTTTGATAGAACCTTGTAAAACATACGGCAGCTTTTTTATACCTCTCTATACAATAAGTTGAAATAATGAAGCCTACAAAGTAGATTTTAAGGAAAAAGTTATAAGATGATGTCACAAATCTGGAAATCAAACTACCTACTGTACAATACAAAGTGTAAAAAAGGAACGTAATTTAGAATGGAACACCATATACAGCTGCTGTGGGACACCATCAAATCGGTAAGGTAGTTAATAATTGTTATTTTGAATTAGTTTCTGAATCAATGTTAATTTTTTCTTTATCTTTTGAACACTTGTACGATTTGATATACTATACTCTGTTATGCTCCCGATGCCCAAAATACCGTACATACAGTATTCTAATTCATTCAAGTGCTATCTCTACCGACAGATTTATTTTCCTGCCTAAACCATTGCAAAACACTTCGATTATTTGATTCAATTTCATTGGACGACTATTTTATGAAAACGTTATTGTTTAAAGGAACAAAAATTTCACAAAGTTCCAACGTGATTTTTCCTATGTATGATTATCAATTAAGGCGAAATTCACAGGATTACATTATGCATCCATATATATAGTTACAGTATATGTATACCTTAATAAAAACGGTCTTATTCATTACGGTTATTTGAACCTGGTTGCTTATTACGCTTGATTGTGGTTGGTAACCGGCAATAATTGGTGTTCTGGTAAGTTCGAACAAGATTAGGCCAAACCTACATAGCTGATTACGGTCATTGGATAACTAATGCATGTAGGCTGGTAATGAACGATTGTTTTGTTTATTAACAGAATGAGCATTTCTGCATGTTTTAATTGCTGTTTCTGAGCGCGTATTTTCAGCGTACTGTCTCAAAAAATGATACGTGTGAACAACCAAACTACGTAAAAAGATTTTTTTTTTCTGAGGAAGTGCTCGAAACCAAAGCCAGACGAAACTTGTTAATAAAACACCTTGTTCACTTCCAACTCACTCTAACTCTTGCTTTGGTTTGATGTATTACAGCTTTTAGTGCCGACACTACTCTCATTTATGTATTTGCTGTTTTGGATCATGT
>OZ038447.1:11961836-11981310 GCA_964036265.1 Daptonema setosum
TACACTATGTAATGTTGGCATGTTTGTCTGCTGGGCTGGTACAGATCACATTCGAACCGTTTTACTTGAAATACCAAGTCAAGTATTGCCAATCTTCATGCTACATTTATTCGGTTTCAAATAAAGTGAGTTTCACTGTTAGTATATACTATTAAAAATAAAATAGAACCTTCTTTTCGGTGAATTTAAAAGAAAAACTAAAAGCAAGATTCTGGCAATATTTATCAGCCAACTTTGTTTGGAATACCACGTTTTTGCACTGAAGATAAAACTGAAGAGGGGTGGGGGTGAATTCGCTCAACTTTTCTGCCGATGAACTTCAGATAAATTACATAAATAAGGTACACTATTTAGGCCACTAACATATTGTAATAAACTAATGTAATCCATCTTAATATCAACTATCAAGTAAACATGTACTGCTCCGTAATGTTGTCATTCCCGACAAGTAACGGAGGTTGCTGCAGCTGCGTCACCTGTGGCACAAGTTACAGTACCTCCAGTCACGTCACACCATCACGTCGGCTGCTCCAATACATGCCTGGTTTTATCTGGTTCTTGAACTGTGCATGCCAAACCTGCAAAAAAGAAAAACAGTTTTGACAATGTCCATATATGTCAACACCCTGGCTTCAGTCAAACTCAGTCCGTCTATTTGGTGTTGGCACAAACTCAAAACAAACTGTAAAGCTGACGACGGTGTGGGTTGATTTCGCAACACTGCGCGCGGGTTTTAGTGAAGGCGGGCACACAAACAACGCACTTGTTTGCGTTGCCCAAACAAAGCTGGTTGTTTTTTTCCGTTCGAATGTTGGCTGGGACATTTTGAAGTGTTTTACAAACGATGGAACTTTTAATACAGGCCGACTGAAGAATGAAAGCGATATATTTTATCAAATGAAGGTAGGCCATTTCAACGGTTTCATAACATTCCCTGGTGTACACAATCAAATTCATTAGACATGTGTTGAGATGCCCTACTAATCAGGCTTGTATAACAACGTCAACAACAACAGCGAGGGATTGTTAACAACGGTGTACCCATATCTACGGGACTGTATAAAAGGGATCGTTCGTTTGCGGAAGTTTATTAGCGGAAGTCTTTTCTCCGGAACTGTTATGTGCGGATTGTTTGTTAGCGGAACTGTATGGATCGGATTTTTTTTCATCGGAACTGTTAAAATCGGATTTATTAAAAGCGGAAGTCTTGCCAGCGGAAGTTTATTTGCGGATATTTTGTTTCCGGAACCGTTCTTTGCGGATGTGTTTTCAGCGGAACTTACGACAGCGGAACCTTAAATTCCGGAAATTGGTTTTGCGGAACTCGGTGAAGTAAATATTTTTTGCTATTAACATTTGGAGGGCCTATTTCATTGTTTATAAGGCTTCGGCTTAGTCATTAGCACAGACTGATCGTTCTAAGCGAGATCGCCGAGTATGAGGCTAAGAGTTAGTTTTCAGTTTAGGCTTAGGATTAGGCTTAGGGTTTGGGAAGGGCTTGGGCGCGTAGCGCCCGAGCCCTTCTCCAAAGGTTAAGCCTAAGCCTAAGCCTACACTGAAACCTAAGTTTTATGCCCCCGCCTTGGACCGTTAGCACCGCGAAGCGGAGGTGTCCAGCGTGGTTTTCCACTCATGAAGGGCGCTTTTATAACAGTTCCGCTTTTGACGGTTCCGCTTTTGAAAGTTCCGCTTTTGACGTTTCCGATTTTAACACTTCCGATTTTTATACTTCCGATTTTAAACTTTGAAATATCCGGAAAAGAAAAAATCCGCTGGGTACAGTTCCGCTGAAAAACGATCCGGTTTATAAAAATTCGATTTTTACGGATCCGCTTATAACAATTCCGCTGGGTATGGATCCCCACTTAATGGTTCCGATGCGAACATTTCCGCTAATATAGTTCCGCAAATGAACGGTGCGCTTTTAAGAGTTCCGCTCCGTAGGCGCGATCTTAACAACTACAGGGTGCTCAAAAAAATCATAAGATCCATCATTTTTGAAGGAGTCCTTAATCTTCTTTTACTCCATATATTAGTTAACAGTAGAAAAGGTTACATGAAATCGCTGAATTTAAAGGGTTTTCTACAAAAGTTGCTTTTCTTACGATTGTTGAAGCACCCTGTAGTTAATTGTCGGTCACTCTCCAGGAGACATTCGTAGGCGGCTATAATAGCTACTGTCAGTCAGTCAGCGGGTGAACAAACTTGTTAATCAGGGTCCCAATTCCCAATCAAATAATATAATGGGATCTGAGATTTGAGAACTCGATCTTCAAACCTATACAATGAAATACGAATTGATTGTGTGGTGATTTGTGGTCGTTACGTGTGTTGGATAACCAGTGACAGACTGTCAGGATGCGGCTAACCAAGCAGCCAGTGAGCCAACATCTCAGTCACATCACAGGACATGCATGTGTACGACTTATACTTGTGCGGGCTTGTCAACCATTCAACCACAAGCTACAAGTTTTTGAAGTAGAGAAATGCAGCAGTTGGAATGAAAGTTACTAAACAGAGTTAATAAAGTGTCACTAAACGCCTGGGTTACAATACAAGTATCTTGTGACAGAATGGATTCTTGATTTGTTGTTATCATGTTTACAGTCGCCACATTTGGGCAGATGCGTTCATCATATTTCATTAAGAAATTTGATACACCAATCTTTGGTAGGTTTCCTAAACGATTATACATACTGTGGGTGTAACAAAACATCGTGAGACTCCATAATTTTTTGACCCCAAAGCCCGATTGATTCACGAATGTTGCCATTGCCAGTAAGGAAATACATATTTTTACGTACGGACCCATCCCAATCCCGACGTCTGGGTTTTTTTACATCAATGCCGAACCATTGAGGGGCTGACTAATTTATTGATTTGATTAGCTTTGTACATGCATGGTTAAAGGACATGATACACTCGCCATTATTGCACTCATGACACGCATTTCGTAACATGACAGATGGCACCCACCAGTTTCGGGTTAACGTTACCAAACCGATCCAACAAATCATACATACAGCCCAATCGCAAGATACTCTAATCATATACACCTAACTTTATCTATACATATTGTAAATATGTAGCATTCTTAGCGGTGTCACCGATGTACCAGATAACATCAACATTCCAAACAATAATAAGATCACATTTACAATAAACCATGGGCGTTCATGTTGTTAAACACATCGTGACCTTTTTATAACTATGTATCCTGTACCCTGACTCAAGCATGACTACCTTCATGGGCCTCCCGACACCCCTAAAACTTTGCATACCCTAACTCAAGCCATACTACCTTCATGGGACTCCCCGACACAAGGTGGCCATGACATTTTATGTCCGTAAGCCATCCCAACCGACTCTGAAATAGTCAGTAAAACGCAATCCCAAATCCAAAGAACTATACCATTACTAAGCAGCCTGGTAAACATACAACGATACATCGGCGGATGGGCATACAAGAGTATACATCTTCATCTGGTGTCCACTTGTTTAACTAGAAATAACCAATTACTGGTAGAGCCGAGGGCATAAATGTTGTGCTAATTTATCTATCCGCAACAGGTTTACCTTCAACATGCATATGCCAAGAAGCACCCGTTTAAACTAGACTTAATGTTTGCCAAGTCAATGGCACACGCAATCATAACGTGCCATGATACAACTACTATGGCATTCAATGTATAATAACAGGTTGACATCTCAAAGCGTTCATTCACAGTCAAGTATCCCCCACCGTAGTCCAACGAATGCCATCATCATTACATGTAATAACATTCATTCACACCCTACCATACCCCAACTTATGTGCCATCAAAAACAGCGCCATTGTGAAGGTACCATATTTGGCGTGTGGTGTGCGTGGCGTATCCAAATTAGAAATCAGAGCCTTGGCTGTGACAGCGGAATACTCGGGCAGATGAAGCGACTGTTGCGCTGGCTGGCTCATGAAGGCAACAGGCAGCGCTGTGAACCCGGGTGCTGCTAGGCCCAGTACCCTCCCAATGAATCATGCATTCTCCCTGTGCCCGCCATCCCTATATATAGACCAAATGCTGCCAAACCCGGGGTTGTATACTAGTCAACCATTACTACGCCGAGGGACCATATACCATTATTTTAGAAACACACTTTAATCCGTTCAAATTATTTTCCAGCATTTCGTATACTTTCATACAATCACTGTAACGTACATAATAAGTTTCCATCATCCTCGATACATGTAGCGTGATTGCTACGCGTATATATGTGCGCGCTATTTCACGCGCATTTGCTATACGCGCCCCCAATAACACTGAAAATGACGAGCCGGGGGTTGTGTCTGCGTGCCGATTGCTACGCGGCAGGGACCGGCTAATACATTAGATGTGTGCTTTATAATTAATTGTTCATTGTTTGCATTCTTTAATTGAATGTAGTATAGCTTTATCAAACCGCACAAAATTAAAATTTAACTAATTGTAGGAAAGTTTTTTGAGTAAATTGCGTGCGTATAGTGCGTTATTTCTCGCAATTTTGTGATGTGGTCCCCCGTCAGTGCGCGCACTTTCATCAACGACCAGCGCAGTGCTTATTCGCTGACTATGTGTGTGTGTGTGTGTGTGTGTGTGCGTGTGTGTGTGTGTGTGTGTGAGTGAGTGTTGGTTGTATGCTTCATCAATACAACACAAGGCATATACAGCGTCCTATATAGTTTGCGCCCTTGCGCTTATTTCGCGATAGTTTCGGTTCACTTTGGTTGTTTAGATGCCGCCCCACAAAAGGGCACGCGTGCCCAATTGGTTCTTGTGTGTGTTTTTAGGTGGCAGGTCTCATGTTCTCACTTCTAACTGGTGACACTTGGCTCCAATTCACGCTAATTACTGCCAGCCGGGGCACTTATTTGAGTTTAATCCGGCATTCAATCTTTATCTTACATTATCAGTTCAGTTCGTATGTTCAGTTTTTGTTTAATTAATCAACATTAATTATTTAGCAGTGCAGCAAACATTTCACGATTTCATCATGCCAACGCACAAACTTTCGGCGTGATCATTTTTGAATTTGAAAATGCGCGCGCGCTCAGTTGTGATGTGATTGAGTATGATAATGTGCGGCCGGTTGTGTCCAGTCGTGTTGCGTTTCACATTTGTTTGTGTTTCGAATTAACGATGATTTGTATCTTTCGTATTGTGTTTGCGGGAAATCGGTTTCAAAAAATCTGGGCCCATCTTGTTTTGTCAAAGATATCACTCGGTCGGATACGCGCGACCTTGACCTTGAATTCACTAGAAAATTGGAATTCCTACCATTTAGTTTTGCTTTTGAATGTCTTGCTCTTGCAGTCAGGTGTGTTGATGCAGTTCCTGAAATAAAACTTACCATGCTAAAAAATTTATTTCTCATTTTTCAAATTTAGTTGAATGGTCAGTTCGGAAATACGTGGTAGCCGGAAATTATTTGGTAAAACTAATGTAGTAATTCAGTTTTTTCTCGAACAACTGATTTTTTGTTTGTATATTGATAAATTCTACTAAAAATTACCTTGTTAAGTAAAATCACTAGTGAACAAGAAGAAAAGCGGAAATTCAGTAGCTTTGGTAAATAAAAAATACCTGTATCTTGAAATCAAAAATAAATTTTCAGTTCTTCCACTTTGGTAAAATTCCCTCTCTTTTGAAACCAAAGTTTGGTAGTCTGCCAGTAATGAAAACACTTATTGCGAAACGGCTTCTTTTTTGAATCGTCATTCATTGATCAGTTACATGCTTTGTAAGCTAGGCTCATCGGTACTATTTTAACTTGAATTTATTTCCACACAATAGATGTTTTTACCCACTTTATTTATTACAGTGATCGCCATACGGGCCCAGATTTTCAGAACAATCATGTACAGTACACTATTTTGATATCTAGTTTCACAACACAAAACTCGGGATTGGAATGTTCGCGAACTTTTTATTTACGTTTGTAATGAGTCAACGCATTGTAAATTTAGGGATGACTCACCAGCCGCCCTTTGCAAAGTCATCTGGTGGTAGCGTTATGAATCGTATATTCATTTATGTAGGCTGTCACACATTGCATTGTTCACAGACGATTCTGAAACTATCAATAACATCATACGTTCTCTGTTTTGTATTAGTTTACTTCAACATTGAGTCATCGTTCTTGTCGTCGGTCGTTCACTATTCTACTTGATACTCCCAGCCTGAAAAATAGTTATATTGTGATCAAGTGTTAAATTATTGTATAACTCTCAAATCATTCGATCAATCATCAACTATGTGATATGTTAATGACAACATCGGTGACACTGACCGACTGTTTGCACATATTAATCTAGATTACTGCATTACAGTAACTTGACTGACTGATCTGTAAACACGTGAACGTTTACGATGCCAGCCGTTTATCGACTAATTATTCATCACTATAGTTTGGCCGTTAGTTTCATGATGATCAATCATAAAATATTTTGGATTCTGGTTATTAATCGGTCGGCGGTCTCGGTTGTAATCGAACTTTGGGTTCATACATTGTTTTTCTTTTGCCACAGGTCAACCTAATAATGCAGAATTCTGGGCCAAGTTACTGACGGGCCTCCGGTCACATGCTTGTTTACAAGCATAATAAATAATCATTGAGTTGTTCTACCGTTGACACCTGGCTCTATCTATCACACCATATTTCATTACTTGTTTGTTTGTACTTGGGTATAAATGCCGCCCGTTTGTTGCCGTCATTGCCCAGTGCACTCCGCCCCGACCCACTCATTACAATGAATCGACTGTCCACACCGACCAAACTAACATTCAAATGTATTTTTTTTCGCGCCCAAAGTTGTGCTCGCACATCGTAGACCCGTCACCGTTACATACAAGGTGGCTGTAAGTGACTGTCTATAGAATAGAGACGGGCGGATGCATATAAAAGCTGAGCTGATTGACAAAGTTTCGGAATTATGTTTATTAATAATAACAAACTTGGATTAGTGTTGAGTTAACAACATGGTTTGTTACGCTGTAAATGGTAAACCGATACAAAGAAGTTGGTTGCAAACTACTGACGATGACTGGCAGTGCATGTGCAGCACATGCTTGAGTGCATGCATAGTTTATGACAAACGTTCACGGACAAATACAGTTCGGCTCAGTCAGTACGTGACCAGCTTTTTGTACACTTGGTTTGTTGTGCTCAGTTATCTAGCTACACTACCCAATGACTAATTTTCAAAGTTATGAGCAAGCAATATTATAGTGTGAGTGTATATTTTTAGCATTGTCTGTTGGCATAAGGATCACAAGTCTTTTTTATTATTGGTTGTCGATGGTGAATGTGATAAAGTTTATTTTGTTTGCTCAGCACATTTCCTTACCGAACAATTGTCGGATTCTGGTTTGTACAGGATCAGAATGTAATGTGTACATCGTTTCAATCATATCATTCATTAACCATATCACTTTTTCCAGAACATTTACGGCAGCTTAATAGCGGTTTATATTATCTTTGCCGGCTGCGTTTTTATTCTGGTGTGCGGTTAATATCCTACATAATTTTTGTATAATTTCCGGCCGTCTCGCATTCCGTCTACTCGCCTGAACGCTTTAATTATTTGATTATTTCTATAACTCCACCACCAAACACACATCACAATGGCCGAGAGCAAAGATGAATTGGTACAGCGCGCCAAGCTGGCTGAGCAGGTAATTTATTTAATACGATTTTCTGCCACTTAGCTCCTGAGTCTAAGTAATGTCTGCTGACCGAGTACGTTATTCCAAAGTCACCTGACGGCGTTTTTTTATGTTATCAGTAATAATAGAGTGCGTCGTGATTGTTTGCTGATTATGTGAACGCTATAAAGGTACGGTCAGATGGGAATACAACATCTATGGAAATAAGAAAGCTTTTGTGTGGGAGGGTCGTGTTAGGGAATTTTGATAATTTTATGAATGAAATGCTGGTTTAACTTGAAATCAAATGGACAGAGCACTGACTGCATTGCAATGACGATTTTTTTATTGTTTTGTGTTTTCAGGCCGAACGTTACGATGACATGGCCCAGGCCATGAAGAAGGTGACCGAACTGGGCGCCGAACTTTCAAATGAAGTTAGTATTGTGGAATTATTTGTAAATTGTTATTAATTATTATTTTAAAGTATTATAATTGATTAATTACTACTTGATAGGAGCGCAACCTGTTGTCGGTGGCCTACAAGAACGTGGTCGGTGCCCGCAGGAGTTCGTGGCGCGTGATCAGCTCGATCGAGCAGAAGACAGAGGGTGCCGAGAAGAAGCAGGCCATGGCTAAAGAGTACAGGGAAAAGGTGGAGAAGGAGTTGAAGGATATCTGCAATGACGTTCTGGTGGGTTCGACTTGTTACGTTTTTCTGGTTTGGGAGTGACTTTAGAAGTAGGTTACTGTATGTTCTGCTGGAGATGGCGTGTTACATAAGAAAGTGACATCAGATTACTGTATAAAATTTTTTAACACGATAATTTGATTGCAGAACCTGCTCGACAACCACCTGATCGCCAAGGCCGGTAACCCCGAATCAAAAGTATTCTACTTGAAAATGAAGGGTGATTACTACCGGTACCTGGCCGAGGTTGCCAGCGGTGATGAGAGGAACGGTGAGTAATCTACCGAGTGTTTCACGACTTTCCTTACTAACACATTTATCGCTTTCACGTTCGAAAATTCACACGAAACCGAAAGCGAGAGACTATTACATTTACATATTCGATTGTGTCGGATTTGTAAAAGTTTCTCTCGCTCGGTTTGTTAACGCGTGAACTTTTTCCATCAAATGTTTGAAACTTCGTTTCCGGCACCAATTTTGTGTACTAACCCAAGTGTGAATATTTTGGTTAAGTAAAGAGACTTTATCGTATAATTTAGTTGAGTTACACCGATCTGGCTGTTGTGAAAATATTGACGTTTTGTTTGTGCGGCTTTTTTTCAAATTGCGAATATAACTTTTGGTGTGTCACAAGAACAATTAAATGTTTTAAAATCAAATCAACAGTTTGGTCGCACAGAACATAACGTCAATATAGTGATTGGTTTCGCAGTAAAACGTTGTATCTATTTGCGTTATAGCCGTAGTAGAGAAGTCGCAGAAGGCCTACCAAGAGGCGTTCGACATTGCCAAGGAGAAGATGCAGCCGACCCACCCCATCAGACTCGGCCTGGCCCTCAACTTCTCCGTATTCTATTACGAGATTCTAAATGCGCCCGAAAAGGCGTGCGAACTTGCCAAGCAGGTGCGTACGTGTGCCACAATGATGTGGTATGTGGGGTATAGTGGTACAAATGGGACATTGCTTCCATTTGTGGACTATACGGTGGCCAGTTATGCAGTCATCCATTAGCGGAAGAGACGGGGAGGAGAAGTGGAATTCCCCTCGGCGATTTCATGTAGTGAGATGGTGCATGACTGGCCTTGACTGAGTGTACTGAGTGATTGAATGTGTAATGGACGTTGCAGTTGTGGTAGAGCGCAGTCAGGCTGCCTATGCCGAGGCATTCGACATTGCCAAACAGCAGATGCAGCCCACACATCCCATCCGGCTCGGTCTTGCCCTCAACTACTCGGTTTTCTTCTACGAGATTCAAAACTCGCCCGATCGCGCTTGCCAGCTCGCCAAGCAGGTAGCACAGCCGTTCATGTAGTCCCAAACCAAGTGGCTTTCCTCCAACAAAGTGCAATTATTCCATATAAATAAGAAGAGTTGTATTGTTGGCTGGAGAGTTGTGCTCGGTTTGTGACTGCTTGGCTCTGCATGCGGCGTGTCCAATAACCGGGTGTGCGCTTACCACCCTAATCCACCTTGTAGGCGGTGGCGGATGAGCCTTTGCAGCAGGGGACTAATTAGTAGCATTTTGATGTCATGCCTCATCCGCTGCTGGTCAGCAATGCCAAGTATCGTATGTTCACGTACTTTATTCCCGATCACAACTAATCAACTGCGCGTTATCATATTTAGCTGACAACGACAACGGCTTCTGACCGCTTTATGTTGCTCTGTTCCAATACTTACACGCGTCCCTACTTTGCCCTCTAATAATCTGTGGAGTGTTCGGGTTTTTAATATAACAGCACCACACCAGCTCCAGTGGCGGATACTCAAAAGCCGGCATGTTCCCTTCCCTCCATGATTTTCACGGGTGGGATAATAATATGAATTCACGGGTTTGGTTCAGATTCAGACAGATTAGTATCGTTAACAGTCTGCCTTAATGAATGGCTTAGTAATTAATTGTAACCACTAGGAGGGTGTCCCGGATTATAAATAGTACGGTAGTAATTAGTAAGTATGGATGGGCTAATTATAGCGTTCAGTATGCTGCTCCTGTTGCTGGCTATTGAGTCGTAAGGGCCGCGCCACAAGTCTGCTGGGCTAACACCTACAACTGCTCGTTCTGCCTGGCTATGTTTACACTTTACAGTGTGTGTGAGTGACTGACATTTATTAAAAAAGGCGCTAATTCAATTTTTTAATCATTTCAGGCGTTCGATGACGCCATCGCCGAGCTGGACACCCTGAACGAAGATTCGTATAAGGACAGCACCCTGATCATGCAGCTGCTCAGGGATAACCTAACGGTCAGTATAACTATAACTACATAGTCGATGTATTTCAACTGAATTGAAGTAGTTAACTGGGATTAACTTTAATGTTGTATTTCAGCTCTGGACGACGGACGCTGACCCGAACGCTGATCACGACGCTGCCCCCGGTGATGGTGATGGCGCTGCATAAGCTCATTACTTCTGTTTTTTTATTGTGTAATTCGTTTTGTGCTTAATTTTATACATAAATACAAATTGATATATATTTGAAGTTGGATACGTACGTGTGTCTCATACATGAATGCGATAGCCTGACTATGGTCTGTGACTCGGTGTACTAGCAACTACATAACAAGCATACATGCAAGCAGTAGTCTAATCAGCATAATAATAGCACATCATACTATAATACCGTAATACACTCTCAGCCACAAACCGTCGTTGTTGTTACCTTTTTGTTGTTCTCATTTCCACTATGATCATTCGCGCGGATTTCTAAAATTTGCACGTGCATTGTTCATTGAATATGTTGTGTAATTAACGGACGACGACCTACCAAAATGCAATCTGCCAGCCCTCACAAGCATCCCATTGTAAGTTTTAATGTAATGAGCGAGTCACCCATCACCATGTGGTGATAATGCGAGTTTATGTCCACCAATAGTCAACTACTAGCACCACTACACCGCTTGTACGCCATCAAATGTGTCTCTCGTTAAGGGTATTTACATTGATATATACTACTATATTAACATGGATTGTGACTTGTGTTTGTTGCTTTCTGTACGTGTTCTCACCACTGGTCATGTCTGCTACTACTTACCTTAACTTGTAGAATCAATACTACTACTATGGTACCAAGCATGACCAGGTTTCAAAGTCTTAACTGCTCATGAATTTGTGATTTAACAGTGTCTCTTGTCTGTGGGGACAGTTAAGCGTAGACGAGGGTCAGACTGTATGTACTAAGGTAGGTGTGTTCACAACTATTATGGTCTGACCCGCCGATCTGGCTGAACTACTGAATACTCGGTTCAAACTCTGTAACGCTTGGCGTCCGCATTGTATTTATGTTTTATATAGAAAGGCCCTGACAGTAGCATTTTAATGTCCATCTCTGCGTCTCTTTTCTACCTGACTGTATACCACAACTACCAACCACCGGAGTCTCTGATTATACATGGAGTAAACCTTAACAATAAATTTAATGTAACACCACCACCACGATTACAGCCAATTCAACGAGTCAATAGCACACTTTGTATCACTACCTACTGCTTCACACTGTTCTTAATGCTGGCAATCTCAAACTCTCTAATCGGATGTGCCGATTCTGTTACCGTAAAATATTATGTACTCTTTTTTAATACCACATCAAGATTTTTTCAACTAATAATGCGTTTGCGTACAAAATCAATGTGATAAATTACAGACCATCTCAATCTCATCTGATTGCACTTTTGTAAAAATAATTAGATTTCTATGTGCATTAAATCGCATAGTAAATTGTAAAGGTGAATCATGCACCTCAAGCTTCCCCGTAGATTGCACTTATACCGTGAGTAAAAAAACAAAATTAACAAACCGTATTTATAATGAAACTGGATGCACGAAAAAGCAACAAAAGAACGAGCTGAAGTGTAGCTGTCAGAAGAAAGCTAGATGAATGAAAGATAATCTGAAATACAGCAAACACAACACAAATACGGCAATAAATAAAATAATGTTAGTTGCTGATTGAATGTCAATTTGAATTTCACGTGTCACTTGAATCCGCTAACTACGCGTTTTGGTTGCTAGCTCTCGATACCTGTGAAAATCTTAGTGATGAGAACCTTCCCTTAATTTCTCAAAGAGCGAATGCACTTAGGATGGCGTAGGATTGAGACAACTGAGGAGTTTTATAAACTAACTTGATTGAAGTAACTATATATGTAGTTCATGAAATGTTTCCTAAGTGAAATATATTTGATTACACCCACCTTGTACTGTCATAAAGCTCGGGGCATGTGCAAGGGGGCTCAAATTCACTTGTCGCAGATTGCATCAAAGCTCTTCGTCAAAAGTAGTTTATCAGGCACGAATAAACGGGCGTTTTACTCTATTATCCAATGAAAAAAATGAATGTAAACGTTGAACATTGAACAGTTGAGAGTTCATAAAATAAATGTAACTAAACTGAAACCCATTGTATTAAGCGATGTTGCGTACGTATATCGTGAAATTTATAGGGTTCTAAAATGAAGTTTCGTTGCCATAATTAACAAAATGTTTTCAACATTTGAGCCAAAAATAACTGAATCACCAAATTTATATTTTCTTTTCACTCTGTACCGAAATGATTCAAATTGTAGGATCGTTTAGTAAGTGTATGAATAAAGCATGAACGCTCCATTAGAAGGCGTGAAATACATACTTATAGCTGGTGCCGTAGGGTAAACCAAGGATTACGGTACATCGTGATTGCGATACGATCCGTCATATATATAAAGGTACTTGCTGATACCATTCAATCAGTGTTTCATCTCTACTTCATCCATTAATTTCCCATTTTAAGTTTGTCGCGCAATTTCCGGCAGCAGTTTTTGAAATTGAACAATGCTTGCAGTTTCAACTGATCTTACAGCCTATGTTCAGAAAATTTTGAATGCGAGGGCTGTCAGTTTGTTTAGGTGTATATAATGACCATGATTGAATGAAACATGATAAGAACCAACTCATAATGATGAAATTTGAGAGGCCCGGTTGCAACATAATACCTTATCAAATGAACTGGTTGTTGAACCTATGTATAAGTGCTCCAATCATCAGTAAAACAACCCGTAATTCTAATATTTGTATGCATGTTTTTCCAATTAATTACATGCCTATATCGCCTCGACGAGATGAGCGCAGACCATACCCCCCCCCCCCCCCCGTAAGATTTTTCTCCTTCAACAAAGTCCGAAAGTGTTGCATAGTGGAACACGAGCAGTATTATATACGTTTTTTCAGGGTCATACGTTTGGCTTTCGCCAAAGTTGTAAATTCGAAACATGATGCATTCCCAACTTTTATTATGTGTCCTTTCAATTGCTGTCTGGTCGACAGTCCGTGCCGTCGTCGGTCAGTCGTTTGCTCACTCACTCACTCATTCACTCACTCACTCACTCACCCACTCATTCGTTCACTCACTCACTCACTCACTCAGCCACCTCACTCACTCACTCGCACTCACTCACTCACTCACTCACTCACTCACTCACTCACTCACTCACTCACTCACTCACTCACTCACTTATTCACCCACTCATTCGTTCACTCACTCACTCACTCACTCACTCACTCACTCACTCACTCACTCACTCACTCACCTCACTCACTCACTCACTCACTCACTCACTCACTCACTCACTCACTCACTCACTCACTCACCTCACTCACTCACTCAGCCACCTCACTCACTCACTCGCACTCACTCACTCACTCACTCACTCACTCACTCACTCACTCACTCACTCACTCACTCACTCACTCACTCACTCACTCACTTATTCACCCACTCATTCGTTCACTCACTCACTCACTCACTCACTCACTCACTCACTCACTCACTCACTCACTCACTCACTCACCTCACTCACTCACTCACTCACTCACTCACTCACTCACTCACTCACCCACTCACTCACTCACTCACTCACTCACTCACTCACTCACTCACTCACTCACTCACTCACTCACTCACTCACTCACTCACTCATTCACTTATTCACTCACTCATTCACTCACTCATTCACCCACTCATTCACTCACTCACTCACTCACTCACTCACTCACTCACTCACTCACTCATTCACTCACTCACTCTCACTCAAACACGCACTCATTCACTTATTCACTCACTTAACCTCATTTACCCGTGTTTTCAGACGCCGATGATGAAAAGGATTCAATGCAGGAGGTATGGGTTTTATATAGGGTTTTTAATTGCAGACTAGTTAATTGCAGACTAACTTTAAAAGGTCTTTAGGACTTCATGATAAGTGAACGTTAAAAGTTAGCAAATAAGCTGTAAAACATCAAATATTTCTAGGCATCTTTTCTCACATTCCATACGGGTTTCACATATCATGGAAAGACAAAAGGTATGTAGCTGAACTTAATAAACTCAATATTGGGGTTTATCGTATGTAATAAAAAACTTTTCAATGACCTGAATCATATTGAAGTTACAAATATTTTTTCAGAAACGCAGCTTGCCCATCTACATGAAGCAGGTAAGAAAAATCATTCATTTATTTTCTACCATCGTATAAAAAAAATAATGTGTGTGTTCTAAAAATATGCATCTAATTTTTTTGTTCAATCCTATAATATAATCATTTGTTACTTCTAGCAATCTCTCATAATCTCTTCTATTATGATATAATTTAAATTAATTTTCTGTAAAGAATATAATACTGCTGATACTTTCTAACTGATCGTCGATAAACGGCTTGTTGAAATAAGAGGAACCTTTGTGATGCTATTCAGCTTTTTCCGACGTTTTAAAGAGCCTGATAAAAACATACGAAAACACGTAATTAATAAAAAGATTGGAATTCCATAAGCTACATAATTAACTTGGCAAATGATTTGCTGTATTTTTTTCTTGCAGAGGAGTCTACCCATTTACATGAAACAGAAACGCGGCATGCCTATTTATATGCAGGTTACTTGAAATACACGAATTCCATCATCATTCATACCGATACTCATTTATTCATTCATTAACCCAATACCTTGCCTCTTCTCATCATCTATTCGTTAACTAAACCATCTTCCCCATTCACTAATTCCTTCCAGAATCATGACATTCTTTAATCAATTCACACAATCACTGTTTATTCACTAATCAACTCAATATAAGCCTGTCAATCACTTATTAACCAACTTCTTAACTTAATCACATTATCCACCAGTCATCCATCAACTTTCACATCCAATCACAATCTCGGCTACCCATTCACCAACTCAACCACCTGGTCACTAATCCAATCCTACATGTATCTTCTCAATAAACCATTCTGTCATTCACTCATTTATTCATCACTGTCATCGTATTACACTTCAGCTGGGTAACAAACGTGCGTTGCCGCCGTACATGCAGCTCAACAAGAAACTGAATGCCATTGATAACGCATACGGATTAAACAAGGTAATAATGATCTAAGGTTATGTATCTTGCTCACTGGGTCACAAAACAACGTGTAGCAATACATTTTTATTTTGATAAAATATAGACTGATAGACAATATGTATGAAAAATCCAGGTTCCATTTGCCCAAAATTTTGAGTTCCCCGGTTCCATTTGCCCAGATTTATGTGGCTATGCCCAGGGTATTATAACTCTTTTTTGGGCACTTCAATCGTAAAACCGTTCCTGCTCGTGCGCACAGTCAGAGCATCTTGATTTGGCTAAATTGTTAAAAGCTGATGCAGTAGTTTATATTTCCGTTTATACATATGTGGCATCATTTGTTTAGGATACATTTACAGAATAGTGTTCCCTAGGAGCTGCTGCTTATGACAACTTTTCCAGGGTGAGTCCATGGAGTTTACATGGGAGAATCTACACTGAAAAATTAACAGCGCTTGAACCTGAGAGAGGTTTAAAAAAATTCTTGAGGCTATCAGAAACGAGTTATAGCATTTTAGATTGATTACGAGTCTAAATTACACGCTGATATCCGAGATCATTCGTAATATGGTTTTCGAAAATTTTTTATTTTGCAAACAGCATATCTGATCGGCGCAAGTTTGAATTTAGTCTGATAATCAATTGATAATGCTATAATACCTTAATAAATGGGGTAAACTGAATAGTGTGATATTGCAGAAACGCACCGTGCTCAGCACGGTCTACTTCACCCGGCACATGGGTGAACTCAAAAACTCGCTTAAGCTCGTTCGTTATTTGCACTCAGCGCCCGTATTTATTTGAGCAATGCACGTAGAATCTGGCAGCAAATGACACAAACCTCCTTCCCATTGCAGCGAAATCCAACGTCGGGTGTGGTCGGACCGGTCTGGGATGCGCTGCGGATCCCACAGTCTAAGGTACGTAGGTTTAGGTTTAGGTTATCGCGTAGGTTAACGGTATGGGCGTGTGTGGATGTAGGTTAAGGCGTGCATTTGTGTACGTGTTTCTGGCAAACTATTGAAAAATTTCTTAAACATTGTCACGTACAGAATACTTAGAAGTCACATCTTGGCGGAAGAACAAGTTTAATAAACATCATGAAAATTTTGATTGACGTGAAAGTGAAGTGTTACCAATTCCTTTTTCCCGCCGACATGTTGTTTCAAAATTTGCACTTAACAAAGTTGTCCAAAATTTCGCCTTTGTTTCGTAGCAACATGTTTCAACTCAACCTTTGCATTTTAGTAGTTATTATAATTTTCATTTATTTTCAGCGCAACATGCCAATTTACATGAACGTCGGTAAAGCGAAGGGATTCGATATGGATTATTAGAATAAAAAAGACCAATATGTATTCCACACAACCAATAATGTCAATCTGTACATCAATTCAAGAATACGAAGTCTGTCCCATGCATTCATAAATCCATCCGTTATTCCAACGTCAGTAGATGTATATTCATGTATTATATATACATATTTACTAACATATAAAAATAAGTTTGTATGCCAATCTCAACTTGCATACGTCTGTTTGTAATCTGATCATTAAGTCTGTTCGATGTCTGATGAGTTTAATTGTCCGATTGATTGAAACTGGCGATTGATGAGCACTTGAATCCGTCATAATGCATGTATACTGATTTGAATTTGTGTACTTATTTTCTTTATGTCACTTTTTGACTATTATCTGGTCGAAATAAACGTTGCCGCATCACAGATTCATTCGGGTGAACTCCTATGACAGACTTTTAATTGAAAATATAAATGTTAAAACTTTCGGCACACGAAATTTTTTGGGTTTTGCATTAGAAAAGTTAACATGGGTAGCTGAAAGTGGTTATATAATAAAATAATATAAGTTGAAGGTAATGGTGTCAACCTGGGTGTTCGCCTGCCGAGACGGCATCGTATAACCTGGAACTATAGTCTAGAGACTTACATCACCTATATATGTACCTAATCTGAAATAAACAAAATCCATAGTAATCAACGTGACAAAAAGCGTCAATAATACGCAATAAAATAGTATTATTGATAAAAATGCGGTGTTTTCTAGTAAATGTGGCAACTGATAAGGTCGGGTCCGGTAATCGCCTACACAAAAACAATAAATAACGTCAAAGATATAACTTCCAGGTCATTCCAGGTCATTGTGGACAGCCTGCAACTCTCTATACATAAAACTTATGTACAAAGGAAACCGAATGTTTTATAAACATAAATGCTCTGTAGCGCAAAAGTTAAAGTTCTTCATATCCAATTGTTTTGCATTCTTTGATCCAGTATGTACAGGGTGTCCCACTTAAAAGTCCGGTTTTGTTTTCGGCATAACTTTTGCAGCGTTCAACGGATTTTGAAAATTAAAAAGTTATTCAAAAGACAGTTCTTGAAATTTTTGTTTGCTTGAAACAAATCTGAATTTGAAAATTTTTCCGCTAGTTACGCCGTTTTTACGAATACACCTAAAATTATTATATCAACTTGAAACGCTTTGCCTGAGAAAACCTACAGGTTGTATGGGGGTTTGCGGCCCAAACAACGATCTCCTGGTTTATTGTGGTTTTTGATACCCCCTAATAATGGTAGTTATGTAGCCAAAATATTTCGGGCCCAGAAGCACGCTTTCGATAAAAAAATTGATGTTCGAAATTCGAAAAACTCACTTTTTCTGAAAAAATTTTTTGTTCAATTTTGAGCGATTTTCGGATCATAAAAAAATTTATAGAAACGTGCTATCAAAATAAAAATTTACATGCACGTTCTACGTTTCACTGCGGTCATTTTGAGGTAAATTCAAAAAAATTTGATTTTAGTAATTCTTTGATTATATCGTCCATTCACATCAACGTGGTGTCAACTTTGACTCAAAATTCTCGAAATGGCCTCCATGGGAGAAAGTTGCCGTATGCGGTAATGGATGGGTCGTTGGTCGGTCATCATCACCCCATGAACCCACCCCCCCGCATCGACCTGTAGATCGGTGAAAAATTTGATTTTCTAAAAAAATGTGCGAAATTTACTGAAATTTTGCTTTTTTGTCATGATGTGGGGCACATAAAAATTTCTGACGGCGTATCTCGTTTTAGTAGATTTGTCTTATGATAGACAGGTTTATTAGCTACATTTTGAGCCCAACAGAAAAGAATTTGATCCATTTTTGAACCATTTAAAGGGGCATACCACCATTCGAGATTGTCATTTTGCTGGTACCATTGTAACGGCTTACGGAAGAAAATACGTTTGGGAAATAAATGTGGTCTGTCTTATCAAAATTGAGTTCCAAAGTGTTTTGTAACCTTCCAGGATATTGTATTAATACTTTATGTCAATTTGGTTCAAAGTTTCTTAAAACAGGAAATATCCGGATTTATCGATTTCGGCTGGAAGGCACGCGTCGCCAACCGATCTGGCCACTTTAAATGGCGGCCGTCAGCGACAGAAGCATGCTGTCAATAAATGAATAACAGGATATGAAAGTAGATCTAATTTCACGTGTTTTGAGCTTTATTTGACCATATTTGATCAAATCTTCAATATGTATATCAACCCCTGAAAATTTCTTCAAATTAACTTTTTTCTTGAAAAGTATTATTTGAAGACATGAAAGTCAAAATAAAAGTCATATTTATCTAGACAAAACAACTTTAACGCATGATGCCTTCATAATGCAGGTTCAAAAAGTTCTTATGATACCCCCCCTTCTAATATGGTCCATGTTTTCAAGCTACGGCCTATTTTTG
>OZ038447.1:11981510-12079010 GCA_964036265.1 Daptonema setosum
CAATCAAATTCATTAGACATGTGTTGAGATGCCCTACTAATCAGGCTTGTATAACAACGTCAACAACAACAGCGAGAGATTGTTAACAACTACAGGGTGCTCAAAAAATTCATAAGATCCATCATTTTTGAAGGAGTCCTTAATCTTATTTTACTCCATATATTAGTTAACAGTAGAAAATGTTACATAAAATCACTGAATTTAAATGGTTTTCTACAAAAGTTGCTTTTCTAACGATTGTTGAAGCACCCTGTAGTTAATTGTCGGCCACTCTCCAGGAGACATTCGTAGGCGGCTATAATAGCTACTGTCAGTCAGTCAGCGGGTGAACAAACCTGTTAATCAGGGTCCAAATTCCCAATCAAATAATATAATGGGATCTGAGATTTGAAAACTCGATCTTCAAACCTATACAATGAAATAAGAATTGATTGTGTGGTGATTTGTGGTCGTTACGTGTGTTGGATAACCAGAGACAGACTGTCAGGATGCGGCTGACCAAGCAGCCAGTGAGCCAACATCTCAGTCGCAGGACATGCATGTGTACGACTTATACTTGTGCGGGCTTGTAACCATTCAACCACAAGCTATTTTACAGGTTTTTGAAGTAGAGAAACGCAGTGGAAAAAGTGTCACTAAACAGCAAACGCCTGGGTTACAAGTATCTTGTGGCAGGATGGATCCTTGATTCGTTGTTATGCTGTGTACAGTCGGCCACATAAGGGCAGATGCGTTCATCATATTTCATTTACAAATTTGATAAAACAATCTTTGGTAGGTGTCCTAAATGATTATACTGTGGGTGTTACAAAATACCGTGAGACTCGAAATTTATCGGTCAAAAAGCCAGACGAATACACGAGTGTTGCCATTGCCAGTAATGAAATACATATTTTTACGTACTGATCCATCCCGACGTCTGGGCTTTTTTACATCAATGCCGAACCATTGAGGGGCTGACTAATTTATTGATTTGATTAGCTTTGTACATGCATGGTTAAAGGACATGATACACTCGCCTCGCCATTATTGCACTCATGACACGCATTTCGTAACATGACAGATGGCACATCTGGGCAACACCCACCAGTTTCTGGTTAACGTTACCAAACCGATCCAACAAATCATACAATATCTGACAAGCCCAATCGCAAGATACTCTAATCATATACACATAACTTTATCTATACATATTGTAAACATGTAGCATTTTTAGCGGTGTCACCGATGTACCAGATAACGTCAACATTCCACAATAAAAAGAAACACATTTTCAATAAACCATGGGCGTTCATGTTGTTAAAGACAACGTGAAAGACACGACACACTTTAAAACTATGTATCCTATATCCTGACTAGCAAGACTACCTACATGGGCCTCCCCTAAAACTTCGTATACCCTAACTCAAGCCATACTACCTTCATGGGACTCCCCGACACAAGGTGGCCATGACATTTTATGTCCGTAAGCCATCCCAACCGACTCCGAAATAGTCCGTAAAACGCAATCCCAAATCCAAAGAACTATACCATTACTAAGCAGCCTGGTAAACATACAACGATACATCGGCGGATGGGCATACCAGAGTATACATCTTCATCTGGTGTACACTTGTCCAACTAGAAATAACCAATTACTGGTAGAGCCAAGGGCATAAATGTTGTGCTAATTATGTAATAGGTTTACCTTCAACATGCATATGCCAAGAAGCACCCGTTTAAACTAGACGTACTGTTTGCCAAGTCAATGGCACACGCAATCATAACGTGCCATACAACTACTATGGCATTCAATGTATAATAACAAGTTGACATCTCAAAGCGTTCATTCACAGTCAAGTATCCCCCACCGTAGTCCAACGAATGCCATCATCATTACATGTAATAACATTCATTCACACCCTACCATACCCCAACTTATGTGCCATCAAAAACAGCGCCATTGTGAAGGTACCATATTTGGCGTGTGGTGTGCGTGGCGTATCCAAATTAGAAATCAGAGCCTTGGCTGTGACAGCGGAATACTCGGGCAGATGAAGCGACTGTTGCGCTGGCTGGCTCATGAAGGCAACAGGCAGCGCTGTGAACCCGGGTGCTGCTAGGCCCAGTACCCTCCCAATGAATCATGCATTCTCCCTGTGCCCGCCGTCCCTATATATAGACCAAATGCTGCCAAACCCGGGGTTGTATACTAGTCAACCATTACTACGCCGAGGGACCATATACCATTATTTTAGAAACACACTTTAATCCGTTCAAATTATTTTCCAGCATTTCGTATACTTTCATACAATCACTGTAACGTACATAATAAGTTTCCATCATCCTCGATACATGTAGCGTGATTGCTACGCGTATATATATGCGCGCTATTTCACGCGCATTTGCTATACGCGCCCTTAATAACACTGAAAATGACGAACCGGGGGTTGTGTCTGCGTGCCGATTGCTACGCGGCAGGGACCGGCTAATACTTTAGATGTGTGCTTTATAATTAATTGTTCATTGTTTGCATTCTTTAATTAGATGTAGTATAGCTTTATCAAACCGCACAAAATTAAAATTTAACTAATTGTAGGAAAGTTTTTTGAGTAAACTGCGTGCGTATAGTGCGTTATTTCTCGCTATTTTGTGATGTGGTCCCCCGTCAGTGCGCGCACTTTCATCAACGACCAGCGCAGTGCTTATTCGCTGACTATGTGTGTGTGTGTGTGTGTGTGTGTGTGTGTGTGTGCGTGTGTGTGTGTGTGTGAGTGAGTGTTGGTTGGTTGTATGCTTCATCAATACAACACAAGGCATATACAGCGTCCTATATAGTTTGCGCCCTTGCGCTTATTTCGCGATAGTTTCGGTTCACTTTGGTTGTTTAGATGCCGCCCCACAAAAGGGCACGCGTGCCCAATTGGTTCTTGTGTGTGTTTTTAGGTGGCAGGTCTCATGTTCTCACTTCTAACTGGTCACACTTGGCTCCAATTCACGCTAATTACTGCCAGCCGGGGCACTTTCTTGAGTTTAATCCGGCATTCAATCTTTATCTTACATTATCAGTTCAGTTCGTATGTTCAGTTTTTGTTTAATTAATCAGCATTAATTATTTAGCAGTGCTGCAAACATTTCACGATTTCATCATGCCAACGCACAAACTTTGGGCGTGATCATTTTTGAATTTGAAAATGCGCGCGCGCTCAGTTGTGATGTGATTGAGTATGATAATGTGCGGCCGAGTGTGTTGTGTCCAGTCGTGTTGCGTTTCACATTTGTTTGTGTTTCGAATTAACGATGATTTGTATCTTTCGTATTGTGTTTGCGGGAAATCGGTTTCAAAAAATCTGGGCGCATCTTGTTTTGTCAAAGATATCACTCGGTCGGATACGCGCGACCGTTGACCTTGAATTCACTAGAAAATTGAATTCCTACCATTTAGTTTTGCTTTTGAATGTCATGCTCTTGCAGTCAGGTGTGTTGATGCAGTTCCTGAAATAAAACTGACCATGCTAAAAAAAAATTTCTCCTTTTTCAAATTTAGTTGAATGGTCAGTTTGGAAATACGTGGTAGCCGAAAATTATTTAATAAAACTAATGTAGTAATTCAGTTTTTTCTCGAACCAGAATTTTTGTTTGTGTATTGATAAATTATACTAAAAATTACTTTGTTAAGCACAATCACTAGTGAACAAGAAAAGCGGAAATTCAGTAGCTTTGGTAAGTAAAAAAATACCTGGATCTTGGAATCAAAAATACATTTTCAGTTCTTCCACTCTGGTAAAATTCCCTCTCTTTTGAAAAGTTTGGTAGTCCGCCAGTATAGCCGAAAAAGTTATTTGTGTCGCACCTCCAATTGTTTTACAGCTCAGTCGATGCACACTTTGCTGTCTTTGAAATCAATTGTAAACACGACGAAATGTCGGCCGACGGAAAGCGGAAAAGAAAAGAAGGGAAAAGTAAGCTTTAGAACCTGAAATTCTCCGCTTAAAAAATGAAAAAATGTGCCTAACACTGTTTGAAAAATTATCTGCAAAGTTCTTTATATTTTATTTAGCTAAATCCCTTTCTTTGGAAGATGGGTTCATCCGCCAGTGTACGCTGCTCAGTCCACACAGCTAGTGTGTGTACGTGACCTGTAGCTCTGTGCTAGGCAGCGTGCTGTAGCGGATGAAGCAAACTTTCACAGGGAAAGGTTTTGCGAAGTAAAGGGAATCGGCAATTTCAAAGTCATTTTCTCTATCCTTTAAGAAAAAACTTTTCAAATTTTCAATGACCAAAGAGTAGGCATTCAGCTTTTCTTCCCTGTTCTCTTCCAGAGAGGCCAGCGTCCGACATTTCGTTGTGTTTACAATTGATTTCAAACACAGCAAAGTGTGCATCGACTGACCTGTAAAACAATTGGAGGTGCGACACAAATAACTTTTTCGGCTATAATGAGAACACTTGATGCGAAACGGTTTTTTTTAAATCGTCATTGATCAGTTACTTGCTTCGTAAGCTAGGCTCATCGGTACTATTTTAACTTGAATTTATTTCCACACAATAGATGTTTTTACCCACTTTATTTATTACAGTGATCGCCATACGGGCTCAGATTTTCAGAATAATCTTGTACACTATTTTGATATCTAGTTTCACAACACAAAACTCGGGATTGGAATGTTCGCGAACTTTTTATTTACGTTTGTAATGAGTCAACGCATTGTAAATTTAGGGATGACTCACCAGCCGCCCTTATGCAAAGTCATCTGGTGGTAGCGTTATGAATCGTATATTCATTTATGTAGGCAGTCACACATTGCATTGTTCACAGACGACAACATCTGAATTGTTGAATCCTGAAACTATCAATAACATCATACGTTCTCTGTTTTGTATTAGTTTACTTCAACATTGAGTCATCGTTCCTGTGGTCGGTCGTTCACGATTCCACTACATACTCCCAGCCTGAAAAATATTTACATCGTGATCAAGTGTTAAATTATTGTATAACTCTCAAATCATTCGATCAATCATCAACTATGTGATATGATATGTTAATGACAACATCGGTGACACTGACCGACTGTTTGCACATATTAATCTAGATTACTGCATTACAGTAACTTGACTGACTGATCTGTAAACACGTGAACGCACTGGCGGACGAGCAAAATCTCCAAAGGGAGGGGAATTTTGTCAAAGAGGGGGGAATTGACAGTTTTGAAGCCATTTTACCTACACCTTAGGGAACAAACTTTACTTTCTGAACCCGCCAAAGAGGGGGGAATTCCACTTTTCCGTTCTTCCCTCGTCCGCTAGTGCGTGAACGTTACGATGCCAGCCGTTTATCGACTAATTATTCATTACTATAGTCTGGCCGTTAGTTTCATGATGATCAATCATAAAATGTTTTGGATTCTGGTTATTAATCGGTCGGCGGTCTCGGTTGTAATCGAACTTTGGTTTCATGTCCATTGTTTTTTCTTTTGCCGCAAGCCAACCTAATAATGTTGAGTTATATTCTGGGCCAAGTTACTGACGGTCCTCCGGTCACATGCTTGTTTACAAGCATAATAAATAATGATTAAATTAAATTGTTCTACCGGTGACACCTGGCATTAACTATCACACCATATTTTATTACTTGTTTGTTTGTACTTGGGTATTAATGCCGCCCGTTTGTTGCCGTCATTGCCCAGTGCACTCCGCCCCGACCCACTCATTACAATGAATCGACTGTCCACACCGACCAGACTAACATTCAAATGTCTTTTTTCGCGCCCAAAGTTGTGCTCGCACATCGTAGACCCGTCACCGTTACATACAAGGTGGCTGTAAGTGACTGTCTATAGAATATAGACGGGCGGATGCATATAAAAGCTGAGCTGATTGACAAAGTTTCGGAATTATGTTTATTAATTATAACAAACTTGGATTAGTGTTGAGTTAACAACATGGTTTGTTACGCTGTATTTGGTAAACCGATACAAAGAAGTTGGTTGCATACTACTGACGATGACTGGCAGTGCAGCACATGACTGCACATGCTTGAGGTTGAGTGCATGCATAGTTTATAAGAAACGTTCACGGACAAATACAGTTCGGCTCAGTCAGTACGTGACCAGCTTTTTGTACATTTGGTTTGTTGTGCTCAGTTATCTAGCTACACTACCCAATTATTAATTTTTAAAGTTATGAGCAAGCAAAGCAATATTATAGTGTATATTTTTAGCATTGTCTGTTGGCATTAGGAGCACGAGTATTTTTTCTTATTGGTTATCGTTGGTGAATGTGATAAAGTTTATTTTGTTTGCTCAGCGCATTTTTTACCGAACAATTGTCGGATTCAGGTTTATACCGGATCAGAATGTAATGTGTACATCGTTTCAATCATATCATTCATTAACCATATCACTTTTTCCAGAACATTTACGGCAGCTTAATAGCGGTTTATATTATCTTTGCCGGCTGCGTTTTTATTCTGGTGTGCGGTTAATATCCTACATAATTTTTGTATAATTTCCGGCCGTCTCGCATTCCGTCTACTCGCCTGAACGCTTTAATTATTTGATTATTTCTATAACTCCACCACCAAACACACATCACAATGGCCGAGAGCAAAGATGAATTGGTACAGCGCGCCAAGCTGGCTGAGCAGGTAATTTATATAGTACGATTTTCTGCCACTGAGCTCTTGAGATTAAGTAATGTCTGCTGACCGAGTACGTTATTCCAAGTCACCTGACGGCGTTTTTTTATGTTATCAGTAATAATAGAGTGCGTCGTGATTGTTTGCTGATTATGTGAACGCTAGGTACGGTCAGATGGGAATACAACTTGGATGCAATAAGAACGAATTTTGTGTGGGAGGGTCGTCGTGTTAGGGAATGTTGATAATTTTATAATTAAAATACTGGTTCAACTTGATATTAAATGGACAGAGCACTGAATACATGGCACTGCCGATTTTTTTAATTGTTTTGTGTTTTCAGGCCGAACGCTACGATGACATGGCCCAGGCCATGAAGAAGGTGACCGAACTGGGCGCCGAACTTTCAAATGAAGTTGGTATTGGGGAATTATTTGTAAATTGTTATTATTCTAAAGTAGTATAATTAATGAATTACTACTTGATAGGAGCGCAACCTGTTGTCGGTGGCCTACAAGAACGTGGTCGGTGCCCGCAGGAGTTCGTGGCGCGTGATCAGCTCGATCGAGCAGAAGACAGAGGGTGCCGAGAAGAAGCAGGCCATGGCCAAAGAGTACAGGGAAAAGGTGGAGAAGGAGTTGAAGGATATCTGCAATGACGTTCTGGTGGGTTCGACTTTACTTGTTACGCATTTCTGGTTTGGGAGTGATTTTGGAAGTAGGTTACTGTAGTTTCTGCTGGAGATAACGTGTTTCATAAGAAAGTGACATCAGATTACTGTATAAAATTTTTTAACATGATAATTTGATTGCAGAACCTGCTCGACAACCACCTGATCGCCAAGGCCGGTAACCCCGAATCAAAAGTATTCTACTTGAAAATGAAGGGTGATTACTACCGGTACCTGGCCGAGGTTGCCAGCGGTGATGAGAGGAACGGTGAGTAATCTACCGAGTGTTTCACGACTTTCCTTACTAACACATTTATCGCTTTCACCTTCGGAAATTCACACGAAACCGAAAGCGAGAGACTATTACATTTACATATTCGATTGTGTCGGATTTGTAAAAGTTTCTCTCGCTCGGTTTGTTAACGCGTGAACTTTTTCCATCAAATGTTTGAAACTTCGTTTCCGGCACCAATTTTGTGTACTAACCCAAGTGTGAATATTTTGGTTAAGAAAAGAGATTTTATCATATTTAGCTGAGTTACACCGATCTGGCTGTTGTGAAAATATTGACGTTTTGTTTGTGCGGCTCTTTTTCAAATCGCGACAAGAACTTTCGGTTTGTCACACAATAATAAAAAGTATTAAAATCTGTAATGAATCAAATCAACAGTTTGGTCGCACAGAACATAACGTCAATATAGTGATTGGTTTCGCAGTAAAACGTTGTATCTATTTGCGTTATAGCCGTAGTAGAGAAGTCGCAGAAGGCCTACCAAGAGGCGTTCGACATTGCCAAGGAGAAGATGCAGCCGACCCACCCCATCAGACTCGGCCTGGCCCTCAACTTCTCCGTATTCTATTACGAGATTCTAAATGCACCCGAAAAGGCGTGCGAACTTGCCAAGCAGGTGCGTACGTGTGCCACAATGATGTGGGGTATAGTGGTACATATGGGACATTGCTTCCATTTGTGGACTATACGGTGGCCAGTTATGCAGTCATCCACTAGCGGAAGAGACAGGGAGGGAAACTGGAATTCCCCCTCGGCGATTTCATGTAGTGAGATGGTGCATGACTGGCCGTGGACTGAGTGTACTGAGTGACTGAATGTGTAATGGACGTTGCAGTTGTGGTAGAGCGCAGTCAGGCTGCCTATGCCGAGGCATTCGACATTGCCAAACAGCAGATGCAGCCCACACATCCCATCCGGCTCGGTCTTGCCCTCAACTACTCGGTTTTCTTCTACGAGATTCAAAACTCGCCCGATCGCGCTTGCCAGCTCGCCAAGCAGGTAGCACAGCCGTTCATGTAGTCCCAAACCAAGTGGCTTGCCTCCAACAAAGTGCAATTATTCCATATAAATAAGAAGTGTTGTATTGTTGGCTGGAAAGTTGTGCTCGGTTTGGGACTGCTTGGCTCTGCATGCGGCGTGTCCAATAACCGGGTGTGCGCTTACCACCCTAATCCACTTTGTAGGCGGTGGCGGATGAGCCTTTGCAGCAGGGGACTAATTAGTAGCATTTTGATGTCATGCCTCATCCGCTGCTGGTCAGCAATGCCAAGTATCGTATGTTCACGTACTTTATTCCCGATCACAACTAATCAACTGCGCGTTATCATATTTAGCTGACAACGACAACGGCTTCTGACCGCTTTATGTTGCTCTGTTCCAATACTCACACGCGTCCCTACTTTGCCCTCTAATAATCTGTGGAGTGTTCGGGTTTTTACTATAACAGCACCACACCAGCTCCAGTGGCGGATACTCAAAAGCCGGCATGTTTCCTTCCCTCCATGATTTTCACGGGTGGGATAATAATAATATGAATTTACGGGTTTGGTTCAGACTTTGATAGAATATTAATATCGTTAACAGTCCACCTTAATGAATGGCATCATAGTAATTAATTGTAACCACTAGGAGGGTGTCCCGGATTATAAATAGTATGGTAGTAATCAGTAAGTATGGATGGGCTAATTATAGCGTTCAGTATGCTGCTCCTGTTGCTGGCTATTGAGTTGTGGAGCGTAAGACCTCGCGCCACAAGTCTGCTGGGCTAACACCTACAACTGCTCGTTCTGCCTGGCTATGTTTACAATTACAGTGTGTGAGTGACTGACATTTATTCTGAAAAAAGGCGCCAATTCAATTTTCGAATCATTTCAGGCGTTCGATGACGCCATCGCCGAGCTGGACACCCTGAACGAAGATTCGTATAAGGACAGCACCCTGATCATGCAGCTGCTCAGGGATAACCTAACGGTCAGTATAACTATAACTACAAAGTCGATGTATTTCATCTGAATTGTAGTAGTCAGTAACTAACTGTTATGTTGTATTTCAGCTCTGGACGACGGACGCTGACCCGAACGCTGATCACGACGCTGCCCCCGGTGATGGTGATGGCGCTGCATAAGCTCATTACTTCTGTTTTTTTTATTGTGTAATTCGTTTTGTGCTTAATTTTATACATAAATACAAATTGATATATATTTGAAGTTGGATACGTACGTGTGTCTCATACATGAATGCGATAGCCTGACTATGGTCTGTGACTCGGTGTACTAGCAACTACATAACAAGCATACATGCAAGCAGTAGTCTAATCAGCATAATAATAGCACATCATTTTATAATACCGTAATACACTCTCAGCCACAAACCGTCGTTGTTGTTACCTTTTTGTTGTTCTCATTTCCACTATGATCATTCGCGCGGATTTCTAAAATTTGCACGTGCATTGTTCATTGAATATGTTGTGTAATTAACGGACGACGACCTACCAAAATGCAATCTGCCAGCCCTCACAAGCATCCCATTGTAAGTTTTAATGTAATGAGCGAGTCACCCATCACCATGTGGTGATAATGCGAGTTTATGTCCACCAATAGTCAACTACTAGCACCACTACACCGCTTGTACGCCATCAAATGTGTCTCTCGTTAAGGGTATTTACATTGATATATACTACTATATTAACATGGATTGTGACTTGTGTTTGTTGCTTTCTGTACGTGTTCTCACCACTGGTCATGTCTGCTACTACTTACCTTAACTTGTAGAATCAATACTACTACTATGGTACCAAGCATGACCAGGTTTCAAAGTCTTAACTGCTCATGAATTTGTGATTTAACAGTGTCTCTTGTCTGTGGGGACAGTTAAGCGTAGACGAGGGTCAGACTGTATGTACTAAGGTAGGTGTGTTCACAACTATTATGGTCTGACCCGCCGATCTGGCTAAACTACTGAATACTCGGTTCAAACTCTGTAACGCTTGGCGTCCGCATTGTATTTATGTTTTATATAGAAAGGCCCTGACAGTAGCATTTTAATGTCCATCTCTGCGTCTCTTTTCTACCTGACTGTATACCACAACTACCAACCACCGGAGTCTCTGATTATACATGGAGTAAACCTTAACAATAAATTTAATGTAACACCACCACCACGATTACAGCCAATTCAACGAATCAATAGCACACTTTGTATCACTACCTACTGCTTCACACTCTTCTATAATGCTGGCAATCTCAAACTATCTAATCGGATGTGCCGATTCTGTTACCGTAAAATATTATGTACTCTTTTTTAATACCACATCAAGATTTTTTCAACTAATAATGCGTTTGCGTACAAAATCAATGTGATAAATTACAGACCATCTCAATCTCATCTGATTACACTTTTGTAAAAATAATTAGATTTCTATGTGCATTAAATCGCATAGTAAATTGTAAAGGTGAATCATGCACCTCAAGCTCCCCCGTAGATTGCACTTATACCGTGAGTAAAAAAAACAAAATTAACAAACCGTATTTATAATGAAACTGGATGCACAAAAAAGCAACAGAACGAGCTGAAGTGTAGCTGTCAGGAGAAAGCTAGATGAATGAATGATAATCTGAAATACAGCAAACACAACACAAATACGGCAATAAATTAAATAATGTTAGTTGCTGATTGAATGTCAATTTGAAATTCACGTGTCACTTGAATCCGCTAACTACGCGTTTTGGTTGCTAGCTCTCGATACCTGTGAAAATCTTAGTGATGAGAACCTTCCCTTAATTTCTCAAAGAGCGAATGCACTTAGGATGGCGTAGGATTGAGACAACTGGGGAGTGTTATAAACTAACTTGATTGAAGTAATTATTTAGTTCATGAAATGTTTCCTAAGTGAAAGATATTTGATTACACCCACCTTGTACTGTCATAAAGCTCGGGGCATGTGCAAGGGGGCTCAAATTCACTTGTCGCAGATTGCATCAAAGCACTTCGTCGAAAGTAGTTTATCATAGGCACGAATAAACGGGCGTTTTACTCTTTTTATTATGCAATGAAAAAAATGAATGTAAACGCTCAACAATGTTTGAACAGTTGAGAGTTCATTAAATAAATGTAACTAAACTGAAGTCCATTGTATTTAGCGATGTTACGTACGTATGTCGTGAAATTTATAGGGTTCTAAAATGAAGTTTCGTTGCCATAATTAACAAAATGTTTTCAACATTTGAGCCAAAAATAACTAAATTCCTGATTTCAATTTTTCTTTTCACGCTGTACCAAAATGATTCAAATTGAATGATCGTTTAGTAAATGTATGAATAAAGCATGAACACTCCATTAGAAGGCGTGAAATACATACTTATAGCTGGTGCCGTAGGGTAAAAGAAGGATTACGGTACGTCGTGATTGCGATACGATCCGTCATATATATAAAGGTACTTGCTGATACCATTCAATCAGTGTTTCATCTCTACTTCATTCATTAATTTCCCATTTTCAGTTTGTCGCGCAATTTCAGGCAGCAGTTTTTAAAATTAAACAATTAAAATTAAATTGCTTGTAGTTTCAACTGATTTTGCAGCCTATATTAAGAAAATTTTGAATGCGAGGGCTGTCAAGAAATGGTTGTTTAGGTGTATATATAATGACCATGATTGAATGAAACAGATGATAAGAACCAACTCATAATGATGAAATTTGAGAGGCCCGGTTGCAACATGATACCTTATCAAATGAACTGGTTGTTGAACTTATGTATAAGTGCTCCAATCATCAGTAAAAAGACCCGTAATTCTATTTTTTGTATGCATGTTTTTCCCCATTACATGCATAACGTCTCGAAGACAATACCCCCGTAAGATTTTTCTCCTTCAACAATGTCTGAAATTCTTACGACGTATGTATTGCATAATGGAACACAAGCAGTATTATATACGTTTTTTTCAGGGTCCCGCTTGGCTTTAGCCAAAGTTGTAAATTCTAAACAGTGATGCATTCCCAACTTTTATTATGTGTCCTTTCAATTGCTGTCTGGTCAACAGTCCGTGCCATCGGTCAGTCGTTCGCTCATTCACTCACTCACTCACTCACTCACTCAATCACTCACTCACTTACTCACTCATTCACTCACTCACTCACTCACTCACTCACTACCTCACTCACTCAGTCACTCACTCACTCACTCCTCACTCACTCACTCACTCACTCACTCACTCACTCACTCACTCACTCACTCCTCACTCACTCGCTCACTCACTCTCACACACTCTCTCTCTCAATCACTCACTCACTCATTCACTCACTCACTCACTCACTCACTCACTCACTCACTCACTCACTCACTCACTCACTCACTCACTCACTCACTACCTCACTCACTCAGTCACTCAGTCACTCACTCCTCACTCACTCACTCACTCACTCACTCACTCACTCACTCACTCACTCACTCACTCACTCACTCACTCACTCACTCACTCAGTCACTCCTCACTCACTCACTCACTCACTCACTCACTCACTCACTCACTCACTCACTCACTCACTCACTCACTCACTCACTCACTCACTCAGTCACTCCTCACTCACTCACTCACTCACTCACTCTCACACACTCTCTCAATCACTAGCGCACCCACCAAGCCACTCACCTTGTTCTTGACACAGCTACTGTACTCACACTTTTTCTCTCACTCACCCACTCTATCACTCACTCATTCACTCACTCACTCTATAAATCTCGCACTTATTCACTTATTCACTTGTTCACTTATTCACTCACTGAAAACCTCATTTACCCGTGTTTTCAGACGCCGATGATGAAAAGGATTCAATGCAGGAGGTATGGGTTTTATAGGTTTTTTACTTGTTCTATGAATATGGGCACAAGTAGACTAGATTACGGCCTTCATGACTTCATGATAGTGTAAGTTTATGTTAAAAGTTAGCGTGCTGTAAAATATCAAACATTTAAAGCTATTTTTTCTCACATTCCATACGGGTTTCACATATCATGGAAGGAAAAAACGTAGCAGAACTTAATTAACTCAATATTGGGACATATCGTATTTAATCAAAAACTGTTCAATGACCTGAATCATAGTGAAGTGACAAATATTTTTTTCAGAAACGCAGCTTGCCCATCTACATGAAGCAGGTAAGAAAATTCATTCACTTATTTTCCACCATCGTATAAAATAAAGTATGTTTGCCAAAAAATATACATCTAAAAGTTTTTCGTTCAATCATATAATAGAATCATTTGTTACTTCCAGCAATCTCTCATCATTTCTGCTATTATGATTTAATTTAAATTTATTAAATTTCTGTAAAGAATATTTATTACTGCTGATACTTTCTAACTAATCGTCGATAAACGGCTTGTTGAAATAAGAGGAACATTTGTGATGCTATTCAGCTTTTCCGAAGTTTTAAAGAGCCTAATAAAAACGTTTGAATGCCATAAGCTAATTAACTTGACAAATGATTTGCTGTATTTTTTTCTTGCAGAGGAGTCTACCCATTTACATGAAACAGAAACGCGGCATGCCTATTTATATGCAGGTTACTTGAAATACACGAATTCCATCATCATTCGTACCGATATTCATTTATTCATTCATTAACCCAACACCTTGCCACTTTCTCATCATCTATTCGTTAACTAAACCATCTTCCCCATTCATCTAAGAATCATGACACTCATTCATCATTTCACACAATCACTGTTTATTCACTAATCAACCCAATATAAGCCTGTCAATCACTTATGAACCAACTTCTTAAAGTTAATCACATTATCCATCAGTCATCCATAAACTTTCGCATTTAATCACCATCTCGGTTACCCATTCACCAACTCAACCACCTGGTCACTGATCCAATCCTACATGTATCTTCTCAATATACCATTCTGTCATTCACTCATTTATTCATCACAGTCATCGTATTACACTTCAGCTGGGTAACAAACGTGCGTTGCCGCCGTACATGCAGCTCAACAAGAAACTGAATGCCATTGATAACGCATACGGATTGAACAAGGTAATAATGATCTAAGGTTATGTATCTTGCTCACTGGGTCACAAAACAACGTTTTAAATAAATTTTATTTTGATAAAATATAGACTGATAGACAATATGTATGAAAAATCCAGGTTCCATTTGCCCAAATTTATGTGGCTATGCCCAGGGTATTATAACTCTTTTTTGGGCACTTCAATCGTAAAACCGTTCCTGCTCGTGCGCACAGTCAAAGCATCTTGATTTGGCTAAATTGTTAAAAGCTGATGCAGTAGTTTATATTTCCGTTTATACATATGTGGCATCATTTGTTTAGGATACATTTACAGAATAGTGTTCCCTAGGAGCTGCTGCTTATGACAACTTTTCCAGGTTGAGTCCATGGAGTTTACATGGGAGAATCTACACTGAAAAATTAACAGCGCTTGAACCTGAGAGAGGTTTAGCTCTTGAGGCTATCAGAAACGAGTTATAGCATTTTAGATTGATTACGAGTCTAAATTACACGCTGATATCCGAGATCATTCGTAATATGGTTTTCGAAAAATTTTGATTTTGCAAACAGCATATCTGATCGGCGCAAGTTTGAATTTAGTCTGATAATCAATTGATAATGCTATGTATAATACCTTAATAAATGGGGTAAACTGGTGTGATATTGCAGAAACGTACCGTGCTCAGCACGGTCTACTTCACCCGGCACATGGGTGAACTCAAAAACTCGCTTAAGCTCGTTCGTTAATTGAACTCAGCGCCCATTTACGAAAGAAATCCATGTAGATTCTGACAGCAAATGACACAAACCTCCTTCCCATTGCAGCGAAATCCAACGTCGGGTGTGGTCGGACCGGTCTGGGATGCGCTGCGGATCCCACAGTCTAAGGTACGTAGGTTTAGGTTTAGGTTATCGCGTAGGTTAACGGTATGGGCACGGGTGGTTGTAGGTTAAAGCGTGCATTTGTGTACTTGTTTCTGGCAAACTATTGTAAAATTTGTAAAACTTTGTCCCGTACGGAACTTAGAATTTACATCTTGGCGGAAGTACATGAAAAATGAACTCAAAAATAGAATTTTCATAATAAACAACATGAAAATTTTGATTGACGTGAAGTGTTACCAATTTCTTATTTACCGCCGACATGTTGTTTCAAAACTTGCACTTACCGAAGTTTTCCAAAATTTTGCCTTTTGTTTTGTAGGAACATCTTTCAGCTAACCCTTTGCATTTTAGTAGTTATTATAATCTTTATTTATTTTCAGCGCAACATGCCAATTTACATGAACGTCGGTAAAGCGAAGGGATTCGATATGGATTATTAGAATATTAGACCAATATTCCCACACAACCAATAATGTCAATCTGTACATCAATTCAAGAATACGAAATCTGTCCATGCATTTATAAATCCATCCATCCGTTATTCCAACGTCAGTAGATGTATATTCTTGTATTATAAATACATATTTACTAACATATAAATATACAGTAAGTTTGTATGCCAATTTCAGCTTGCATACATACGTCTGTTTGTAGTTTGATCATTAAGTCTGTTCGATGTCTGATGAGTTTAATTGTCCGATTGATTGAAACTGGCGATTGATGAGCACTTGAATCCGTCATAATGCATGTATACTGATTTGAATTTGTGTACTTATTTTCTTTATGTCACTTTTTGACTATTATCTGGTCGAAATAAACGTTGCCGCATCACAGATTCATTCGGGTGAACTCCTATGACAGACTTTTAATTGAAAATATGAATGGTAAAACTATCGGCACACGAAATTTTTTGGGTTTTGCATTAGAAAAGTGAACATGGGTAGCTGAAAGTGGTTATATAATAAAATAATAGAAGTTGAAGGTAATGGTGTCAACCTGGGTGTTCGTTTACCGAGACGATGTCGTATAACCTGGAACTAGTAGTCTAGAATTTTTTTAATCATCTACACATATACGTAATCTAAAATAAACAAAATTCATAGTAACCAACGTGACAAAAAGCGTCAATAATACGCAATAAAATAGTATTATTGATAAAAATGCGGTGTTTTCTAGTAAATGTGGCCACTGATAAGGTCGGGTCCGGTAATCGCCTACACAAAAATAATAAATAACGTCAAAGATATAACTTCCAGGTCATTCTAGGTCATTGAGGACAGCTTGAAACTCTCGATACAAATACGTATGTACAAAGGAAACCGAATGTATCATATGTAAATATAAATGCTCTGTAGCGCAGTTAAAGTTCTTCATATCCAAATGTTTTGCATTCTTTGATTCAAGTACAAGTATGTATGTATCAGTCAGAAATCTAAGAAAAATCTGACGTGATATCAAGTTTTTGGTCAGTAGTTGTAAAACATGACTTCACGATTGGCTTTGCAAAGGAAGTGATTCATTGGGGAGTACGAGTTTTGGCGTTACCATGGTCACGGGTGTAATAGTACCTAATTAACCGCAATATTTAGTATCTACTGTATGTTACTATATACTAAGTGATGTCAACTGACGAGTTGGTAGAAAAAACTTCTTCCTTTCTCTTATTCCTTAGAACCATTCCGGACAATCGAAATTAGAGGAGCAGTACACAATAGTTTTTATCATCATGGTATAATCGCTGTTTTACAACTGGCGGAGGTTAAAGCTTACAGATTTTATTGACTTTGCAGTTTGCACAACAACCTGAAATCGTACAAGGGTACAACCAAATCGTAGGTACAACGAATCAATCAACCTGCAACCAAACAACATTTGTCGGTTATCAATTGGTTGTTCTGGTATTCTCGTGGCCCGGTTAACCATTGAGATAGCCGCTACTATACGAAAAGTATTATAGATTTGGTTTGCTTACGGTCTGATAGCACCTAATTTTGTATTAACTGAAACATTGTCAGTTCGTAAAGTGCGATTCATATTAGCCGGTGAAAAGCACCACATAAACGCAATTCTGGAGATGAATCAAGGGCAGTAAAATATCCTGTAAGAATTGCCCGGAATTCGTCGAACTCTTGAAACGAAACTTATCAAAACTTGTTAGTTTCGAACACTAACAAACGAAGATTTTAGTCGTTGGAACGAAAAAATAATTTTCGATAGGGAGTTTAGTGCGGTTTAGTTCGACAATTTCGTTTCGATCTGATTCTGTCCCTGTGTGTTACTTTATAGAACCAAAAAAACTACTGTCTGCATAACGGCATCAAATGCATACAACCGCGTTCTTATTACAATTTACTACAACCGTCCGAATGCTTTTTCAAAAGCAGTTTGATATCGAAGAGTATATCAGTTGGCAGGCTGCTCTTTAATTTTTCAAATTTCCAAACGACCAAAAAGTGACGCCAACATTATTACAGGTAAAATAATTTCCAATACCAACCGTAAAAATGTTGGAGTATGCCGAACTGAATGCTCTAAATGTTAATACAGGTTATTTATGTACGTAGGAAATGATTACGTCATAATGCCGAGGCTTTCAACGGGGTTCCTGTGCCCTACCAGCACATTACACAACAGGCCAGTGCTCATAAGCAGCTGTTGTCAGCAGTACGGGTGGCTGCAATTATTATACCCAATATGCGTACAAAGCGTACTCCAACAAATACAAACTGAACTTTGTTTTTCTACATACTAGACGTATTTATACGTATCATTCTACAATCTACATATTTTGCATAAATTAGTTCTTTTTAGCCCCTTGAATAAAAAGCCCCGTCTGTGTTCGAGTTTATTGTCGATGTAGAAAAATAAGTTTAGCGTCCGGATTGTTTGGAAGCTGCACTTGTATTTGACTGTTCCATACATTTGTACAATGGACTATAATAACATTTTTGTCACTACAATTGGCTTACATCCATCAGACTGTATTTCATTTGTATGTACTATACAATATGTATGTTTAACATTGATTTGGCCGTTAGTACAAACGCTTCATCCCACGTACAGCATATGACCGATCTCAATCAGTTTGACAATGTTGTTTTCAGCTTTTCAGTTTTTTCACTGTATCCACGAGAAATGCTTGCTGAAAAATTCAGATAAATATGTCCAATCAACAATTCCAAATCTAAAAAATTGTTAACATTCTTGCGATGTAATGTCACATTTTCACCAATTAATTTAATAATCATTCTCTGTAAATTTTTTGTACCAATTTGTCGTTTCAATTAACTGAACCGAACCGTCCTGTTTCACCAAATTTACAACTTCCGCGTTTGGTTGGAAAAGCGGCAATGTCAAGATGAAACGATGAACTACTTAAAAAATTTTCGTAAATAAAAAAAAATAGAATAAAATTTTAGTTTAGCAAATGTAGTAATCCACCTACTGTGCTTTTACATTCCTTACCGTATATTTCAAGGTACATTTCATGTTGCTAAGGTAGCGTACATTATTTTTGCTTTTGAGCCTACATATGTACATACATACATGTACAGAGTACAGTACGACTCCGGATGTGCCATATTGCTTCTAAAATGTAATTTTCCAGCAAATGTTAGTTTATAACCACATTTGAGTTTTAACAGCCTCGATGTTATGAATTATTTTCGGAACCTTAAACATTTGAGGACATTGATAATTCAGATTATGTGTTATATGTCCGGGCGACTAAGCTCAACTGAAACTGTGGAAATAGCTAATCGACGTAAAATACACCAACAAGCACTTTATGGGAAAGTAAAGTTACTCACGGTCACCGGAAAACCGGACTTCTGAGGTAAATACTTGGTCAAGTATACTCTGTGAATGGTAAGTCGGTTGTCGAGCTGCATACTGTTGAGTCAGTATACTGTACAAACAATACTGATCATTGCAAAAAAAGTGTGGTGCTTACGAAAGATCAAATAACGACAGGTCCTGAATACCTCTGACTATGGCGGACGAGTAATGCCAAGAAACCGACAGATTTGCTCGAAAATAGGCATCGTAAGGCAATAAATTGAAATTTATTCAATTTTGCATAAACTATAAATAGATCAGAGCAAACAAGCCTCTGATTATGGATATGCGCTGACAATGCGCCGTCCGGCGATCAAATATTGGCCTTAATACATTAACGGTTTGTTATGGTGGTTAACGCCACTAAACTATACACAGTACCGGTACCGGAGGCTGGTATATACTCTGTATTTTGGGAAGGAAATTTTAGGCTAGAAATTTGTGCTTTCAATGGTGGTATTAGATTGGACACATTTATGTACTGAATAGAAGAAGCGTCTGTAACATAAAATCTGTAACATAAAATGTTTCCTCTTCTATAAATATTGAACTACAATTCAACTCAAAAGAGAAAACATGCCCATATGAAAAAATGTGTTGTATTTAGTTTGTCAACTTGATCAGCTTCATGAGAAACCCGGCGCCGGCTACATAACTCGCATTAGTTACAATGGCTCTTGTGAAAATATTCAGAGCTAGACAGTGCAATCTGTTATAATTAATCCAGATAAGTATTGCCGAACCAGGTGGCTTTTGTAAACATGAAGACGATTTGTATGACAATATCCAACAAGTGAATGTCACTTATATGGTGCAATTTTTATGTTAGCAAAACCCGGAACCAAAAAGTTCCGCATTAACATCATTTATGGAAGACGTTAAGTAAACAAAACAAAACCTGGTAGACTTGATTACAAATGATCAATCACCCAGACGGACACAGGCCCAACAGCGGATGATGAATACTAAAGAGTTTGTAGAGTCTACGATGAAAAAACTATTCTGATCATTTGGATCGAATTTGTGGATTAAATGGCCAGAAGTGCACGTTAGTAAACATAATCGAGCTGACCAATTGCCTACCGACATTGACCACGCTATTGCGCCATCCCGTCGCAATCTAGAATTGATCCACCATTTATGTTATCAAGATCATTACTATGAAAATAATCGGTTATGTTGTTAAGGGCAATCTGAAGATAACATTTGTTTGTTTTATACTAAAGTACTTTGCTCAATTTCATCAGTAATTAATTAATTTCAGTATGTTAACAGTACATATGTAATTAATCCAGCCTATAATACCATATACAAGCATCGATCATGGCCAGCCAATCATCAGCCCAACTGCTGCAACCGGACAATCAGCCAACAGACTTGGATCAAGTCAGCACAATCATAAACCCGTCAGATGATTCAGACTCAAAGAAAAACCAGAATGGTCACCTGATCGAGCTTGTACAGATCTACGACAATGAAGCCATGAAACGGACCGACAGTAAAAGCACCGATGGAAATGACTTGGAAAACACCGATGACTCTTCAGATGATGAAGTTGATGTCAATGATCGCAAGAAAAGGCCATTAACATTCAAAGACAAGTTGCTCATAGTGGTGCTCGCTTTTGCTTCACTCACATCAACTACCGTGTTTTCATGTATTGCACCCTTCTTTCCCAGTGAGGTGAGTGAGTGAGTGAGTGAGTGAGTGAGTGAGTGAGTGAGTGAGTGAGTGAGTGAGTGAGTGAGTGAGTGAGTGAGTGAGTGAGTGAGTGAGTGAGTGAGTGAGTGAGTGAGTGAGTGAGTGAGTGAGTGAGTGAGTGAGTGAGTGAGTGAGTGAGTGAGTGAGTGAGTGAGTGAGTGAGTGAGTGAGTGAGTGAGTGAGTGAGTGAGTGAGTGAGTGAGTGAGTGAGTGAGTGAGTGAGTGAGTGAGTGAGTGAGTGAGTGAGTGAGTGAGTGAGTGAGTGAGTGAGTGAGGTAGTGAGTGAGTGAGTGAGTGAGTGAGTGAGTGAGTGAGTGAGTGAGTGAGTGAGTGAGTGAGTGAGTGAGTGAGTGAGTGAGTGAGTGAGTGAGTGAGTGAGTGAGTGAGTGAGTGAGTGAGTGAGTGAGTGAGTGAGTGAGTGAGTGAGTGAGTGAGTGAGTGAGTGAGTGAGTGAGTGAGTGAGTGAGTGAGTGAGTGAGTGAGTGAGTGAGTGAGTGAGTGAGTGAGTGAGTGAGTGAGTGAGTGAGTGAGTGAGTGAGTGAGTGAGTGAGTGAGTGAGTGAGTGAGTGAGTGAGTGAGTGAGCACCTAGTTAGTTAGTCAGTCATCGCTTTCTCAACTGGGCGAGTGACGTGAAACCAGGTACAGTTACACATGTACGTGAAACCAGGTACAGTTACACATGTACGTGAAACCAGTGAAGGCTTGAAATGTAAAATACGATTCTGTGGAAACCATTCCGGCATTCCCCAACGATATTTATAAACGGAAACTAGACATTCTAAAGTGAACCCAAAAAATAAGCCACTACTCTACTAGTGTATCCCCGTAAATTAGGTACACAAACAACGCAGTACTGATATGGTGCATTGACTGATTGCAAGTGGCGGATTCAATGCCAACATACACTTCTACTCAGTGAAACTATTATTTTAATATTATATTACTTCATTATATTTTGGCTCTCCGTATTGCCAAGGCGGTGAAAGATGAAATCATTCCGTGCTAATAAACTCTTTGGAGTGTTTTGTAGGAATCGTGTTCGATTGGGCATTTGTGCCGTGTTGAGTGGCGAAATATTGGTTTTGTTATTGGCAGACCATAGCATTAATGTCAATGTTGATGTTTTGTAACATAATTTGCTAATCTTTGTATACATTACTATAACAGAAAGCGCATAATTTCATAATTATTTATTTTTGAACTCAAGCCATTTTGGCCCGAGTCACATTTTGTTGACTCCGTAATATTCTTTCGAAATCTTATCAGCTGTTGAAAGTTAATATTACAAATTAGTACACCGCCATGGTGTAATAATGACGCCATTATATAATTTGGTTCAAACTATTGCAATACAAACTTTTGATTCAACAAGGCTACTCATCCAAAAAGTAATGAACAAGATCAGCAACGATTCCGACGGTTACCACTGAATTCAGTAAAAAAATGCTCAATGAATAGTAGTGCAATTATTTCAAGAATCGGCAATTTAAATAATTACTTGATATATTGAGAGAAATAGATTTTCAGGCTGGATATCAAATAATCTGGGCACTAGCGGACAAAGGAAGAAAAAGTTTACACCCCCTTCTTAGGCAGTTCCAAAGGAGAATATGTTCCTTGAAGTTTATGTGAAATAGCCAAAAAAATTATATTTTTACCCTCTTTGAAGAAATTCCACTCCCTTCGGAATCGACTTGATTGCCGGTGAATCAGGGTATAATGGCATCGGCCCACCCCGAACCGACGACGGCACTTAGCGTGCACGGCAGAGCCCGACTCAGCAATGCTTCTATTGAGAACGCACATCCACTCAAGATCGCACAAATCAATCAAAATGGTACACGACGTATTTCTAAAGGTTTGTGCAATGAATTAAAAATACTATTTTTGGATTCTAGGAAGAATATTTAACCTGTTTTGAAATTGAGAAGCATAGGTTGACCCAATTCTTAAACCACAGTTTGAAGAACATTTAGGCGAAATGTATACAACATTTATAATTAAAAATAAACAGATAACTTCTATGTAAAGTTATTTAAGAAATCTGTTTCTTCCAAACTTGATTCACCTAAACAACGCATGGATACATTTGGGTCAGTCAATCATGGGCAGAATGGTATCACGTTAGAGAATATATTACGTATAAATAAATCCTGATTACACGTGTGCAATTATGGTTGGTAATTACGTGGTTTTAAATTATGAGTAATTGTTAGAATTTATTCAGAATCAACAACGGATGAAGTTGAGAGTAGAGCGAGCAGCAGTAACAGTGAAGAAGAGGTTCCCCCATTGACCATGGTCGACATCATAATGGCTGTGGTTCTGGCACTTGCTGTCCTGACATCCACCATGGCATTCTCATGCATATCACCATTCTTCCCTGGCGAGGTTAACTGATCGTTTGAATCCATTCTTTCCTTTGGTTGAATTCTCTAGTCTGATCATTTTTTCAATGATTATTCTGTTAAAGTGTTGATAAAAAGGTAAAAAGAATCTTTGTAATTTTGTAGTGCCAATTTGTGGAGTATCAGTTATCCAGCGTTAAAAAATTATATTGATGACATTTGGCATGTGAATGTGAAATGTCAATAAGACAATTAAAAATACAGCAACAGTTTTACGGGTTAATTTAGGCGGCACTCAAAGGACTCACGCCCACACAATCTGGTTTCATCTTCAGTGTGTATGAGCTGGTCATGTTCTTCGTGTCACCGTTATGCGGCAAATATGTTAGTACTCGAAAAACTTGTGGTTCATACTTTTCGAACCAGTTTTCAGTGAATCAAAAGCAAATTTATTAAAGTATGGTTAGAATCGAGATCATCAACATTTTTTTGGTGAATGATATTTGTAAATAAAATTTAAGACCATTCGAGGCATTGCAGATAGTACAAATCGGCCACAAGCGAATGTTTGTTATCGGCCTGGTAACGTGCGGTCTGGGCAACATCGCATTCGGGTTCGTTTCATAAGTGATGTATCAGTATTACTATGACTGAACCAACCAACGCATTGCTTAATGGGATGTTTTTTCGATGAACATTTTGATTTTGACATGAACATCATCTTAACTGAAACCGGCACGCAAAATACCAGTCGTAGATACATACTAGGCAGAATTAGACTTATTATGTATTAACTGACTAACTAACAGATGACACCCCGGAACAGCTCGTTTTGTCATCTTCTGGGTTTCTAACCAACGGTAACCATACCTATGCATCAGACTAAGAACACGTTAAATGATTTACTTCATAAATTACTGATTTACTTCTATTAGTTTCATTGACTATCTGTTGCAGTCTGCTAGTATTCATTACTGACGGCACAACGTTTTTCTGGCTGTGTGTCTTGACGAGGATCGTGGAAGCCATAGGTGCCGGTGCCTATACCACGGCATCGTTTGCCATAACCACTTACCAGTTCCCTGGACGGCGAGCTACAATGATCGTGAGTCACATTCTTTGTTGTGAGTCCGTGATTCAGTGAGTCAGTGAGTCAGTTAGTCAGTAAGTCAGTCAGTCAGTTAGTCAGTCAGTCAGTCAGTCAAGTCAGTCAGTCAGTCAGTCAGTCAGTCATTCTTGCAGTCAGTAAGTCAGTCAGTCAATCAATCAGACGTGCAGTCAGTCAGTCAGTCAGTCAGTCAGTCAGTCAGTCAGTCAGTCAGTCAGTCAGTCAGTCAGTCAGTCAGTCAGTCAGTCAGTCAGTCAGTCAGTCAGTCAGTCAGTCAGTCAGTCAGTCAGTCAGTCAGTCAGTCAGTCAGTCAGTCAGTCAGTCAGTCAGTCAGTCATGCAGTCCATCAGACAGTCCATCAGACAGTTAAGTTGGTAATTGACTGCATAAATTGATATTTAGTAAGTACTTAAGTTTCTCAGTTAATCCGTTACTTTCATTTGAAATGTTTTGAATTTTTTAAAGTGATTGATTCATATTTGAGGGTGTGATGGAGATGATGTCAGGCTTGGGCTTTGCTCTTGGGCCCGCACTGGGTGCCCTTATATACGCCGTTAGTCTCATTATTATTTTTCAAAACAGCAACTTACATAATTTTTTATTCATTGCAGAGAAGAAATCAACATAATTGAAGATGTATGTTGAACACGTAAACAGTACATATTATGTACGTACATTTGTGTGTTTCAGGCTTCATCTTACTACACCCCGTTCGTAGTGCTGGGTGGGCTGAGTCTACTTGCCGCTTTTGCTGCTTCCTTTTGCCTGTCTGGCGTATCATGTTCGTTTTCCTACAATTTTTTATTTGTTTTAATTACAGTAGACACAGTTTTCACTTTGACTTCGTAAAAACTGTGGCATTATTTTTCAGACGAAGACGACGACGACAAGCCATCAGCCAGTCAAGGGTATCTGAAACTGATGAGATCTGTGCCGGCCCTGCTAATGTGCTTTGCCATTTTGGTCGTATGTGCCACCTGGTCGGCTTTGGACCCACTTTTGGAACCTCGTCTAGTAGAGGTAGACACAATATATATGCTTTGCTGAGTCCGCTAACAAATCATAATCTAGCCTAAAGAGCTTTCACATCTCAAGCTTATGTATACATGAAGCCTATGTCTACGTACGTCTCTGCACGGTTCAGGCATTGAGCAACAGTTTTGAGAAAAGTATAGTTTGATCAGATTTTGTTGGAATCAAACATTTTTTTGCGCGCATTTTGAATTCCAGTCTGCGTTGAGGCGCGCAAAAAGTTCAGATTTTGAATAAGCACTTAAAGTTGTCAATAATTTTAGTAACAAGGATCTCTCAACAAGCCATATGGTTATTATGGTTAATTTCAGCTGTTCAACTTCACCGAAACCAAGGTGGGTTTCATGTTCCTACTGGCGGGTGGCACCTACATGGTGGTCACACCACTTTGGGGCAGACTCATCGATAAAGTGTCAGTTACAACCTTAACTGCTATTCTATTTTATTTTTCACCAATTCAGTCATTTTACTTACACACATTTTCGAAAATCATTAAACTAACTAACAACTTTCATGTGATTCTTCTAGTTGAAATTATAGCCAAAAGTATGCATACTGTATTAAACAGGGTGGTGTAATAGTGAATGTTTTGTAAAACATGGAAAACTTTAAACTGATGTCCCTTTGACCGTATCTTTTTGCGATTTTTTACAGACCATCATCAGCGATTCCCATAATGCTCGTATCGAGTGTCACCGGCATTCTATCGCTCATTATTCTGGGACCATGGCCTGCCCTCAACTTTGACCCGTTCGTTTTAAACTCATCTCACGATTAGATTTTGTAGATATTTTCGGATTTGCACGAGTTAATTGAATGATTGAGAGAGTTATTGTAAATCTTACTGTCAGTTAGTAAATAGATAAATAAGAAGGTAATATGTCGTCGATTCACAAATACTAATGTATACTAAGCATGTGCAGTGATTGGAGCATGTGCTGTACGTCCGTCCGTATGGCAATACGATAAACTTATTTATGTTATATTTGAAATGTGTGAAATATTTTTATAGTTTATAAACACATATAAGAATGAATGAATAAATGAAAAAATTAATAAATGAATGCATGATTAAATGAATGAATGAATAAATGAATGAATGAATGAATGAATGAATGAATGAATGAATGAATGAATTAATTAATTAATTAATTAATTAATTAAATAATGAATTAATTAATTATTAATGACTGCCAATTATAGCACTGTGGCCACAATGTGCATCAGTCTGGGAGTGTTGGCCCTGTCAACCAGCGGTCTATACATGCCCACTTACAATCACACACTCAAACTCGCCATGTTCGTTTGTCGTTTACTTTTATGTTAACATCTTGCTGTTATTTTCTGCTTTAACGATTTTCAATGCTTTTGTATTACAAGTAATGTAAGTTGAATTCAAATGGCTGTGGTAATAATCCTAACACTCCTGTTACAGCGAGAATGGTTTCGAGGACAGCTTTAGTACGTACGGCATCGTCTCCGGGTTGTTTGTCGCTTTCTCAAATATTGGGTTAGTCAAGGGCTGACTTATTTTCTGGTCACTCAATCACTCACTAACTCATCCACTCACTCACTCACTCACTCACTCACTCACTCACTCACTCACTCACTCACTCACTCACTCACTCACTCACTCACTCACTCACTCACTCACTCACTCACTCACTCACTCACTCACTCACTCACTCACTCACTCACTCACTCACTCACTCACTCACTCACTCACTCACTCACTCACTCACTCACTCACTCACTCACTCACTCACTCACTCACTCACTCACTCACTCACTCACTCACTCACTCACTCACTCACTCACTCACTCACTCACTCACTCACTCACTCACTCACTCACTCACTCACTCACTCACTCACTCACCCACTCACTCACTCTCTCACTCACTCACTCACCCATTCACTCACTCAGTCACTCACTCACTCACTCACTCACCCACTCACTCACTCACTCACTGCAGTGGGTTTGTTGGCCCGACGGTTGCCTCTGCGATGACGGAAGCCGTTGGATTCGGGTACACGATGACGGCACTCGCGGCTGTAAACCTTTTCCTGACCATTCTCATTCTCGTCTACTTTGTATACGATACCATGCAAAACAGGAAAAAGAGCCACGAGGAAGATTCGACTGATGAAGACAGTCTTCTACCAAAGACATCGTCAAGAACTAATTCCGGTACGTATGGAACGGTTACGGTTACTGAAAGTAACAACCATGTGGAGCATCCGCTCAGGAACAAGGAATGATCCCATAAAAGTTATACAAATAGAATAATCACCTCGTTTTACAGCTCATTATGCATTCAATGCAAACTCAACTTTGCAAAATTAAAAAATCTTAACGATCTGTTTTGTTTCTAACAAATATGTTCGTAGTTTTATTTGTTTCTGTTACTGTCCTGTTACATTGTCGTTATAGAAGCACTAGATTGTACATTTTCTTGTTAATATATCCACTTTGATAGCTTTGTTTTTTGTCCCATGCGAATCGTAAGAAAGATTTTATTTTATATTCTGTGCTTCTCATTATTTTATATTTATGTAACTTGCATTTATGTATGTAGTTATTCATAAATAAAGTCACTAACGTAACGTCCAGGCATAACCGACAGCAACTTTTTTATTCCAACATAATTAAAATGCAAAGAAAATTATTTATGTACCTTTATGGAACTGACATTCAAAGGATAGGAAAAAAACTTTTAAAACGACGGCTGATATATCTTTCTTCATCATTTTTGAATTATAGGAACTTGGATTTTTTGTTCGACGGAAACCCGCTAATTTGAGTTCTGTGGTGATTTTCAAAAAAAAATTGAAGCAACAAGATTAGAAAATCTAATAACATAACGGTTGACTAGATATAGGGGAGGTCGTTCCTGGAGATGAGAGTTTTACAACCCCTTTGCATGTATACGGATAATAAAAAATGATATGTGAAATGTTACATGATAAAGATTATGATGAATTAATTAGAATATGAAATATAATAATAAAATTATCACAGTGTGAACAACCGAGTGTTAAAAAGGAAAATACGTTCAGAAATATTATGAAATGTACAATTTTCACCAGTAAAAATGCACAACAAATAGAGAATACAAAATTGAAAAAATGCAGTGGCAAGAAAAATACAACTAACTCAAAAACTTAACCAAAGTACGGTATGATGGACAATGAATAGATGAAAGCAGCAATGTTACACATAGTTCATTCAAATCGTCTGTTAATATGCACGGAAGAGCATACATGTAGCAGTCGGCCACGAAACATTATGTTATAAAGCCGGCGAATTGCTGGCCTCAATGTAATACATGCGAGCCATAATGTTTCATATCCGATGGTTACATACGTTTGAAATGGGGTCACTTTACCTTCGCCAAAAAAGTTGACTCTGGGTGAGATAATTTTGTGTTTATAATGCGAGGTGATCATGCCCCGGGCTGTTGGTCAGTACGAGCCAGTGCCGTTGCGGTCAGCACCGAACTGCCTCGACTCGCTTCCTCGCGCTGCGATTTCGTCATCTGAACATATCCCATTGTATCTCCATTGGATTCCATGCATTTTTCCATTAGTCCATTATTCTGAATCAACGTATAACCCCATAAATGATGATTTAAACGTTATGTACGTATTTGATGGATACAACATACAACATAAAACATATATAACATGCAGATGCAACCAACGAAACGAGTGACATCCAGTCTCGAGTAGAATGCCAGCATATGTAATTATATCATTCTCAATTGGTTAGGATAGGACACTAATTTGAAATGCACGTCATCTCTTTAAAAATATCCATGCAAATAATTTTTTTTAAAGAAACACGTTTTTTATTAGAAATAGGCATATACATGTACATACGTACATATGTGCGCAAATTAGAATTCAGTTTCCTAATCAAATAAGAGTGATTTAATTGAGTGTTGTAAATGCTGGCAAGCTGTGTTAACCTGAGGTGGTCTGGTAGCCACCGACATTTCTGCCTTGATCAGCTGGCACACTTTGCGCCAGAGCTTGAGCGCTGCCTCCACGTCCACTTCAGCCATGCCGCTCTCACTCTTCTCAAAATTTTGTATATTATTAAAAATTTTAATTTCACTAAATTTTGTAATTTTTCACTACATGGTGTACCGAAATATCACGGTTTCAAGTGGCTCAGACTTTGATTCAAAAGAAGTTTTTGTGTTGCTGACAGTTTGCTAACTGAATAATGATTACGATAATATAATAATGATAATTATGATATTATCTTCCTGTTGGAAATTTTGAAGCTGTTAAGGACTAAAAAATACTAGTGCGTTAACCTGCAAACGGCAGGATGCCTTAACCCTTTCGAGTAAGACTGTTTCAAATGCACGCCATGCCCGCGACGTAATGAAAACACGTTTGTTCTTGTGAAGCTCACCGAGTTGCTATAATCAATCAATGAATCAATATTCAATAGTATTTATGATACCAAACCAGATTAATAATAAAATAAACGAATAAAAGTAGTATAACCTTCAGATCATTAAAAAAATTTTTTTGTCATCTCGCTGACTTTTTAGTAAGATCACACGGTTTTGGTTACCGTATTTATTTTTAAAAGCTGATTTCTCCAACCCTGAGTTGGACGCGTAACAGGTTCTTCATGCTGCTGTGCATGTGCAACAATGATATGATGAACTCGATCTCACGTTCGATCTGTTTCCCCATATTCTCCAACCGTCGTTGGTAACGTCGCTGAGCGGCCGATCGCCGTACGTTGTTGCCTAAACATATGTATGTAAAGGGTGTCCCAAAAAGTAGTTAGTTATAATATTATAGTTCTTTTATAATCAATTCCGTTTGCTCACTAATTTAATTACAACCATATTAACTACATACTCTGAGATTTTGCTCTGACCGAATGTATCTCACTCAACCTGGTGGTTCCAAAAGTTTTGCGACAGATTGTGTTCTTTTGTTGCAGATGTGGTGATGTGGCAAACCGGTTCCAATCGGATTGGGCACAGAGCTCTTGTTGTACAAGGGTATGTGATTAGTGACCGTTTCGGTTGGCGATGTCAAGTCTTGAATCGACGTTTCAGGTACCGAAGGTGGTGGTCCCGGCTCAGATACCACAATTACTGTTTGCTAAATATTATCGGGTTATACACAACAAAAACAACAATAACAACAACAACGACAACAACAATAACAACAACAACGACAACAACAACAACAACAACAACAACAACAACAACAACAACAACAACAACAACAACAACAACAACAACAACAACAACAACAACAACAACAACAACAACAACAACAACAACAACAACAACAACAACAACAACAACAACAACAACAACAACAACAACAACTACAACTACCACAACAACACAAAAACAACAACAACAACAACAACAACAACAACAACAACAACAACAACAACAACAACAACAACAACAACAACAACAACAACAACAACAACAACAACAACAACAAAAACAACAACTGATACTACAACAACAACAACAACAACAACAACAACAACAACAACAACAACAACAACAACAACAACAACAACAACAACAACAACAACAACAACAACAACAACAACAACAACAACAACAACAACAACAACAACAACAACAACAACTACAACTACCACAACAACACAAAAACAACAACAACAACAACAACAACAACAACAACAACAACAACAACAACAACAACAACAACAACAACAACAACAACAACAACAACAACAATAACAACAACAACAACAACAACAACAACAACAACAACAACAACAACAACAACAACAACAACAACAACAACAACAACAACAACAACAACAACAACAACAACAACAACAATTACAACAACAACAACAACAACAACAACAACAACAACAACAACAACAACAACAACAACAACAACAACAACAACAACAACAACAACAACAACAACAACAACAACAACAACAACAACAACAAAAACAACAACTAATACTACAACAACAACAACAACAACAACAACAACAACAACAACAACAACAACAACAACAACAACAACAACAACAACAACAACAACAACAACAACAACAACAACAACAACAACAACAACAACAACTACAACTACCACAACAACACAAAAACAACAACAACAACAACAACAACAACAACAACAACAACAACAACAACAACAACAACAACAACAACAACAACAACAACAACAACAACAACAACAACAACAACAACAACAACAACAACAACAACAACAACAACAACAACAACAACAACAACAACAACAACAACAACAACAACAACAACAACAACAACAACAACAACAACAACAACAACAACAATTACAACAACAACAACAACAACAACAACAACAACAACAACAACAACAACAACAACAACAACAACAACAACAACAACAACAACAACAACAACAACAACAACAACAACAACAACAACAACAACAACAACAACAACAACAACAACAACAACAACAACAACAACAACAACAACAACAACAACAAAACGAACCGATAACTTGGGCAGCGGTTGTGCCAGCAATGGCAACATGGCCTCAATGATATCCTCCCCCAGTTTGGTCAGATGGTCCGTTGAAGTCATGAGACGCCAGGATTGGTCCAGAATAATCTGTACGTTCTCCTGCAGCTCCAGTAGTCTGAAAACAAATGAACATGTGCATGATTTGTTCTCAACTAAGTTAGCAAGTTCAACCGCAAAACTTGTGTTTATACATTTTATACAGTTTAATTGAACCATAATCTGCTATGAGCAATAAGTAAATAGTAGATAAATAAATGCAACCAGGAATTCGAGCAAAATGTAAGTACATCGGTGGTAACAATCTAACCGCTCGCCTTCTTGTCGTCGTACAGCTACATGTCTGTACACAACATTAATATCGGGTAATATCATATGTACAAATAATTACAACTTTGATCAAAACAACTTTATGATGGAAATAGCATCCTATACCGTAATCCTGGCATTCGAATTTGCCTTAACGCACGGAAAAGTCGACGTATTGTATACAATTAACTATGGTAATCATAAGATCTTGTTATTGAAAAATGTTGTTTGTGAACCTAAAATACTAAACCTAAAAATGCATTCAAATTCTGCTTGATTTACCCGATATGTGGATCAGGGTAAATGTCTACATAATTCATTGCAAATCTGGTAACGGGTTTATTGGAATGAAATACAGCAACAAGATTCTGTCCTATTCGCCACTAGGAAGTTACCATTCTGGTATTGTATAAGTGTGCCCTGTTGGCTTCAGTACTGAAGAAGTTCCAATAAAAAATGATAAAGCTATAATGAGATGGTTCTGACCTGACGAGTCGTTCTTTGTTTCGTCTTGATATGCGTCGTTTGAAGATTCTGAGTCCGGCGACGTAGAGGGCGCAGTTGGTGCAGCTGTTGGCCAGTACACTCAGGTTGGAGATCGATGCCAGGTACAGGAACAACCATGACTCCGAGTCTGCAATCATGTCTCAATTTCTTTCTAATCCTTAACTCTAAAAATAGTTACTTTATCAAATTGATGAAGCGTTTCTGAAATATAATTTAAAACAAGAATTGCACCCATAAGGTGGTGAACTACGTCACAAGTCACTGATAACTTTCAGGCGTAACCTGTTGCAGTTAATTACTTTGAGATCCAATTTTGTTAAAAAAAAAAACAAGAAATAAGCTTTAGGCAACAAATATGTTAATCAACCGTTGAACAGGTACTGATCGACGTAGTCCAATAGCGGTGGCAGTATGCCCAGCACACAGAACTTGGTGACGAGCATGAACGTGAGCAGGGTCGACGACTGCTTGTTCACGAATTCACGATGTTTCACGGACGAAGTACGTCTGAGCACGACACCCCTTCTGTGTTGGTTGGAACGACGCAGACGAATCACCGTGATCGTCGAAAGTACTGAAATGCCAATAAAATGTTACTCTGACTAGTAATGTTCATTCCAATTGTTCCTGCATACGTGATAACTTCTGCTTTAAAAGAAAATGCTTTGAATAACAGAAAGCTATAAGCTAAGTTAAGATAATTATTGTCCAATCATCATCTTCTATCATCACCTTCTCCTACCGGCTCTTCATTTGGAAGCGCATCATTTTTGAACACTTTGGTTAAAATGACCATGAAACGCTGACAAATACAAATACTTTTGATTCAGAAACCAGAAGTAGAGGTATTCCGCGGAAGTTGCTCGTAACATTTTGCATAAAAAAACACAACTTATCCATACAATGCATTATTTCATACTTATGAATCTGAAAAATATGTAGAGGTGGTATATAACTGAGCTGAAGATACCGATAGACGTACTAACGTGCAATCAAACATATGGGCAGGTAGTATGTGATGATCGGACGCAGTGCCGACCGGTACCAGAAGTTGTAGGCATCGTTGTATCGCAGGTTGGTCGGTCGTATCACGTATGATGAGTCGCTGGTGATGCTCACACAGTGAACCACGTGCACTTCCAATGCCTGATACACAACAATGCCATATCGCTTGTCATGTATCAATTAAATTAATATCATATTAACATGAAAAATGTTTTAGGAAAAACAGCTGAAAACAACTCACTATTTGGGTATTTTTGGTTCGTTAATGAAAACTGGTTTTCACGTCCATAAAATGAAAATAGAAAGACTATAGAACCAATGTTGTAACTGAAACATTGGGCAAAAACATGAAACATTTGGCAGTATTAGTTCGTTTTTTTACACTTTTCGATCAAATGTTCGCTTTTTTATTTATTCATTTATTAAATTTATTTATTTTACTTATTTTATATTTTTCATTCATTATATTTAAAATTAAATGTTTTCGCATATTGACTGACAGTGGGTAGATTGACGCAGACGGCCATGACGCTGAGCACGACGGGCACCAGACAACGTCGGATCAACGTATGGTTGCGCGATCGTGCCATCAAGGCCGAGTGGAAACTGCGGGTACTGGCCATACACTGCAGGGCACAGATGTACGCAATCACCCACATCTAAAATCAAATTTTATATTACTATTTTTTATGTATCATAATATTATATCATTATTATATATTTATTTATCGAAACCAAATCGCGTTTATACCATGAATCTCAATGCTACTAACCGAAGCAGTTTTTGAGAATGAGGCCATGGGATGTCCGACCAGACTGAGGTAGGGTGTGAACCCGTTGACCGAGTTGTAGCTCGAATCAATACTGTAGTACATCTCACTGCTGACCAGTACTATTATGTCCAGTATACCCAAGGTAACCAAAGCTCCCACTGCATGAGTGAAGGAGTGAGTGAGTACGTGACTGAGTGAGTGAGTGAGTGAGTGAGTGAGTGAGTGAGTGAGTGAGTGAGTGAGTGAGTGAGTGAGTGAGTGAGTGAGTGAGTGAGTGAGTGAGTGAGTGAGTGAGTGAGTGAGTGAGTGAGTGAGTGAGTGAGTGAGTGAGTGAGTGAGTGAGTGAGTGAGTGAGTGAGTGAGTGAGTGAGTGAGTGAGTGAGTGAGTGAGTGAGTGAGTGAGTGAGTGAGTGAGTGAGTGAGTGAGTGAGTGAGTGAGTGAGTGAGTGAGTGAGTGAGTGAGTGAGTGAGTGAGTGAGTGAGTGAGTGAGTGAGTGAGTGAGTGAGTGAGTGAGTGAGTGAGTGAGTGATTGAGTGAGTGAGTGAATGAGTGAGTGAGTGAGTAAAGGATGTACCCATGTATCTAGAGTATCGTCTATGTGAGTTGATGAGCACGCGAACGTAGTATACGTTGATGGCAATACCCACAATGCACACAATATGATGCAATATACCGTTGGTGGCCACCTGCAGCCACCACTGCGTCGATGTCCATGCCGATGGGGGTTGATGCTCGATCTGAAGTTATCGACATAAGTATGCATTTCTTACTCACTCACTCACTCACTCACTCACTCACTCACTCACTCACTCACTCACTCACTCACTCACTCACTCACCATTTCTAAGGCTACCATTGGTATCGGGCAATTATCCTTATATGAGTTATTGGGATAAAAGAATTCGACGGCCTGTGCCAAGTTGGGCTGAATGTTCATGTCGAGGAGATACGGATCCTTCCGACGCTTTGTCAAGTCCATCGTTGGTTTGGTTTTATTTTGAACAATGATGAACTTATGTGTGAGTGTCTTGAGATTCATTACAATAACATCATCTGGTTATTGTGCTATACGCTGGTTTGAATCATCAATTTAATTAGTATACTTTTGACTTTGGTCATTATCGAAGGGTGGAATGGGTATGGATGTGATTAGGTGATGTATGTATTTGATACCACCGTTATCGAACGACTTGATGCGATGTACCCACGTCAATCGAAACAAGTAAACACTACATATCATTATTTAGTTATTTTTAGTCACGTGAACGAATAATCAACGGATATTGCTTTCACCAATATCTTACCAATATTTGATTATCTCTGAAAGATGATAATAAATCTTCTGTTTAGCGATAAGCAATTCTTTCGATATTACCATAACCAAATTAAAATTGTAATTATATAAGTTTTCTGAATATATAGTAAGGATAATCTTAACTTAAAGCTGATCTAAGCATGATCTGATCTTGCAGTGAGATCTTACTCGACAAAAGTCACGAAACTTTTCCCGATCATCAGTTGCTTGACTTCACATTGATATACATACAAGATAAGTCAATAACCAAATGATTTTAACAAATAATAATTCGAGCTGAAAATAACCGATTCGTTCATGCGGTGCTCTTTTTTCAAGAAGTTTCCTTTTAATTTCAGTCTTGTTTTATAATTCAGTCGGCAAGTTACAAACGTAAATGGTAAAAGCACTGTGTGTGTTGGACCATAACCAAATTAAAATTGTAATTATATAAGTTTTCTGAATATATAGTAAGGATAATCTTAACTTAAAGCTGATCTAAGCATGATCTGATCTTGCAGTGAAATCTTACTCGACAAAAGTCACGAAACTTTTCCAGATCATCAGTTGCTTGATTTCACATTGATATACATACAAGATATGTCAATAACCAAATGATTTTAACAAATAATAATTCGAGCTGAAAATAACCGATTCGTTCATGCGGTGCTCTTTTTTTCAAGAAGTTTCCTCTTAATTTCAGTCTTGTTTTATAATTCAGTCGGCAAGTTACAAACGTAAATGGTAAAAGCACTGTGTGTGTTGGGCGAAAAAGTGATCTAAATGCATTGGAAACAGTAAATAAAACATGTTAGTTATAGATTAATTGAAGTGCACCAAACAACTGAGTAAAATACTGAAGCCTTCAAGACACACTAATATCACATCAGAATGGTGCTTGCGTAGTGGACGGAATGGCAATTGAGACTGTCGGGCAATGGCAGCAACCACTGAGCAACGCGTCAGGTTATATGTCTCAAATCAGGTTTCAAACTTAGGACCACCATTTACCGAAGCTGAAGCTCTACGCATTAGACTAGACAGGTGACAAACTAACTGACATTATTAACGTACAAAATGGTTTGTTTTTTTTGCCCACCCTGTAAATACTGTACCATGTTTATCATCAAAGTTATTTGTATATCAAATTATATATCATGTCTAATTAGTATAATTGTGTCTGGGTGTTTGCATGAACATAATACTACACGGGTATCAACATCTGCAGCTGACTTATTAAAAACAATCCGTTTTAACGGGATATTAACGAGTGTCAAACTAAAACATTAGTTTCAGAAGAAAATCATTCTGGGTAATTCAGTGTACCTTGGTTCTGTACTTCTTAGTTAAAACGCGGACAATGTCAAAAAGACGACATAAATAAAACCATGATGTAACTGTCGGGTTAAGACTAATGACGGTCATGTAAAAGATATGAATCCAAGATGACATGGTCGACAATCAATGAATTGAATCTGAGCTTCCGCTTAACATGTTGCTCCTAACAAGGTAAAATTAAATTAATTAAATTATCTTCACCGAAAACTGTGCTTCCGGTCAACTATTATATACTGGGCTGGCGTTTAATGCACTTGGACTTGATAGTCATCCATATAAGCAAGTGTTATTCAAAATACCGAGGAAAAAATTCGTAACCCGAGCGAAAACATCCGAAATGTTTTTACATGACTTTGGCATTTCATAGATTTTTCAATGAAAAATCAGTGCGTGAGTCAGTACTGAAGAGCTACCCTGTATACTCAAGTGTTTTATGAATGATTGGTAGAATAAAGTATTGTGATGTGTAACGTGACATACATACATACTAATTGGATGCAATATGATTGTTGTTATGTTTGTACATACAAAAAGCCTCATACTGAATCCGACTCGGAGAAATGTCTAAACCATACTTTGAGTATGTATCTTAAAATTAGTAAGTGTTTTAGTTAATGTTACAATGATAAATGTGTAAACGACCAGAAAGTAGTGATCAGCTTTATGTGTAATTACAGATTTTTCCTTACTGACGGGCAATGGCAGAAACCTCAGAGCAACGTGTCAGGTTCTGTCTCAAGTCAGATTTTGAACCAGGCCGCCGGTTTTACAGGCTGGCGCCCTCCGCACTAGACTTGACAGGTGACAAAAGACTAGACAGGCGACTTTCATTTTTATGTTTGTACGGGTGATTTCTCTTAAGAGGTCCTATGAAAAAGACGTCTAATCTGTACGTTAATGGATTGATCAGAATTAAAACTTCAATCTCCGAAATGAATCATTGTGGTCTCTGAATGTCAAAACCTCTCTGTCTGAATAATGACTTTTTCGTTGATATGATGCCGCTGATGTGAATTCAGCTACAGTAGATGCCACTAGACGGACCGGCTATTTATACCCAGATAATTACTATCAGTAATGTAACTGTATGTAACTGTATGTAACTGATAATATCAGACATTTCCTTTAAACTTCGTAAATCATTTTCAGTTACATCTGAGTCTAAGGTTTTAAATTCGGTTAAGTTAAACTCAAATTAAAGTTATTAAATATACGGTGTCAAAACCGCCACACAGTACATGAGTTTGGGTGTACAGTTGCATTGTTGGCAACTCACCATAGAAGGTTCATACAGGGTGGGATAAAAACGATGACTACATTATTAATCACTTCAGAAATACAAACTGATTTAGATACTAGATTCTTACAGTTCATGTATGCAGCCCAAAAATTGATCGAGTAAATGGTATTTCGTGGGTAGGAATATAGATTTCACTACAACTGCGACAATTCAGCGGTTGAATAGTCCGAATGCATCACACTAGGGAAGTCTGACTCAATTCAGGAAATAACAGACCAGTTATGGGATATGTCGGTAAGACGAGTGTGGCTACGGCAGTCCGAGCCACAAATGGGGTGAAGTTGAACCATATAAATAAGTGTCAAAGTCAATAAGTACGCACTGAATAAGTAAGCCAAATTGACTTAGCCTGTTATTCATTTCTGAGTCGAGCGTGTTTAGCAGGGTGGATTATTTGATTATTTTGTTGTGATTTCCGTTGGAATGGGAAATCTTATTTACTGTCATGGATACAGTTCCGTGTTGTGGCTGCTCCCTTGATCTGATTTCGTTTAACCGTACCATTCAAGTGATGTCCAAAATGTATAAATCAATGATATATATTTTGAGTTATTAGCGGTTAAAGCCTTTAATGAGCCACCCTGTATGTTAATTTGAAAAACGAGAATACCCAGTTTGTTTACTGACCAGACATAACCAGTAAACTGATTGGCTTACAAATTTAGCTGCTGGATATTTGCCATATAACAGCCATATGATATCGGCATCGTCTAGTACTGATACCCAAATATATGTGTGGTGATTCAGATTGGCTATCATGTTATACAACATACATGTTACACATAATTCAAGATGCCATAACATAAAAAATGCACCCGTAAGCCCGATTTCTCAGGACTCAGGTCTTTTTTGGTCGTGGGTTAAAAACGGGTGTCGTCGGTCAACTGCCGTCACCGCCAACTGCCATCACGATTTTCGAGTCAACTGCCACTTTGTACATAGTTAGAAAAATTTCCGGATGCAGTTGTCTCGATGACAGTGGCGTAAGTTGTCATTTAAGACATCGTTAAAAACGACATCCCTAATCCCATAAAAATTTATACAGCATAATCTATTTATTAACTCAGACTGACTTTCTCTTCCACACCGATCATAAATAACAGTTTGCACTATCACATAATATCGTATAATCATGTAGAGAATGTAAGCCGACATAATAAATGTTGCAAATTATATCAATGTGTATACTGTATGTAATAATGGAGTAACATGAACCGAGTAGCACACATCCAGATACATCACATGTTAACGGCAAGGTTAACTCGAAGTGTCAGTCAACCTCAAGTACAGGCAAGTTCACAGTTGCATCAAACATCTCAGTAGTACTATCGAGCAATATTCGCTTGGGTTACATACAGGGAGGCTAAAAAACGAGGCTCTTTTGAACAAATATTAAGTTGTAGAGAAGCTATGACAATGCGGTATAGCGCATTCGAATAAACATATATTGGCTTAAAAAATGATGTCATATAATATTAAGTCTAGTAGCTTACAGCAACAGCGGCATAAACATTTGTAAATGAGGCCCTTTTGAAACAATACTAACCGAGAGCGTGTTGGTGTATTTGTGTGCCCTGTTTCGTTTACTACTTGTTTGATTTTATATTTTCGATTTGTTGTAATTTTTTAGTCAAAACATGCTTTATCGAATGCGCTATACCGCAGTGTCATAGCTTTCTTACAACTTTCAAAATATTGATTAAAGGTACCTCGTACATATTTTAGCCCCTCTCTATGTACCTTATACAGTAACCAACGAATAAGTAAAATTAGCTGCATATTGTAGCAAAGGCTGAGATAAATATGTTTAACCCATTATAAAATATTAATGATTTACGTGGGATATGACCGTGTGTCTGTCTGCACTTCTATGAGGGCTCACAATAGTATTATAGGTAGGAAATGCCTGAATTCTCATTACGAAATGAGTGACATATCCATGATCCATTCCCGATATATTTAACTCGGGTGAGTGATACGGCATTTTATCAGCATAATGGTGTGCTCAAAAACAAATAATTACTTATCAAAAATACAACATCATATGAGAATATGACTATGAATATTCATTGTATTATAGCTGTTTGGGAACGTGATCTTCTCCAGCAACTTCCTTAGAATTCCCGTGCTTACGTACATGGGGGTTCCATAAACATGTGTAACTCTTGCTTTCTCAATTTCGAACGGAAATGTTTTAAGAGCTTCTTGAGGAAGTCTAAACTTACTGTGAGAATTCTACCAAATATACATTTCACTTTTGAATTGAACTGAGTTGTGACATTGGTCCGATGCGTTCCATATCCATACTGTATGACCGTGATTGAGTTCGAATGAACGAAACCGAAACGAAAAAATCGTCTCGAAACGGACAATCTTCGGAACGAAAATCAATCGAAAATTTTCGTTATATTGTTTTTGAACGAAACTCCCAAAGTTTCGTTTCGAACTCAATGACTGCTGTATGGATATGGATTTACATAGAATATTATACATACTGTATGTAACGAACGCGTTTCAGCTATGGTTTCTTTCTATCATTCTTCCCCGTCATCTTATCTATAATTAATCAGTATAACAATGATCAGTTAAATAAATAAATTAGACTAAGATGCAAGACCTGATGCATTTGTGTGAATGGGAACAGGGTGTATGTGAAGTTGTGCCAAGCTGAATAAATAATGACTGGCCGACGCACCGAAACACATGAATAATGTTTGACGTGTGACTGACCCCTGATAAATTATTGCCCAACTGACTGACTGATTGTATGACTGACTGACTGATTGAGTGACTGACTGACTGACTGATTGACAGACTGACTGATCGAATGACTGGTTGAAGAGGTTGACTGATGACTTGGAAGAGGGACAAAATTATGCTTACTGAGTTTTAGGATGACTGACTGATTCGTTTGATAACATACTCAATAGCAGATTGAATGACAAACTGAATGACTGACTGACAAATGAACGCCTGCCTGAATGTTTGAATTTACTACTTTAAGTTAATGCCTGACTGATATAATGAACGTTCGTATGTTCGCAGTCCGAAACATGACAGATGCCTACCTGACTGACTGGCTGGTTGAATGACAGATGGAATGTGGAACTGACTGAATTCTCAGACCTGATACCTGCAAAACAAAATAATGACTGGCTGACGTTTTGGTGGTCCCGAATAAGGTCACGTGTCACAGGTCTGCCTGACGAGTGACTGTGACGTCCGGCTTACATCGTGTGCCACAAACAAGTGTACCCCTTCCTGCCACAACAACTTGATAAAATAGTAAGGTGCCGCTGGGAAAGTTTAGCACCTGCTACATAACTTGGTGCAGTTCCAGCTGATTATATGTACCATATGTAAAAATAAATGAAGAAATACATGTAACAGTTGCAATAATTGACTGCCTTGTTGCTGTCATACTGACTTAAGGTGAATCGCAACCCAAATCTGATACACCTTGTTTCTAACCCACAACTCATTAGGAGCCGATTACCAGATCTTCAATCTGACAATCCAGACAAAATCTGCTTCATTGACCGGTTACTTGTAATCGTTGCACAGTTGCGGTGCACAAAACAACAACCAAATGACATGTATACCATACATACGTACATATAAGTACAATAATGTCATACCGTATACATTCAGACGAAAAGGTCGAGATGGTCGGTAATCCGAAGACGATTGCTTCCAGTATCGGTGCCATGTTTTGATCGTTGGCTTGGTACATACGTAACACAATATGACATTTGGTAGGAACTCGTGCGAAATGAAAAGCCTACTGTATGTACTGTAAGTTGTAGGTCTCATAATTTATTATTAGAAATAAGTTAAAAATGGGAAATCCAATTAAGTCGAGAAGCAGCCAGTACCAGGTTCTCAGTTACGAATAATCAGAACCACAGTTTAGAATACACAAAATCAGGTTCTCAACTTACTCACACGAGTAATGATTTGGAAAAGTCTTATTAAGCGTGATTAAATGATCGTGAACCAATGACGATGCCTACAGTATATTATGTGCTTATATCAACTGCCGATAGGAGTACTATGTACATAAGTATCGTACACATGAAATACGCATAACCTATCTATAACTATGCAAACACATTATGAAACGCAGGCCAAACCATATAAAGCATACAAATGCAGCGATGTTTCGGCGAAACCATGTTTTCATAATCACATTTTGAAAGACAAAACACATAGTTTGGTACACCAATCTGCTGTTATCTAACGCCGATGAAAACAGGTACTGTTGTTTTCCTGTGTGCTTGTAAATTCCGAAAGAAGGGTGATAATCATCAACCGATAAACCACTACCGGTTGAGGAAATGTGTGAAATTAAATTTTCATGACAAATAGCCGCGTTGCTACATTTCATGGAAAAACGATCTGGGATTTACGGGCTTTGCTTTTAATCTGGTCGAATCTGTGCTAGAATTAAATCAACATTCACATTCACAAACTCAATTATGAACATCAGTCTTTGTTTTAGATGATGTGTAATTACAATAATTACAAGTGTCCAGTCCAAGCCAAGCCAGACCTATTTTTACGAGCGTTGTCAGGTCATATCAATCTACAGTGCGTTTATCGGGTTAAGACTTTTTCTGGCACATTTCGTGCAAAAACCTTCCCCTCACTCCCAAATACTGTACGCGTCTCTCCGATCGATATAATAGCGTATGTAAATCTATTATGCACCGTGAACAAAACCCACCTCATTCGGCATGATCTCAAATGGCTTCTTCGGTCATTGAAAACATGATTTTCATTCAAACATATACATTAATTGCAAAAATTTAAGAACGAGGTAAGGTTTTATGAGAAAAAATTTCCCAAGAGTTACATCAAATAAACGGAGTAATACATGAAAACCGTGAAACTTAAGCGTTTCCTGATGTCATTTTATTGCGTTCTAATAGATTACCGATTGAAATGCAGTAAAAATACATAGCGAATTTAGATATACGTAAATTGAGTTTGAACACACCAACCTCCGCCGTTAACCGTTTTCAACAACACTTTTTTCATTTCGAAGCATTTCCATACAAACCGCGAATCTCGGTGTCATCAATGAATAAGGGAAATAAAATAATGACTAAGTTGGTGTTCCTTTGTCGGTGTTCGGCTCTTCCCGGGTGTGAAAACTGATTGGCCTTTAGTGAACAGTACAATTAATAAACAATATAATTGGTCATTTATTTGTGCTCAAATTAACTGTCATGTGAGCCGTTGTGCTAAACATTCATAGTGTAATTTAGAAGAGTGAAAGTATTCATAGAAAATAAGGTAAAATGTTAGCTGCTCAGAGAAGGCATGAAAACAGTGACAGGCTGAAGAAAAAAGATATTATAAAAATACCTATAAAATACATAAATGGGAAGGTTAACTCAGATCAGATTAAGATTGACGAACCAAATAAATTGCAACAGCAAAGACGTTGAGAACAAAACTTGGAAAGTTGTTTCATGTCCAGTGTTTGGAAACTCCAAATAAGCAGTTTTGTGTATTTTTAAGTGTTTCAACAACTTTTCAGAATGATTAGTCAAGGCCCTGATTGCCTCCGTGTCCGCTGGTCCGGCTATACAGACATACAGTTACAGTATGTACAATGTAGACCGTTATTTGAGTGAGCCGATATTCCATATCGAGCAAGATATGTTACAACAACCACATTTGAGCCGCGTACAACAACACAAATCACAACAACAATCATGTACCAAGAAACAGCCTGAACTAATTAAAAGAATCAAATTTGTTCTAAATCTAAAGAGCATATAATTTCATCATTCATTATACGTTCTATAGATTCATTATTATGAAATGCGTGTAAATGTTTTGTATGTATTCTTCTTCTCACATAACTAGTCTTTCAGGTAGTTGACTTAATAATAATTCTACACCAGTATACGATGCAGTAAAACAACAGTTGATGCATGTCTTCAATTGTCTACGTTATGTTCCATTTAATTTGACTGTTATGACCCGACGGCCCTTTGTTAGCATACTTACAGTAACGAGAATGATGTCTAGCGGCTGAATCATTAAAGCTAAAAGCTGACGTTATCATTCCATACGTACTGTAATTTTCTAAATTTACAAATTTGTATCAGAGCTATGTACTTTAGGTTAAGGAGCTAGAATCTTCAACCGCTGAACAAATTCATTCAAGCTTTGGCATTCATCAACGAGTGAGCGAAGGTTCACGAATATTATATTTGTGTACACGTTAGTTTATATTACATTAAATAATGATTAAGTAAGCCTACGATCCCCTCTCATACTTTACGTAAAAGAACGTGTTTTTATCATGACATTTGACTAAATTAGTATAATAATTATGACATGAAGTACGATTGTTTTACAGAACAGTTAATAACCGATAATGTTTAATCAGTGTTGATCATAAGATGTATAGCCCGACACAGCCTGGTAACAGCCTCAACCAGCTGTGGTGTACTGTAGTAGCTGATACTCAGTCGGACACAGTCACCGAACGTGGCCTCGGCCTTACTTGCATCAGCGCAGAAACTGCAATCAACATGACATCACTGTACACTTTGAGATATTTATTCACACAAACGCTACTTTCGTCCATTCAACACTATGCAGTTCTCGGACGAGAGTTGTTTACTTCACTATCACACCACTTTAAGGTTAATTATGCCTCATAATAGGAATAAACATTTCTGACTCTCAGTACAAAACAGCCACAAACCGGCTGCCCGGCATACACTTCACAGAAAACTCGGCTTGACACCGCGGAATCAGATCCTTGGCTCGAAGGGGTGGTGGTAGACGAAGCCAGATGAAGTAGCCACCCTGTATGAGCATGATACAGCAACACCACGACCAACAACAACAACAACAACAACAACAACAACAACAACAACAACAGTAATAATAAAAACAACAACAACAACAACCTGTGGAATTTCGATCTGACACCCAGCCGGCAAAGAAGTTGTCAATACGCCTGCCACTGCATCAAGTCTGACCTAAAAGTCATGAAAGGTAACGGAACGGTTATGTAACATTGTTATAGGAAAATATCCGGCACCCGAAAGTACCGGAAATTACGATAATGGCTTCTGATTGACGTAATATCCTGCATTGCTATATTTCACTTATAATGCAGTGTATTTCACATATAAGATTGTAGTTTGCAGTTACTTATCCTTACCAGTTACTTACTTACATATGCCAGTTACCAAAAAGGTAGCACACTTGAAACGCTAGTGATAATGACAATTATTTGTAAAATACATCTACACTGAGTTGAGGTATATGTACATACGATTCGGTAAGGACTTTGAGTGTTTTACCTTGTATTCTTGACGTAAATACTGTACATAGTCACGAACAGATCCATTAGCCAGGGCACTGGCCAACACACCTGAAGTGTACGGGTTCAGACAGCCACCAGAGTCAAGCACAGCACTGAAACCATTATAATCAAAGCCAACACCACACCACCATCACCACAAGAACAAACATAAACAACGACAACAACAGCAACACGAACCGTCGAGAACACAACAAAAACGGTAACAACGTTAGATACAGTGACCCAAACCGCAAACTTATGTTACATTTACGTCAAGAATACGAGGTAAGATTCCGGTTAGTGCAATACCGGTGTAATGTATTTTAATTGGCCGGTGGTCAAGAGACAGGACCCAACAGGTATGATGCTCCTTGCTCATCAACAGACTGTCCGGTTAAATTAGAGCCACTTTAACCGTTGTTTAAATGTTGTGTGAATGTAATTTATTGGTAATCGGAGATTACCACAATGTGTAATCCCAGCAAAACCCGTTACCAGTAAAAATGAAATCGAAGTTATTTTTACAACCTTGTATTCGTGCCGCAAATGTTGCACATGTTTACGCACTTGACCACTGGATAAAACACTGGCTAATACCCCACATGTATACATGTTGTGACACCCTCCTGAGGCACCAAGTCTGAAATTCTAGATTCGCATACATCATCAACTTCATCACCATCATCATCATCATCATTATCATCATCATCATCATCAGCAGCATATCAAGGGACGGCCGCTAGGCCGTTCCCTTAATATGGTTCGATTAAGAAAAGCTTTTTTGCGAGTATCTCGATCTAGCCTCATCGTATCAACTTCTAGTCTGTTTCATCGGTTTTCTCGTGCGATTCTACGTCTTTTTGGCTATTTTTAACCCGGTAGGGATGATTTTTCATTTTTCAGGTCCGAAAATGATGAAAATGCGATTTTCCGTTTTTTTTTCCTCATCAAAAACGCTGTATGGGAACTGGGTAAGACCTGTAACGCTGAAAATTGGTACATAGGTCAATTCCAGGCCCAGAACACGATTTCCTGAGTGTCACGGAGATCGGAGTAATATTTGCACCATTTTTATGGGATTTTATGAAAAAAATGTCAAAAATCGCAGGCAAAATGGAGAAAGAATTGTAGTATGAGCGATAGGATGGACCGATCGAACAGAAATTTTAACAGAATGTGTATTACACATGGCATAGTCTGTTACACTATTCAATTTAACATTCTACCCAAAAACACTAAAAAGCGCAGCGGGTTTGTAAGGAAAAAAATTTGGAAAAATTTTCACAAGTCCTCTTTTACTTTTGTTGAGGTAATGGAATCGTCATGAAAAAATGCCTATCATACGCGGAATCAACTTTCAGTAAGACCTCTCTTAGACACATTTTTCGATAAAATCATTCAACTTTGCAAAAAAGTAAAAAAACGGATATAGAAAATGTCTACGTTTTTGACGAGTTTTGCTCCTCCGAAAATCTGATTATCTCAAGATTTGAACCCTTGAGACCCATTGTATTAATTGAATGTCTAGACTGCTTGAAGCTTTATCGAACACAGAAAAGATGATTATCTGCGTTTTATAAAAAAAAATTATGAGCCGCCAAAAATGGTGAAAATTCGAGTTCACTTAATAAATGCTGTTTCCGCTACATTGGATTTCAAAATTTTTATTCATACAGAAACATGGAACACTTGATTTCAGCAGGAGGTCTAGAGAGAATACAGTTCTAATAAGCTGTTTTTCTAAAACTAGATCAGTACTTTTAAATAAATTTTTATGATCCGTCAAAAAGTACTGGTATAAAGAAAACCGGGTCAAAATTTTTTTTCGAATGAAATTTTTTTCTTTGTTTGTAGACATGTACCAATATTATCAAAACACCCGAAAACAGTATTATAAGTAATCTGGAAGTGAGGAAAAAAATTTCAAGAGTCAAATGGCACAGCGTCAGCTGTTTTAGAACAGCTCGGCGCTAACCTAATTGTAGTCAAGTTCTAAAGTTGTTTTTACCCTAGATAAATTTATGATTTGAAACAAGTTTTGATGACATAAATCAGTTTGTATACCATTTTATGTCAACGTAGTCACGTGGATAAGGGGTTTGCATGTTAAACGGGTGGTACTGGGTTCAATACCCCTAAAAATCAAAATCAGAAAGTGTTGAATTGTTTTATTTATGAAATTATATACTTCTCCCAAACTTCAAATGTCTAAGTTTGATAACATAAAACAACTTTTAACTACCTATAATACTAATTCAGGGGCTTTTTTACATATTATGTAATGACTCCTTCTACAATAAAAAAATGATTTTTCCCCAAATAATTAGAAAATATATATTGAAGTAAATCTTCATCTTAAACGTTCATGAATCTTTTGAAATTCTGTCAACTCATAAAGCTTTTTGTGATATTTTCATATAATCTACTTGTGATTTGTTCACACATGAAAAAGTTATAGACAAGCAACTAAAAATGCCCTGAAGGCATGGGGAGAAACGAATATGGTTCGATCCTGGTAAGTCCAATCGTGAAAAAGTATGAGACAAGAAAGTTTCATTCTCATATTTCAAATAGTCTGATCGTGAAAAAGCAGGAAACAAGATTTGCGATGAATCACGAAAAAAGTTTGTACTTCATTAAATCAAGAATCAAACCAAATTACACGAAACATATTTGGGACTTTTGGGTGAAAAAGAAATCATCTCCATTTCGTCTGGCTCGTTGTGAGCATGGATAAATTTCATGTGTGACGAGTTTGCCGCGACCTTTTTATATCTTTTTTCATCAAGAAAATCATATATAATTTTTTAAGAAATGTAAAAAAACTGAATTTCAGCATTTTTACTCAAAAGATAAATCTTATTATTAATGATTACCACAACAATCATGGAAAGTCCCAGATATGTTTCGTGTAATTTGGTTTGATTATTGATTTGATGAAGTACAAACTTTTTTCGTGATTCATCGCAAATCTTGTTTCCTGCTTTTTCACGATCAGACTATTTGAAATATGAGAATGAAACTTTCTTGTCTCATACTTTTTCACGATTGGACTTACCAGGATCGAACCATATTCGTTTCTCCCCATGCCTTCAGGGCATTTTTAGTTGCTTGTATCATGATCATCACATCATCATCAGCACATCATCATCATCATCATAATCATCATCATCATCATCACCATCATCTCATCATTATCAACAACCTCTTATCCCAGTGGTTGATCCTGAACCACTTTGGCACTTCCATCCATCCAACCCTGAGTCCAGGTGTCAGATACTTGGAGAACGAACCATTGCTGATCACGTTACCACGGTAATCAGGGTCAGCTCTGAAATATGTATACGTTTTCATATTTATGATGATTAAACGTACAGTTTATCTAACGCTGAATTCATCGTTGGTTCAATGAAATGTTCAATTAAAATTATTAAAATAAAACCCAAGAATGTTTGCATCAACTTTAAATCAGCATTAACTTGTTATCGTAGGCGAACAGACGTTTTGGTGGTGGTTGTGTGCCGTAGTAGAGCAGGTTGTACACGTCGTCGCAGAGTACGAGAACACCGTGGCGACGGGCCAACGACACGATCGAGCTGCATTTGGCTGCAATCATCAATGCTCAGCTCATTTTGCTCAAACTTATGTTGGGGCAGAGTAAAACTGATTTAGCAAACAGTTGAATGGCAGATTTCAAACCCGATAGAGATTGCATGCAAAAATATTTATGTATAAATGATGTAATGTGGGTGAATTCTAGCTCAATGTGAGTCAACGGCAGAGTGCGCCTGTATATAAAAAAATGTCTGTACATACAGTATATAAGATTAAAAGTGAAAGAGAGAGTGAGTGAGTGCGTGAGTGAGTGCGTGAGTGAGTGGGTGAGTGCGTGAGTGAGTGATTGAGTGTCGGCGTGAGTGCATGGTGAGTGAGTGAGTTACATAGTGAGTGTCTGGTACATACAGTACATACCTGGTGATGTGAGTCTGCCAGTGGGATTGTGGAACGTAGGCACCAGATAGAGTACTGCCTTGAGACCATCCGAATTGGGCGACACATCAGTCAGATGGACGGTAAGTTTACTTTGCAGATCTTCTATGTTGATGCCGTCCACGTCCAGGTCCACTGTAATGAGACAACAATCTAATCACGATCACGATGCTAAGCTCCATATTCTTATTCTTCGATGGTGGGATCTAGTAAAGTTTTGTGCCGATGTTGTTGTATGCCATGTCAGAACATTCTTAAAAAAAACAAGAATGTAATAATAAAAATAGTGTCATAATAACATTGTATATAATTGGTGGCCGATATGACAGGGTGTGTTATAAATGAATAACCTGGCACAAGCTCAAACTGGCTGTACCGCAAGACCTCAGCAGCTATCATGTAAGTGGACTGTTCACAGAAAACCTTGCATTTGTTGGGGAATACACCATTGAGGGTGTAGTAAAAACCCGATGAAGCACCCGCCGTTGTCACTAGGTCCTCGCTTAAACAAACTGGTATAAATACAAATATTCAATAAAAGTCTTACTCATATGAAAATTTGATAAAAATACAACTAAAAATAGCAAATATCATGATCATTTCACTGACCTCTACACTGTTATTTTAACTAGTACAACAATAGCACTGAAACGTACTAATAAATACACAACCAACTACTGCACGTCATCCTGATACTGCTCACTAAGAAATTTCCTCAGCTCAGCCAGAAACAGCGGATCGCCTTGCGGAGCTCCGTACTGAAGCAGCGATGCCGATCCTGCAAGCTCCAGCTCCTGAATTTCATGACAACAATATGATCATACTCTCCGTACTTTTATAGAAAAAATAAAATGTATGAGAAAAATAAATAGAAAAATGGAAGTGGTGTTTTGATTAATACAACCATTCTGTGTTTTGTAGCATCAATCATAAGCTTGGCCGTATGTCTCAACGAATCAGTGCCCGGTGCACCACGGCCCAAGTTGTACTCAATCTTCGGGTCTTCTTGCCCATTTGCCTCGAAGAGAGTGGTTGGAAACTGTACCACTGAAGACATGGTCACTCCACTTAAACTCCGTCTACAAACCGATCCGATCCAGCTGCAATTACATAATGATCAACATTTACATAATTTCATAATAATAGAAGTTATTTACTTTGATGAACGGAAAATCTACGATCATATCACCGCAATTAGCTCGTTGTTCACTTCGCAGCATTTACTGAAGAATCTCCAAATGTAATGATGGTAAAAATGATCAAAATTATTATAATAAAAAAACCAAGATAAATTTAGATTTTTCTGTTAGATCTGTTTTATGCTAACCTGCGTCTGAACACATCGAAAAGCATCCGACATACGCTAAAGCACACTCGACTTAATATGCTCTATTTATTTACTTGTCTTATCAGTTGAACGTGTGCATATTCCAGAAAAAACGTTAGCAGTATTTGCTTCTATAATTAAGTTTTTATTTATTTGTATGATGCCATGACTTGCCGTTCAATAACAGCCATTAAAATAAAATAAAAATTCATCATAGACATAGATATTGATGTTTCTTTCTCACAATCTTTGTAATACGTAAAATTAACATTAACAAACACAAACATAATAACCGGTTTTGGTGATCAAGTGTATAATAACAAATAGTATTTCAAACATGTCAAACACGAGACACAATCTAATGTTGTTTCTAACGCAGATAAATCACAGATATATATATTTTGTTATATAGTTATTTTATGAGCAATAAAAGTTGTTGAATGGCCGTCTAATTAACGGTGATATCAAATAGTTTAGGATACAGGGCACCGAGCGTGCTCACATGTGCCAGCATGATGGCGTGTGTTGACTCGAGTGCCATCGATTCGGGCACGTTATGGCCAATACGAGGTGGACACTGTTGTTGTTGAGTAACCGGTGAATTACTGTTGTTATTGTTGAGATGTTGCAATGCATCAAAGTGAGAGTCGAGCGCTATCGCTTCCGGACAGGTCGTCTGCAAGTAACAAGTTTTTTTGTCTCTATAAATTACTATATTTTAAATTACATTTGAGATTTCCACGTTTGTTTACTTTCGAATCTGTCCATATCTGCCATATATCGATATGAATAGCATACAGTATCTTACACCGTTTTTTTCGATAGCGAACTCAAGAGTAATGCAGAAAATCATGCACGAACCTGCAAATATAGCCAGATGTCATTGAGTATCAACGACGCCTCGTACTGTGTTATCTGTGCAAACACCTGCACCAGCAGCTCCAGGCGTTCTGGTAAAAGGCCGCCCTGAAACACACCACCCTATTACTGTGTTAGCTTCAGTCAAAATGAGAAACAACACCGACAACAAAGGCAGAATTACAATATTCCTTTGCATTTCCTCCTGATCGGGCTTGTATTTTACAGGGTGGTCCAAAAAATATGCCAACACTTTGGTGGTGAATATCTTCTGACACAAAGCACCGATTTTATTGCGTTTTTCAGGGATTAACACCAACATATTAACTTAGCGAACTCTATAAAATCAGAGAAATCTGTCAATCACAGCGGCCATAACGCCTGATTGCGTGGAAAACTGTGTGTGGAGGAAAAACCGAGGTATTAGGTCATTCAAAAAGTTTGTGACCCAATATGCGTTGATTGGTCCCAGACAATCGGCACTGAATGAGCGTATACTACAGGTCAATGGTACTTTACACAGCCATTTTCAACTAGATAGTGTAATTATACTTTTTATATGGGGCCATTAACTTCATACAGTCAAGAATGGAGAAATTTGACATTTTTCACCTTGAATGGGAAGTGACCTATAAAAGTTTTGAAAACCAAAGTTAGCAAGCGATTTTTCGGACAAAGTTAGACTATAGTGCGGTTTATTGAAACCCGTACTCAGTTGTTCGGGTAGGGGTTTTATGCAACGCCAGGACCCTTCAACTCGAAATCAACTCAATTTTTTCGTTTGATCGTCGAAATTTGAAAAATTTGAAAACTTTATTCGCCAAATCAAACAATCAAGTATATGTAGTTTAGACCTTTTATTAGCCATCAAAAATATCCCCACTTTAAGTTTCGAAACAGATCTTGGGAAGAATAAAATAAAATATTAATTTACCCTGATCTTTGCGATATTCGCAATTTTCAGTTTCAAGCAGTTTATATGCACATAAAACGCGTTATGCGGCAGTCGCTTAGCGCTTCGAATGCCCCAACTTTGGGAAATTCAACGTTACATTGCACGAAGCCATTGCAGTGGAGTAAAACATCGATAAAGAATGTTACATTAGTCTAACCTCGAGCTTTTCACATACCCTCGGGGTACTTCCTAAATTTAAGGAAAACTCGAAGTGGAGAAACTTCATAAACATAAGAATGGAGGTTTTTCATATTATTAAAGGGTTGTTTCAGTCTACCAAGTTTCTGGTTTATATGACTGCTAAACGTATTTCAGGTCACGAACTTTTTGAATGACCTAAATGCGCGTGCTGACAAAAAGCATGTTATAGTCGTTTTAAATGAAACATGAATCATGAAGCGTGAAACACTACATAAAGCTACTCATTGAAATAAACGTATTTTAATGTCTTACCTTTGATTTTAGTAAATTTGAAGTGGTTTTTAAATTTTTTTGCTCAAGAATGTAAAATTTTCATGTTAGCCTGAAAAAAGTCATCTTATAGCCTTTGCAAAAAAATTAATGAACAAGTAACTTTTTATACGAAAAAAAAACAAATTTAAGAATAAAAAATGCTTCAGAACAAGCGCTGACATACATCGAACTTTTACTTGCTCAACCAAGTACAAGGGAAAATAATTGTATATGCAACAAGTGATGTAACCCTCGGTTTTTCCTCCATGCGCAGTTTTCCACGCAATGAAGCGTGACGGCCGCTGTGATCGGCCGATTTTTCTGATATTATACATTTATCTAAGTTATTATGTTGATGTTAATCCCTGAAAATTTCAGCTTAATCGGACATCTGTGTCCGAAGATATTCCACACAAAAGTGTTGGCATTTTTTTTGGACCACCCTGTAGAATAAATAACTAAGCCTAGGGCGAGTAACCGAACCAGTCAGTGAGAGAGTAGTTTGTGTAACAGAAAAGCTAAAAGTAAGGTTCGAGTAACAATCATACAGAAAACCAAAAAGTGACTACAAAGAAACACCAAAAAGACAGAAAATCCTACCCTACACACCCAGCCCGAAAAGTGGGGGGGGGGGTAAATTTTTTTCCGCAAAAAAACCCCGTTTTCTGCTAGTTTTTGCTAAAATTTTTTTCTATTATAAGGTATAAACATCAAATGAACCGTTTTTTTTCGATTTTAACCAAGAAAATGGATTCAGCTTTCTAACCTATGAAAGATGAGTAACAGAACAGATAAATACGAACTTGACATGCGAGCGCAATCCACCGATCAATCCTCATTAGCACGTCCACGTCCACACGACTCTGTTTCATGGCACTGGTATTGGTGTGAGCCATTATCGAACCGAGTAATGACGTCATGATTGGAGTGCAGTACCACAGACACGGGTACGAATCGGCGATCGATGTCAAGATATCCCACAAGTAGGGGCGCGCGTCGAAACGCTTACCAATTGACATATACCTGAGTAGTGGTACAGGCTTTTTCATTGTCTCACACGATATTTATACAAATATGGAGAAAATTAATTTCAAATACCTCCACGTGTTGTATTGCAATTAGAGTTACACTATATGGATGTTAAACAGTTGAACAATGTATTACTGTCGTCCGTGTCACATCACAATTAGAGGTATAGTATTCCGACCCGAACGAATATCTGCCACCACGAAGCAAGCAGATCCTATCCCAATTCCCACTACTAGTGTCTTACGTATCAAGGTACAATTTGCAAAATAAACAAATTATTTATGCTACTATTTCTATTTTCTTGAATCTATATTAATAAACAACATGACTAACATAGCATTATTATCGGCTGAATACGTGGGCCACTGCAGCAGCTGGTGCATAACATTGGGACAAATGATACGGCCCATCACCAGTGCCAGCGTCCGACACGACTCGCCAGACCAGGATGCTTGACGGGGCTCGGGATGACAAACCTCGTTCAGCACAAATACGACCAGGTGCTCAGGTGACATACACGATGGCATCTGTTTAGGTGATTAGTAGGTTACGATGATTCAATCAACATTAAGATCAGAAACCTTCTCTATTATAAATTCAAAACATTGTGATCCACTTCATTCACGAAGTTGAATTCTGATTGCTAAATTCAAACGGCTTTCAAGCTGCTGTTTCAAACTATCTTATCATTTGCTCACATCACATACACTCACAAACACTCACTTACACATGAAAACGGACCAGAAACAAGATATGTTCAACCTTGATGGGTTGATTGGTGCGTCCGACAGGCGCGCGTTTAGCGAGTTTGCCAGAATGGACGAGTGAGGCAGCAGCGGTGCCGTGTCGTTGACTGGACGAAGTGTGGGACTGCGACTCGTTCTGTGCCAGCAGGTCATCCAGCTCGCACAATGCAGCCACCTGCCTGTTACTCTGCACGATCGACACCGACTGCACACCATCCGTCAAACCGTCCGTTGCAATATCCTTAATTATTTTAATTATATTCAGCATTTCGAATGATAACATAACATATTAGACACATTATCAAATTTTCTTTCCGATCACAGTTGACGGAAGATAAGTTGACAATTACTTAAAAAGTATCAGACGTCAGACGACACTATAATCATATTTCACCTAATTTCAACCGAACTTTACATGTTATGGCTGAACTGATAAAAATCACCAAACCAGAGTTTTATGAAATGAGGCCTTACATACCTGAAGTAATTTTTCGGCGAGTTTTGTGACATATGATATGTGGGCGGTGATGGGTTGACTGGCGATGAGTCGATGACTGAACTGGACGGTCAGGTACAACAGAGTGAACCAGTTCACATCCGATGCTGAAATTGTATACTTACATTTAATACTGATTTTACACAACCGTTTGTTGCTATGAAATGAAAAGCATTCTCATTTGATCGGGAAACTAGAAAAAAGTCCTCGATTTCTTCCGTAGAAGCAACACTCCTATTCGGTTGGCGAAAAATCACATGCAGAAGTATGGTGAAACAATTACACGCATCTAACTTCTGACGCCCAATCAATCCAGAAATGGAAGTAGACTGGTATGTTCGACCTAATCAATTTAACATTTTTATTCTGTTTACTTAATTTTAACTTCTTTTTCACTTTAATTCGATAACAATAACAATAACCGGAGTTATTGATGGCTTGCATGGTGATGAGAACGAGATGTTGAATGATAGTCTGTAGTTCACTGGTGCTGTGATGCACGGGCACGTTCAGGTCGAGCATCAAACGCATCACATCGCATTGACCGCTAACTGGCAACGAGCACACACACTCCCACAAACAACTCGTTATAAATGACGCGTAGTTGTACTCGATCGCACGGCACAAACTAAATCAGAATTTTAGCTTCAGTATTGAAGAAGTGTCAGCCAGTATACTCACCCAGTCAACGCCAGACATCTCCACAATTCGGTCGTGTTAGCACCATTAGTCGTCGACTCGCGTTCGGCGATCAGCAACTTGTGCATGTTGACAGGCCATAGAGAATCGTTGAATGAGGTACCTGTCACGTTACGTAGTTGTGCCACATGTTGCGACCAGGTGGACGCGAGTCGTGACATCAGACTCGACTGGAACGGGTGCATCGTCGCCACGAACGCTGGTACGCTAGCCAGCTGTAAGCAGAGGTACACGTATAATAGAGATGACTTGACTGATATACCATATACATCTGTATGAACGCATCGGTCAAATCAATAGCTTCACAACACTAGCAGACGAGAAGGAGAGGTAAATCGACCCCCTCTTTGTCAAGTGAAATTAGTGCAGTTCGTTACTTAAGGTAACGGTAAAACGTCCTCAAAACTGCTAATCCCCCCTTTTTGGATAATTATCTTTCCCTTTGGAGGTTCGGCTCGTCAGCCAGTGCTTACGAGAGCCAATTTTATTTTCAATCGAAAACTAACGTTTCGACTTGAATAGACGAAAATAAATGGAAATAATTTTTTTTGTAGTCGACTCATTTGGGGTGAAAAAAGTTCATAAAAAATTTAAAGACAAACCTGTTGTTGATTAGTAGCATTGCAAATGATGATGGCAACAATGAGCGTGCTGACTGACGGGCCCTTGGAATACGCGAGCACGACGCATAGAGTGAACAGATACTCGCGTCTGAAATTCGATTTGTCGTTTTAGTTGTTGTGGTACACAGCGCCTAAACTTTGGCATTCTCCAAAAAACGTACTTTGCATTGAAACCTCGCTAAAAGAGGACGTAACAAGGCAGTGTTTGTGTTATTGAATATCCGAAACTTGCTTCGATATAAATAAATTTGTGTTGTAAAATATGTCGTTGTGTTAGAACATGTCGTATCAAAACCAAAACAAACAACAGCTATTCCCATCGTCATCCTAAACCCTTTAAGTTCCCGTTTCAAGCCAGTAATGGACCAACTGTTTGGCATTGCTGGTGGTCATCATAGTTGGCACAATTGTATGTATTCGATCATGTACGAGTGCCGTGATCAATGCCAGATCATGGCCAGTGGGTGCATCGGTTCGGAGTGCGTGCTCGGTCATGTGGGACAGCATCTGAGTGAGCATCGCATGGCAACACGACTGCATCGAGACTGACACCTCATCTGATGCGGGCCAATCATCACCTGCAATGTGAATTTGCGATTCAATTAACAATTAACTATTTTTAACTATATCGATCATATCAAATCTAATGTCTTATCTTCCAAAATGACAATGATTATCAACATCAACAATACAAAAGTGACGCATCTGATCCAGTACAAAAACAGCGTTACGTTAATTTGGTAAACTTTTTATACGAAGGTTTTTAGCAGCGTTGTTTTGAATGAGAGCTGCCCCTTGAATGCAGTGCAAGGCAACTTCTGAACTAGAACAAAGATTTCCTAGGCAACAAGCGACCTGTGAGCTATTCACGTTCAATAACATAAAACTGAGTAAGCCAACCCGGGAAAGCGATGGGCATACACGCCTGACATAGTCGGGCAAGCACGTCCGGTTGTGACTGGAGCACGGTGAGCACGCGCATCATGACACCCGACACGGAGGAGGACGGTGCCATCTGTGCGCCTCGCAGCAGCCAGTCGATCGGGAGCACGCTCATCTGACGAACCGCCAACTGCACCGTTTGCACATTCACTTAAATGTTTATCACTGTAAACTTAACTGAACTGTCACTGGTCAACTAGCTAATTTGAAGTCACCGAAATATGCTTTGATTACAACTAGAACAAGAGAAAGTATGTTAAGTCAGTCAATCGATCAGTCAATCAGTCAGTAAGTAAAAGAAACAAACGAAATGAGGCAACCAATGTATTCAAATAAAACAATGAGGCCAATTGTTTTTTACCTTGTTTAATATTGTTTTTCTTGTTTTATTTTTTTTCAAACCTTCCCTACAGACCAAAAAACTGTTTCAAATGATGTTTTTGAAAGGTACATTCTGCGTATCAGCCATCTAACGTTAGAAATATAAGAAAATTTAACGTGTTTTTTATTGACATACTCTGGAGGCAACTAACGATGTCTGATAATGAGATTGGCGAGTGCGAACAGCAGTGAGTCGGCGGTGATCACGAGCTTGAAGATGAACGCGGCACACATCGCATCTCGTCCAATCGCAGAACTACGTAAACCACGCTGAAATACACCGTTTATTACAAACAATGACGCAAAGTAAATGGAGCCGAATGAGCAAGATCACCTTAAAGAGCAACAATAACAACAACCAAAACCACAACAGCCTTCTCAGCAACAACATTCAAGATTCAACAACCACGAAATGATCATCAACAACATCATCACCATTAACAACAAGAACAACAACATCATAAATGACAACAACAACAACAACAATGACCAACACTGAGCATGCATTCAACAGCCGTATTCAGCTTATCATCATCGCTGCTGATTAGATGGGTGAGCAAGTTAGTTAGGCATCTGAAAACCGTGTTGTATTATTTCTACGTAGTAACTATTGGTAAGCAAATCAATTACACAAATTCCTATTGAATCAATGTTTTAATTAAACAGGTTACCTCAATTTAGGTGTGTACTGTTCGTGTGCCGTGTTTATCTGCGCAGTGGGTGCCTTGCGCTGTACGTTCTTCATTACCTCGATGTAATGACTCGTAAACTCGTCGAGTCCGACCGACAAAAGATCAGATACAATCGAGTCGGGCAGATGAGAACTGAAAAAAACCAAATCCTAAATCAAAATAGTAACAATATTCACTAAGTTCATGCGCTTTATCGAGAGATAACTTAGTGGATGGGAAGGGATATGCTACAATCCATTAAATATGCACAGACAACATGATATACCATAAAAGTAAAAAAATATCCATTATTAAGAAGTAAATCATGTGAATGTAAACGAACGCAATGATCTGCATCATCCACTCGGAGCATCCACCTTGCGCAGACTGAATCAATGTGGACAGACAACGAGACGGGTGTGAACTGATGCTATAAACAGAGAATCAATAAGCTTACAGATGACAAGCCAAAAGAGACCCATATTTCTTTATTATGATTGAAAATACCGAAAATAATCAGACGAGTGAAGTTGGATAGCATAAAATGGACAAACAGCAAAATAAATGTCTTGTTGAGTAGCTGAGTGGATGCCAAAACGGCGGGACACGACATGTAAATGCGGATCTGGTCCAGTTGAGTGAGCGACTTGGTGGCCGAGCGCATTGAGTTGCGGGCCGTGATCTCCGATACAATACGTGTGCTCAGCTAAAAACCCAAATCATGAGTTGGTTAGAAAATATATTTTGAAATATTTCGACTGAAGATCATGGGTTTGAGACGAGTCCCACGCCCATCCACTAATGTGTTCTGAATTCACACCGATGGATTGATTCATGATAAACAGCATGGAATACTTTTGAGACTGAATGTTTACGTAAAAGTTAACGTGTTTTTTGTTAGGGTCAAAATCTTGCCAGACTTTCATGGAACCAAAGAGATAAGGGGTAAAACCTGAAAAATGGCCTCATGCAGATCGACATGTCCGTCCTCCTGCACGTACTCATCCAGTTCGTCCAGCAACATGTCGACGGCAGCATCGAGCTGAGCACTGTTTAGTGGAGTGCGAGGGTGCTCCATGCGCAGAAGATGTACGTTCACTGACTCAAACACCAGCAACGAGATGTAGTCAAGCACGGCTGACCTGACACAAATTTTACTTTTTGATAATAAACGAATTGATATGATCAATTGCTAAATCGATTGATTGATTTGATAAATTGCTAAATTGGTTGACTGATTGAACATATGATTTGATTGAATGAAAGATGAAGAAACTATACAGGTAGGTGTAGAATGTAGGTTTATTTATTACACGAGGTCGGTAGATCCTCTACCCGCGCGTTCCACGTGCCAACCAACGTGAAGCAAAATATATGGTAGACTCGAAGATTGATATTCTATGATTAACACTCAATATGAAGCAAGTAACTCAGTGAACGAATAAGTAAATATTATATAATTTATATAAATTTATATAAGATGTGCATGAGTCAAGGCGCCCTCTTTACCATTACTCCGATTTAGATTTTTTCTAGTTTTTCACCAACCGAGCAGACGGCACGAATTCGAGTAGAAACAGGGGTGCATCCGTCAATTCAGCTGGCGTGTGATTCAGCCAAAATGGACGGCTGCCAACACCGGGCGTTACGCTGGCCGATGAGGCAAGAGTGATAAATTGACGCAGTTGGTGACTCACGCTTATCTGCAACATCACACTTTTAATCATCAAGTGGTTTCACTCGGTAAATCAGTGGTCATCAGGTGTCCAACCGGGGTACCAATCCAATAGTATAGTCAGATACGTCCACAATCCGACCGAACAGGGGACCAACGATGATAATTGAGCAGATCAAAAAAAGGGCCAAGCGGATCCAGACGGAATTTTTTCACTGGTCGTTGTTTTTGACATTACAGGTAAAAATACACAAGGAGACCAACCCCTATTCCGGGGGTACTACATCGGAACTCGGCGGCACTGGAAGGCCTCTGCTGCGTGGATGTGGAGCTATCGGCCATGACTGCTGTTGCGTACCACACCACCTAGAGTTCATGTAAATCTGAAATTGAATATTTATAAATTGTTTAAGTGATTAATTTGACGGCTATCGCGACCCGTCGACCCAGAATTTTGATATTGTTTGTACGGCTTCGGCTTAGTTCCTAGCACCGACTTAAGTTTACAAAAGTTATTCTGGAGCACTATACTAACAGTTTGGCAGGTGTGAGCATCAAAATTAGGTTTCTGTGTAGGTTTAGGCTTAGGCTTAGGTTTTTGTATGGGCTCGGGCGCGTAGCGCTCGAGCCTATCGCAAAAACCTAAGCTTAAGCCTAAGCCTACACAGAAACCTAATTTTGATGCTCATGCCTAGCCTTCTAAACCTATCCAGCTATGTAGGCAGCCTAAAAACCTCCAAATGGCCGGTCGACCGATCTCGGTCGACGGGTCGACCGGTCGACGGGTCGCGATTACCGTAATTTGATTTCTTAGAATAGTCGAATAGATGTCAAACTTATAATTTTTGAATTTTTGCAAAATAAAACTTTTTTTTCAGAAATTAAAATTTTTCCCCACCACCAAATTATAAAAAAATTGGCGGGAATTCAAAAATCAATGTGCTCATAAACAGTTTTATAGTAATTCCAAAAATTAGGGTATAATATTTGTCGAAGCTGAGACACGCATAAGCATTTTTTATAATAAATACACCTCAAAGAGCTTGATGGATAATTATGTCAAAAAATACCCATCATAACATTATTACTTTGAATTTTACTGAACCTAATTCCTCAGTAACCCACACAATCAATCACCGTTACCATGCCCGATTTGTAATCATTGATAAAAAGGCCACCGCTGATAAGTTTCATTTTGTTACATATTTCCCCCTTTTAATGAAATTGTCAATTAAATTTCAGTACAGAAAAGTTGATAAAAAACTGAAACACTTAAAAAACGTCGATACAACTGTCAGTCTCGATAACTTTCAACTCGACGTGTTTTTACTTTATGTTCAATGCATATCTATATATAAATTTGACAACGAAAATTTTTGGGTCGTGTATGTATGCTTGTCCAAAGGTTTCAGTTCTGCATGAACAGGCAAAATGCTTGGTAAAATTTGAGTCGCGGATGATCAACCGGAAAACTCATAATTGAAGTTCCATCCTGCATGAAAGTTGTTCCCTAAATTCGATTATTTACCTTGAATTTTTTAAAAAGTTTATAGAACGGCTGAATAATTTAATTTTGGAAGTTTCCCAATGGTCATCTGCTACCAAAAATTTCTTGAGAAACTCACAAGACGGCTCTGAACGCGCCCTAACACTACTGTCAACTGTGAAACTAATTTTGACAGCAGCGGTATGAGCTTTATAAGGTAAGAAATTCCTCTTTTCAGCAACGGTTACGTAGCGTAGTCGTTCAACGCGCCGAGTTAGTTGAAAAGTTCGATTCTTTATTCTCTTCATTTTTATGGTTGTCGTTTGAAGTTTTCTTATGCGAGAAATTTGGATATATTTTACCTATTTTTTCACACATTTTGATGGATAACGATGCTGCTATAATTTTTGATGATTGAATCATTCAATCTAATGTTTGTTCGAATATTTATCTTCCATTTGTTTCAATTGAGACGTTTGTGTGGCTGTGCATGGAAGGAAAAATTCCCTTACTGTTCAACTGAAGTACTGTTATTTCAAGTATTTGATGAAATAACTTATATTATACGGGTCGGGTCGGTCTAAGATATAACCAACGTTTAAGATTTTTATCCCTTGATTTCCTTTAACTGGATGGTTTCTGTAGAACTTGTTTCACAGTTGCCGGCAACGGGTATACAGAACGTTTTCTTGTTCGATTAATTACATTAACAATCCAATGGATGACGTTTGTTTTCTTCGCAATAAAGGGACATTCTTCTCGGTAGCAGTATCAGAGAGAATTTTCTTCATTTTGATGGTTGTCGTTTAATATTTTCTGCATAACGGCTGACCGACTATTTGACAGATTGACTGACTGACTAAATTACGATCCCGTAAACATTTGCGGAGTAGGGAACTGGCTTACCCGGATGGCATCACTCACTACGCTAGCCTATAGCTTGATACCTAACATAGCGGCTGATCGACTATAGTTTGACATAATCGCCAGACAGTCGTAATATTTTTTTAGTTTGACTGACTGACTAAATTGAGGTGCCGTAAATATTCGCGGAGTCGGGAACTGCATTAACCGGATCGGATTATGGATTGATACACACTTCTTATCCTTTATTGAAAATTTTGATTAGACCATGAGGTCAATTAAAGACGTTAAAAAGAGGAAAAACCATGAAAAGACTGAAATCCTGTTTTAAATTGAAAATAACTCAAGATACGGTCAAATAGACATCAGAATCGGGTTTTTCAGGTATTATAACGTGTATATTGCTAATAACATCATATACACTCAATAAATTTTTTTTGAGAAATTGGCCTCCAACAAGTGTATAGTTACTTTTGCCCCACCCTGTATACTCAAACAACGGGTTCTGTTGAATAGAAAAGGATAATCTACCTCACTGTCCAAATGAAGTAGGTTCAAATATTTAATGATAAACTTAATTTCAACGGGTCGGGTAAATCCAACAGAATGCAATTTTTGTCTAAAATTGGGAAACCATGATAAATAATGATTTCCTGTTAATGAGGTGTTCCTAAGGTGACGTTGAATCCCTAATGGTAAGGTTTTTTGATATTTTTCTGTCTGGTGTGCTAAGTGAGACGTTTAACAAGATGAGTGAGAAATTAAAAATATTCAGCTATGGTAAGTTTTTGAATGAACCGTTTTATACTTTGCATATTCTACTCAACTTCATAACTGACATGTATCTACATACGTACGTATGTATGTACCTACTGTATTTACTCAAACAACTGGTTGTGTGGCTGTACATGGAAGGAGAAATTATCTTACTGTTTAACTGAAGTACATGGTTGTCTGTAGAACTTGATTCACAGTTGCCGGCAACGGGTATAAAAACGTTTCATTTTCGATGAATTAAATTAACAACTCAATGGATGACGTTTGTTTTCTTTGCAATAAAGGGACATTCTTCTCGGTAGCAGTATCAGAGAGAATTATCTTTGGATCACGTTGGGTTGGTTCAATTGATCTTTATCAGTAGCGGACGAGAAGGGGTGGAAAAAGTGGAATTCCCCCTCTTTGACGTTTTCAAGAAGCAGAATTTGTTCCTGCTGTTGATAAGGTGTAGGTAAAATGACCTGAAAACTGCCAATTCCCCCTCTTTGTTAAAATTCCCCTACCTTTGGAGGTTTAGCTCATCCGTCGGGTGGGTAGAATTTTTTTTTCAAAACAGTAATTACTTAAACGAGATGATTGAATTTTTATTAGGGTTTTTTAGTAAGGTGTTCAAATAAACTAATTACACTGAATGTACTTTGTGCTACTTCAGGAAATCTACTGTACTGCTGAACGTACATAATAAACCGTCTGAGCTGTTACATAATTGCTAATTGAAAACATCAAATTAAAAGTCGTGTCAAGCCATTTCATCACAGATCAAATATTTTTGCCTTTGCCACAAGTACAACGGGCTCTAAAAATATGTTTTTTTTTCATTATTTTCAGCTCAATCGCCGATACGAATCCAAAAAATACTGAGGTAGCAAAAAATACATATTTGAACCAATTAATCTTTGGATAGGGTTGTGTTGGTTCAGTTTATCTTCACTTTTAATCTTCGGATCTGGTCACAGTTAAAAATTATCTTCGGACGTTTTAACGGGACGAATGGAGTTTTTCAACTGATGTAGTTTCCGATATTGGATGATATAAAAAATTTACAGGTCGGGTAAATGCCACAGAATGCAATTTTTGTCTAAACAGGAAAAAAAGAATAAATCAACGGGTTTAGTATATGCATCTCATGATTTCCCGTGAAGCTTCGGTTCCTATAAAACTCGATCATACGTTGCTGGCAACGGGTATTCAACTAGTAGTTTTAATTTGAAAACAAAAATATGTTTTCGGAAAACAAAAATATGTTTTCGGAACTATTTCTCTCAATAAGTTAGCAAGATAACCATAAATTATAATTTAACTGTTCTAATTCGTTGTAATTTATTTATATGTTCGATGTACATACATCATCGCATACTAATCAAATGTCATGTGATATGTACTGAAGTTCCTCATTTTATATTACGTTACTGAGCAGAACAACATTTATGGGAGAACCGTGGGTGGTGTGAAATATTTTTAAATATAATATACTGTATGCCAGCTATAATCCATGTAATTAGTTCATTGGGGAACAAGCTGCACCATGATGATTATAAGTTGAGGCCGTGAGACAGCAAACAGCGCACTGGCGAACTATCCAAAGAAACTTAGTTCAGCACCAATCAGCATACATGTCTTATAATTTTTTGATTAAATTGAATGAATAAAGTGGCCCCTTTGATTCACCCAAACTCGGAGCTTTTAGTAAAGTTTTGATTGGTCTAAATTTGTTGAAGCAAACGTTCTGAACCAAAAGCAAACAGTGGGTATAGCAAGTACCAAGAGAAGCTCTCATTTACGATCAGTCGGTTCAATTAGCAGGACTAGTAACGCATTTCATTCTGTTATATATTTGTTCACAAAGAATGATTCATGCATCCTAGATCCGAAGTAGAATATTCTATGTGATTAATGGTCGACAAGCGAGGTCAGGTCCCCAGTTTTTCTAATGGCTGAACACCTTTTACAATCCTTTATTTAAGCAAGGTTTGTCGAATGAATCATACTTGCTCGGCTTGTCTTGTTCATTCTATGTACCAGTAAAATTCAGTGATGTTCGAATAAAAAAGAATAGTCCGTTATGATGAGTCTTTTGGAATTGGCGAAAAGACAACTTAAAAAAACTTTGAAAAAAACTCAATGCAATATTCGTTTTCGTCAACGGTAGATTCGACGGGATCAGATTTTTTTGCTAATAAAATATTCTGAGCTTGTTGCAAAACTGAAATTACTAAAACTTCGCGTCATCCATTGCATAGTTTAGTTACCCACCCTGTGCATGAGCCATTCCATATATACATTTAGTACGCAGTAAACAAAACTTTAATGCCTTATATGAAAACATGACGTACATATGTAAACATGCACAAAAGAAACTCGGCATAAGCATTATTGAATTATGCGTCACATGATACATACAAATAATGTCCGTAATCATATTATTCATTACGCAGACTTGTAAATAAAATGTGTTGAAACGCTACACACGCTTCATTCACCTTTCTTCAGTTGTTTTGAATGATTATGATATTTTATGTTGATGCCTAAAATGGTTATTCATGTCAGGTTTTAGCTAGACGTTTAGTCAAACCATTTAACCTAACGGCCGTCCCTTGATACCGATAATGACAGCTTCATATAGTTTGTTCACATGTTTGCTGATTGCTGGCGCAATAAAGGCGACTGCACTTCAATGTTACGTTACATCACATGTTAGTAGCCATTTTATTGCAAACCTTCACAGTATTTAGTAATTTTCTATTTTTTTAGAAGGCAATGGTAAATATCGCATTACATCCTGCATCTTTCCATTTCATCTAAATCAATGGTCATTTTTCAGAATGGTACGGTTTCCACGCTGCAAGAAAACGATGACTGGAGGTACTGTGTCTTTTATCAGCCATTACCGGTTATCAGGGTTGGATCGGTTTTTGAGATGGGCAACGATGCATCCGCACAGTTCGGACTCAAGGAAGGTAAATGATCAACTCACTCATCCACCTTTCAGTCACTCATTCACTGACTGACTCACTCTCTCATTATCAGTAACTTATGGATTGTTTCGTTCACAAACTTATTGTTTTCTCACTCATTCGCCGTTTCAGTCTCTGATTCATTCATTCATTCATTGTTTGCTTGTCCCACGCATTCACTCATTCAATCTCTGCAGGTGAGGACGTGCTCTCGGTGTTCGATGGAGTTTTCGGTGATGATGACGACGACATGCATGCGGTGCTCAGCACCTGTTTATTGGAGGTACATAAGTGAGTGTGCATTTTTACAAGGTAACTGTGGGTAACTGGGAGTGAGTTTCTTTCTGTTTGAGTGTCATTATAAGAGGTTATTGTTTTTAGAAAATGAGCGAACCGGACAATCTGAAGCAATCCGAATTTATGTTTCGTTGCCTGTGTCGAGCAGACGGTTGTAACCGAGGACTCAGTGTGGACACGTTCCTCAAACACATGCAGTACATGTACACCGATTATGGTACACAGAGCATACTGTTCTAGCTCAAATAATCTGTTTAGGTCATGAATGCGTACATGAACCTTGATTTACTTTTGGTTGAACTACATACATTACCATTTACATTATAACATACGTGTTTCCATTACAGTACTTCGCATATACTGTATCTTAGAAAGTTTAATTCTAGTCAGGTTTTGGTGTATGGCGGGTTCAGAAGCCAAAACCCAGAGCGTAAGTTTATGATCCGGTGTTCGGGTTTTTATGTAACATGTTTTTATTAACATTTAAAATGACAATGAACACATCAAGTATAACAATAACAAATGATATAGAATTTGATTCACCAGAATCTCAAGTGAGCACCGACATTGATGACCAGGGGATTGAAATACCGTGTACTTTTGTGGTATATTGACAGTCGTGATATGGTGATAGAAAATAATCATAAGAAACAAGAATTATAAAAGCACAATTTATTTTGGTCCGATAGCAACTACCCGAGCTGCTGCGTAAGGCACCATATTACATCAGAATCGAGTTAATAAGTGATCCAAGACAACGAGCGAATTTGATAACTATGAAATAACAATATATAATAACTATTTTTTACAGCATCCAAGAAAAATTCCGTATAACACTGTATGATGATTTATGTTGTTACAATAAAAAGTAAGTAATGTACTACAAATGACAATGGAATGTAGAAACAAATAGAACAACAGCGTCACCCAACGTCCGTTCGTCCTAATCCTTACCCAACGTCGAAAGGTGAGCTTCAATTACACAAATCAAGCAATAATAAACACGACACGACATGAAAAAATAATTATAAATACCAAGTTATCACACTGCCTAATGATCAATAAGAAAAAAAACATAGTTGTATTAATATGAAAAGACTAGCGAAATGCCACAATCGAAATAATATTTTGTATGAGTCAGGAGTTGAACAGCCTACAGTAATCGAAGAGAAGACCTTAAAAAACCAAATTGCTAAAATATTGTTATTATACATGTAACATGGGATCGTATTGTTGTTTGACTCACCATTTGACTGCTAATTAGTCACATGATGTCATAGCCAATTATAACCATATGACTGTTCAAGCAATCAGTTTTTAACTGATTAAGAAAGGTACATGTTGGTTGTTAAGGAGGTGAAGTGTATGCACTGGCGGACGAGTCAAACCTCCAAAGGGAAGGGAACTTTTTAAAGACGGGGAATGGGCAGCAATTAGGATATTTTACACACACCTTGAAGGAACAAACTTCACTTTTTGACATGACCAAAGAAGGGGAAATTCCACTTTCCATCCCCTTCTCGTCCGCTAGTGGGAACACCCACACAATAGTATCCTATAACGAAATCAACAGCCCATCATCCTCGTTAATATCCAGATTCTTCATTCCATTCAGACTTTCGTCTTGAGCCTTGATGTCCTCTTCGAGATCAGTCAAATTCGTGAACACAAGCTTGGAAAAGTCACGAAAAACCTCCTCGCAGACACTGAAGTGAGTGAGTGAGAATGAATGGGTAAGTGAGAGTGAGTGAGAACGAGAAAAGCAAAATAAGTGATTACGTTACTTTATGAGTGAATTGGACCAGTGAGCGATAGAATACGAGGGTGAATGTGACTGTATCAGTTATGGGTAACTGAGTGAATGAGTGGTTGTCGATGTGACTGTCTGACTAGATGTTGAGTGAAAAAAATGGGCGAATCTATTAGTGAGTACGTGACGTTACCGTACCGAATAAGTGACTCACATATTGAGTGGATGAGAATGAGTGAGTGAGAGAGAATCAGGGACTGCACTAACCCAATTGGATTGGTGTAATGCGATGATTTGAGGAATGCAGTATGTCCACCATGAGCGGTCACAATGACGACCATCGAAGGCGACGCCTCTACTTCGGGCACAGGAATCGCTGGAAAATATCAAACGATAAAAATGATTATCTAAACATGGAAGAACAATTTGATTCGATACGATTTTCTAAATTAAAACAATCACTCACTAGTCATCAAAATACACTCACTCATTCACTCATTAAGTCACCAAGTCACTCACTCACTCACTCACTCACTCACTCACTCACTCACTCACTCACTCACTCACTCACTCCCTCACTCACTCACTCGTTCACTCACTCACTTACTCACTCACTCACTCACTCACTCACTCACTCACCTCCCTCAGTCATATCAAAGGCTTAAAAAATACTGTACAACGGAACATAGGATCTATTTTCGGCACTAACATTCAACGGGGGAGAAGCAGTCATCGGCGGCATTGAGCACGAGAATGGGTATCTTGAAACGGTCGATCTTGGTGCACAGAGCCGCCGTCTCGTAGTAGTGATCACAGTCACCTGAATGTGAAGAAAACCGACAGTTTTAAATTATTTATTTGTATCTTATCTAATACATATACTCAGAATCAAAAACGATTTTGTTCATCAATGGAACGAAAAAACTAACGATAGCCAAACATGGGAGCCACAAATGATGAATCGAAGTCTCGGATCGTCTGAGATGACATCACTCGATTCCATTCAACTTTTTGTTCAAACACGTGACGATAGCTGGAAAACGATGAGAGTACTAACTGGTGTCCCAGTTTAATTATAAAAACTTTATGTGGGGATGCCTAATAAAACTTTTTGTCGATATACCCCTGGTATCATCACTATCAACACATTTGATTTAAAGCAACTAACGGTTCGACAATGCGTTTCAGACATTTGGCCAAATAACTGTTGAATAGAAGTTTGGGCCAGAATCTGTAAACAAACAAGTGTGCTTAGTATTGAAATTAAAGCAAGATAAACAACAACAATAACAGCAACAACAACAACAACAACAACAACAACAACAACAACAACAACATCACCAACAACAACAACAACAACAACAACAACAAAAACAACAACAACAACAACAACAACAACAACAAGAACAACAACGGAAACAAATGGTTTCCCGTAAATGAGTTGAAAACATTATCACCCCAACTTTTCCAATGACTGGCAGGACTGTGCAGGGTCAAATACGACAGACACAACCATGGCCGCCTTGACGTTGCAGGCAGTTGCCTCTTCGCCGTGAGAAGCCAGATAATTACACGCGTTGATGCTGAAACACTTAAATTTCTGACACTGCAGTAAATTAATTGACTCAATAAGATTCTGAAGAATCGGATGAACGAACCCGCCGAGTGAGAATCCGACGATCATGATAGGAGCATTCAGGTACTTGGAATGGATGTGACGAACCACCGAATTACAGTCTTCCACTGAATGAGCGCTGAATGTCCGATCGTTCTGCAGGCAATAAACAACTTGCATGTTTTAGTGACTGACAAACTACATGATTGACTGACACAACTGTTGGAGGAGTGATTGACTTTAACTATTGAGTGACTGACACAACTAGTGAATGAGTGATTAACTAGATGATTAAGTGACTGACAAAATTAATGAATGAGTGACTGACAAAACAAGTAAATGAGTGATTGACTCAATGATGTTCACTCTCAAACCTTCAGCTCAACGCCAATACCACGCATATTGAAGACGACACCTCGATACTTGACGTTTTTCAGCTGGAGCAAAAGGTGACATATGTACGGCGAGTCATGACTACTGCCTGCAATTACATCATAATCATCGGGCTGACTGCCTAACTCATCTTTGTTTCAGTCACCCCATTCATTCTGAGATTTACAACCATCAATGACTCACAACTCACTTACTCATGACAATCAATGACTCACTCACTCACTCACCAGTAAGTCCAGGCAACAGGAGCACGATGGGTGTCTCATCGCCCTGCTCGGCGTAGCAGTTCACCCAGTCAAGGGCACAGATACCCTCATCCTCGAAATCAAAGATCTCACTGAAACTATTTATAATTAGTGGAACCACCCTTAAAAAATCTGAAGCTTGTTTTATCATTAACAACAACAGAGAAATGAAATCAACCCACCGTTCGTAAGGATTAACGGGACATCCTTTAACAAAACCGGATAACCCGGTCTGCAGTATACCCGTAGGGGCCCACCACGGCGGGTAGTACTCCTCGTTCAGTACCGAGCAGTTGCGCTTCACCAGTTGGTACAAAAGACCATCCTTCTTACCAATCAAATATGGTTTCTGCAACAACAATAAGGATTTATTATTGACCGTCAAATTTATCCTACAATGTCAAAAAAATTGAGTGGATTTTCGCCATTTTCCACAAAAATTGCATCCGTATTAGCAAAAGAATTAGTCAATGGTGATCACCTACTAGTTACAGACATTACTAAAAACTACAACAACAACAAATTGAATCAAAATAAGGTGACATAGGTGAATGTATACCTGAGCAGTCTTCCAGGTGTACAAGTAAGATGCGAATCCGGCGGCCCCGAAGAAGGCAGACGTGCCCAGCAGCACGTTGGTCATTGCCTTATATTCCAATATATTATGGGTATGTGATCCAATACGCCCGATTATAGACGTGCCGTCAATCACGATTGTCAGCAAACTCTAGCTATCTAAACACTTTTGATGGGTTGTTATTAACATGGCTTAGATACATGTATGTAATTAGCAAAAAATGATGTTTTCTAGATAAAATACATGTAATTATCAAATTTTACATTGTGTAAACACAACAATAAACTCATTTTGATAATGTTAGATTAAAAAAACTAATCGGAATGATTCACACTGAGATATGCAGCAGCCTAATGTACAGTAGGATATGCAATCTTCTCATTGAAATCGTTACAGCCCCCTTCATCCCCATTACCTGGAATCATTTCTAACGCGTTGCAAAATAACAAACTTCCGCGAAGTTCGAAACTATCTGGTGAAAACTGGTTCTGATTGACGGGCGGTGATTGATAGCATTTTGCAAGGTGGGATCCACTATTAAGCACAATTTCCGAGTCAAATAGATGTAAGAGATAACAGTTATGTAACAAAACCACAGTATAATAAAAAGCAATGTGTTCACATTAATGTTCGCAAAAACCACAAATTCTAGGTTTTAATTCCCCTTCTACACCAGTTCAGGTTTAATTGTGCGTCTCGCGTCAGCGCGAAAAAGAAACCCAGACAAACATGACATGAGCTGTGAGTGTGACGAAACTTGATGTGGGAAAGGTCTCAGGGTGAAATCTCAAGTTGAAGTAATTTATAACGTATATATTTTAATGAAACGAATATCAAACCTTGTCTCAAAGTAAATCCCAATACACGAAGCAAAAAAGTTTGGTGAATGAACATAAAACTTTGGGTTCAATGGCAAGTTTTGGATGCACTGTGAAGCATAATACATTAAGGCACATTATATTGATGAAACACTCACATTCATTGGCAATAAAATTTATCTCGAAACTATGCTTGTGATAGACTTCTTCCGAATACCAGGTAACTGAGTTTTTTCGAGTCCAATTAAATCAAAAAACTGATAACTCAACACAGTAGACATTTCTTCGCTCTGCTCACGCCATATTTCACAAGTTTTCTTTGTCTGTCAAAAACAGTAACTGGAACGATTAGCCGTGGTAAGCTTCCGTGTTAACCGTCGAAACATGCAAAAAAGACAAGCAAAATAATACGAAGCATTCATAAAAAATGCGTGCATACACACATAAAAGTAAACCATACAATAAAAAAACTTTCACGTTGTATTTCGCAACGAGCAATGTTCATCCAGCTGCGCTATGCGTTTCGGTAAAAAAAACGTTTATATTCTGGGATCTGCGCTCGTACGCAACGCATATGCAAAACATATGAATTTATATCATGTGAAATTCACGTGACTGATCGCAGACCGTTGATCAGTGACACTGAAAACAACAATTAAAAAGTTATTCCAAATTATTTTCAATTTTGTTACTATATCAGAAGGTTCCGCTTAACACTTAAAATTATGTGAAAGTGCTACTGTTCTCTATGATAACCGAAAATACATATAGAAGTAGGAGTGGAATGACACAATCAGACCACTGGAATAGTCGCGGGGAAGAGAGATAGCATTGACGACACGACGGTGCAAAGTCCAGACGGCAGACACCATCTGTGAACTATTCTACACAGAAAACACGTACTCACATTCCAAACCGAAATCTCCTAGGGTGTTTTCAGGGTCCAAATGAAAGTAAAAGGAGAGCAAATTTTTTAGTACGTTTGACCAGAAAACGGGTTTTCCAGGAACGATATTGTAAATTTCCAGGTCAAAAGTTTTAAATAGCCTACTTACAACTTTTGGATTCTGAAAGCACCCATACAAAACTCAGATATTCATCGTTCCAGTAACATACTCTAAATACTACATGTTTTCTTCCAATTTTGCAACAGCAGATGACGGTGTCTCAATGAGACAAAGTTTATTTACTGTTGAGAGCAAATATAAACATTTTAATAGCTTGCATTGGTGTGTACATAAATCTGAACGCGAATACATAAATATATGAACATCATCAGGGTAAATTGGCAACAATAATGCACATATTATCACACATGGTGGCAATCAAAGTAAAATGAATGACTTTCCAGAATAACTTTTTCGATAACTGTGTTTCGATAAAGAATTTGTTTATCTGCCTCAATCAGTTACACAAAAGTTGATTGGGAAAATTCATCGTTTACTTCGCTGGGACCTCGTATCAATGAATTCACGTAGGAAAACAGAAAACACCGGAAACTATGAAAATGCTTTCCGTAAATTTTCACTGTACACGAATCTAATTTTACACCAAGTGTCAATACGGTGATCAGAGTCACAGTATTTTCAGACGTTAATAATGAAAGTAAAATTCCACCATGGATCATCATCAGTAAATAAATTGTGTACACGTTATCACCAGTTCAACTTTCGGACGACGGCGGCCACAAATCGCCTGACTCGACTGCGTCTTCTTCCCTTGACGAATACGAAATGTCTCATAACAAGCAATAATGTTACAATGGCGATTATTACGAACAGCGCCGGCAATATCGACACGTTCTGGTCAGAAAATGAGTACATCTTCATCCAATTATTGGCGAGTAATGTTTCACGATGAAGCAGTCGATGCGAATTCGGTGAGATCTCGTTGGCGGGTGGATTCCACTGCTGCAGCGGCCATTGGGCTTGGTCGATCGACAACAGCTTGAACGAGGCTGCCATGTTCCTAAAGATAACAATAAATGGCACAATGAGCATGTCGCATTTCTTGCAGCATGGCTTTTTGACAAACTATTTGACCACATTTTCGTTAAAAAGTGCAGAATAAAGTGAAGATGAAACTGTCAAATGATTATTACTGTATTGGACGTTTTATAACACGAAACCCCATAACACTACAATACGAAATCATTAACCAACTCTGGCATGGTGTAATTGTGTATAGGAAGTGTTTTCACCCAATCCGGTTGCACGCACGTTGGATGTCGTTTGTAGCGGACTCGTTGCGCATCACCCGTTAAGTTACCGGAATCCACTGAAAAATATATTACAAAAAGCAAAAACTATTTCAACATAAAACATTCTATGACAGTTGTAGAAAACACCAACCCGGAGTTTCAATGGCTGATATGACCCGTGAAATATTGGCAAACGAGCTGTTGAACGCGTATTCCGGCATCTAAAAATCAACATCATAATGAGAAAGACTGTTACAGTAGCAAAAACAATAACAACAGCAATAACACCCATACCAAAACCAAAAATCAAATTTATTCAGTTTTTAAGCCATATTAGCAAAGTTGGATACCAAGTCACAAATAGAATAAAATAACGGTCACCCATATTTACGTATCACTGATCATAAAAACGCTTTTGAATGCATTGTCTCAACCCGGGGCTCGAACCAGGACCATCGGCGTGCGATGCCGACATCTTAACCCCTTGACAAGGGAAGCAACAAAGCAACACCAATAATAACAATAAAACAACAACATAATAACAACATCAACAACAACAACAACAACAACAACAACAACAACAATAACCTGGTGATCGCGATTCCAAGACAACGCGGATGGTCTGAGCCAGGCAAGCGGAGACCAAACGGTCGAATCCACCGAATTGTTGGTGAAGTCGAGTTGGGAGTGCGTCAGGTTAACGAGCTCGAGTAGTGAATCCACCAGCCAGTAACAATCTGGACATAAAACATGATAAATAAAGTTGGTCAGATACGTGAAGTTCAGGTTGAATGAGCATTTACATGAGTGACCCGTCATGTATGTCAATAGAAATTAGAAGGAAATAAGAAAACGGCTGAATGCGAGTGACAGATTGAAGCTTCAGAAACATTTTTACAAATAGTTTTTTCAAACTCCATGTCTGTTTATCGACAGGTTGAATGAATTTTGATTGATGATAATCTATATTAACATTCAGCGAACTAATACTGTATATGCAAACCATTATGTCTGTAGGCACTGGACGGCGTCAGACAGTTGGAGTCACCGAAAACAGCCACAAATCCAGTGGAACGTGCTCCCGGTTGCGGGACAGGCGGCGCTGAACATGAAGTCACATGAAGCAAACAAACGATCAAATATGTTGCAAAATGATATCGACCACTTAATCGATCGTTTAATAGGGGAAAAATAGATAATGATGATTTTGTTATTTTATTTCGATATTTAAACCATGACTTAATATACCAACAAAGAGCGAATACGGCCGTGTCAGTTTTGACCGACTGCTTGGGTGCGGCACCGCCACCAGCCAAAAGATGATCGCCTTGATCGAACAGACAACAATCCACCTGATGAAACATTATCTTATCCGAAAGACCACGAATGGTGGCAGCACTGGCCATGTGCACGTGGTGACCACCGAACAGGCTGACGTTGCCTGCAAAGTGCAAGCATATTGGCGTAATAACAAGAGAATATCAACAAGAACGACAAAATTAAGAAAGTAAATGAAAAAGACAAAACGTGGCAACCTTGAACAACTTGATCGGTGAGTACCATGTGCCATTGAGCGAGCAGACGGTTGAGGGCCGGCACGTTGGCACCACCGACTACTGGTTCCCACCAGCCTCTGAAATACCATTACCATCTGTATTTCATTTGATCATCAACTACAACTACAATCAGTTTGCTCGTTTAGAACATGCAGCCGCTAACTTCGCGAGTTTATAACCTCGTATTATCGTCATTAAACCCGATGTGATGCATCACGGACGCATTGTACCAGTCAGCGAACACGACGATGCTCAAACCACGGTCAACTTCTCTAAAATCACGTCACACATGTCATACGTCAAGAGTACACAACTACACAGTTCTAAAACAAAACAAAAATAGCATCAACATCAGCAACAGTAAATACAGGAACGATAACAACAACCGCAACAACAATAAAGACAACAACTCTAACAACAACACCCAACGTTTTGAGATGTTGTATCTCAGACAGGTAGTACTCCTCTTCTGGGTCGACCACCAACAACGTGCCATAACGGTCAGCCAACTTGTCGATGCAAGTGAGTGGTTGGCCGCTGATTTCAATGTAGAAACCCTGAAATTTGACTTTGTTCAATACATGTGGCTCGACTACAACCGAAACAATGACAAAAGTACGGTTAAATTCAACTTTGTTAATGAATAATCAACACCATTGTTTAGTCTTACGGTCTAATCCTATCACAATTAAATGCACATTTACGTGTCATTAGAGCTAATACAACCAAAAATCAGATAGAATATGTTTGCTGTCATATATCAATCAATCGATAACTGATGTCTGAGGGTAAAAGTGGGTAACCTGCAGCCTGAGATGATGATAGAGTGTTTTGTAATTAGTGTGTGGGTGATCACCGTGCCAGTCAAGGGGGTCCTTGCGATCCAGCAGGTCATCGCGGGGCACGTAGCCGGGCGGGTAGTTCTGCTGGCGGTACTGGTCCCAGAGAATACGACGACTGCAAACAGTATAAAAACATATGTAATGCTTTGTTGTGGGTTACTTTATTCATTTTGGTATGAGTGAACCAGAGGAATAGGGTGCAAACAAACAAACAACTGCAACAATGATAAAAACTTATAATACAATCAACTAATCATCAACACCGACAACAACAACAACAACAACAACAACCACATCAACAGCAACAACAACAACCACAACAACAACAACCACAACAACAACAAGGAAACCAACGTTTTAGGAGGTCGTGGAATGACGAGTACACGGACCGGCAGTTTGAGTGTCTCCATGTGACCGAGGGTGTTGAGGGTGAGCTCGATGCGACCGGTGATGATCGAGTGCTCGTTGATGGCTGACGGGTGCACTGAGATCCACACGCCAAGCCAGCCTGAATTATTGATTTAATATCGTAAATTAGACGAAATGAATATGACACACTGAATGACCAACAACTTAGTCGTAGCGAAATACACTTATTATTGGTAAGTTCAAACAAAAGAAAAGCAACATTCTTCATAACTATCATACGAAAAATGTGATGTGAGAAAAAACAACAGAAAATACAACAACAACAACAACCACCTGAACAACAGCAACAACAACCACAACAACAAAAACAAAAACCACAACAACCATGCCTGTTACAACTGACATAAGAGTTGTGTTTACTAGGGCTATGACAGAAAAGAAAATAAGTGCGTGAAGAAAATAAAGCCGTAAAAGTGACCTGCATACGGCCATACTTCATGGGACCAGGTGAACGCCATGCGGAGCACGTCACGGGCACGCGATGAACCGTTCGTGTATTGATACCACACTGGCTAAATGAATGAAGTTTGCATTATTAAACATTTTTACAAACAAAATAATAATAAATTATGAACAGTAAAAAAATATCCGACTAGTCAAGGAGCCAATTGGGATATGTCCAAACAGCGATATTTCTCCTTATGCTAATCCATCAGCAGAAATAAAACAACGCCAATTTTTTACAATATGTATGAAATAGCGTCATGGATTGCCAAAAAAAAAATTCACACATTTTTTTTTTTTTTTTTTATTCATTTTTTTTTTTTTTTTTACAAATTTTTGGTATCCATCCAGGATCGACCATACATGTCCCAAATCATCAGTAGGGTACTCATTTAGATTTATTTAATGATTCTGATGACTTAGATAACAGTTTTGAGCCCAAACTCGTAAGGAATAATTGATTAAAGTAAGGTAAAGAACTGCCTGGAATTCAAGTGAAAAGTTGTAGTGTTAACTACTCCAACTTGTGAATCGTTACATAGCTGCATCAAATGTAAGAGAAGGTGATGCACAGTAGTCGACTGTGCGACTCAACTCAACCCAACAGCTGTATGCTATAACATGCAATCATCATGTTCAGTGGGTGTTACCCGGGTTGGACAAGTTAACGTGTAATTTTTTCACTTGAATCTCAAGAAGCTCTTTAGCTCGGGCTGGCGATTGAGCAGATCACCGTAGGCTTGCACCATCATGTCTGACACGTGTAGGTGTGACACGTGTGAGCGCTGGCCATGACTGAATATAAAGATTAATTCATTTGGCGGCTTAGCATATTGACTGGAGGAGACGGCATTTTGTCCCCATTTATGAAATGGGGACAAAATGTGTTCCTCGTTTAGTGGGCAATGTGTTTTTAGAACTTTTCTCACACTTCTGACTTTTTATATTACACTTTAGAGGTGTTTATTAACGTTTATTAACGTATTACAGAAACATTTTCAAAACTTTGTAAAAAAAAAAAAAAAAAATGACCAAATTTTTTTTTTTTTCATTTTTTTTTTTTTTCATTTTTTTTGGCAATCCATGAATAGCGTTTAATAAGACAACAACATTAACAACCAACGTACAAACTTACCGAATTAGCAATAGTAGAGTGAACATTAGCACCGTTGATAATAGTGACATTAAGAAGAACGGGCAACGAATCGGCATACAACGGTTGGGTACAATGTGGCCATGAGTAGGGGCAATCCAGTGTGTCGATGAATGGTGGAGACAGACTGCAAACAATTTTTACTTCTTGGCTGGGACTTATTTATACTGATACCATCAGGGCACACCATATCAGAGTAGTGTTATCGTAGTGCGCAGAAAGTAAGAATGAACTGACGGGTATAGGCAGACACCCCAGAACAATGCACAAATTCAACTTGAACTCAGAAGCATTGAAAAAGAACCCAACGAGCACTCAAAACTAAAAAAAAACATGATTTGCTATAAATAAAAATGAAATAAAATTATCTAGAATTAAGTAACCTGGCTTGTGGTTTATAGGCCACCAATAGCTCGTAAGCCGCCACCAGACTGAGGAGTCCAGCACCCTGCTCGTACATTATGGCTGGTGGGGGTAGGCGACGGGCAGATGCCATCAGCACCTAATAAATGTATTACAATAATTACATGCATAAAAAACCATCAACAACAACAACAATGATAAGATAATCAACCTGCTTGATAACGGCCACGTTTATGGACATTTTATGCTCTTGACGGGCAGCACTGCAATGGAATTTTTTGTAATACCTTAAATAACAAAATTTTCAGAAAGGATGACAAAAAATACTGAATGGAACCTGATCAAGAGTGCGATGGCAGCGGTGACCACAGGTGAAGCGACACTCGTTCCCGATAGCTGACGACACGAACCAGACAACGACGAGCCCTGCACCATCGTACCGTACGTTACCAAATCTGGTTTCATCCTACCGTAACCACCTGAAAACCAAGCTGCCTGAGTAACTAGAAACCATCCATACATCAATTTTCTTAAATAAATTTTTTCCACCCAAAAACAAAAGAGCACGATTCGAAAGACAAACTCCCGATTACTTTTTTGGGATTCCTAAAGCATTCAACATTTCTGTCATTCAACTTAACACTGCTTTTGAACACTTACTCCATGAATGCAGTCAATCACTTGGACTTGGATCATTGAAGACAGTAAATCGATCAATCAATCAATCAATCAGTCAATCACTTATCACTAATGGCATTCACCCAATAAATCAACTTATCAATCAATTAGATAACTAATGCCAATCACCCAACCAGGCAGCTCCCAAGTGGTCATGCCCCTGGACGAGTACTTGGCAATCTGTTCGCTCCAGTTGACAGCGCCCACTCCGATCGCATCCAGCTGATCGGCCGGGTTGTTCAGGGTGCTTAAATCATGTGTTTTTGTTACTGATTCATTGAATGAATGACTGAATAAGTGAATGATTGACTTGACTCGTTGAACTTCACAGCTAGATGAATAACTGACTGACTGACTCACGGATTGAATGAGTTGAGTGACTAAATACTTACCGACTATTCAACTAGTTGACTAACTGATGAAATACCAAAAACAATGTAAAATATGGAACAGGAAAAACCGACCCAAACATGGGTCCATCATTGCCAATAGCCGATACGAGCGCAATACCGTTGGCTGCCAGTTCAGCTACTTTGTCCATGAAAGGCTGATCAGTGAAGTCGGGACCACCGATCGACAGGTTCAGCACATCGATATCTACAGTGAACGGAGTGAGTGAGTTAGTGAGTGCGTGAGTGAACAAGTGAGTGAGTAATTGATTGGAGTGAATGGAGTGAGTAAACAAGTGAGTGAGTGAGTGAGTGAGTGAAACAATGAATGAGCTAGGGAGTTAGTGAAAGAATGTGAGAGAACAAGTGAGCAAGTGGTGAAATACTAACCAGATTGTATGGCATGATTGAAGGCATCGAGAAACCAGCTGGTATAGCTCAACTGCATTTTATTGAACACCTTATAGATGTGCAGTTGGGCATCAGGTGCCAAACCAGGGCACGATCGGTAGGTGCCCGCGATTATCGAGGCAACGAATGTGCCATGACCAACGACTGAAATCAGGCATACAAAGTAGGGTCATGGCCATACGATACCTTTGTACTGTGTACTCATGCTTTTGGTATGTCTTGGTCCTAATGTAATGAAAAACAATTTTGTGACGAGTGCAAGATACTGATTTGCAAAACACGAAGTGAAGAAAAGCTCATTCATTCACTCAGATTGCAGTTTCAGTTCAATAAATCAATTTGATCAATCATTAACACTAACAGTCATCAGCCGATCGTTCATCAGTCCAATCAATACGATTGTGCACAAATCGGAAGTGTGGGTGCGCAGGCGGCAGTCCCGTGTCGAAGATGGCCACTCGTACATCCTTGCCTGCAACAATCGAACTTTTATCCAGGTACGTTTTTTACTGAAACTTCTTTATTTACTCAGGTCTACTAACACCATATCAGAATGGTGTTTTCGTAGCCATAGAGGTCGAGTGAACTGACTGGATATGGCAGAAACCCCAGAGCATGTGAAATCCCAGCGTTCGGATCTGTTTCACCTGCCAGGTTCCAATCCTAGAACCTCCGGATCTCGAGTTCGGCGCCATTACCACTAGACTAATCTCGCAGCGAATCGATATTTGTTTGACTGACCGGTGATGCCCCGATCCCACAGGTAGTGGGCGTGCAGCACAACATGCAACTGTTTCGTGTCGACTTCGTGATGTCGGTGGCCCCGAAACATGTCAAATGGTGCGCCCCGGGCTTGCTGAAATATTAGGTTATTGAGTGAAGACTAAAGAAGTTTGAAAAAAAGATATTTCAAAGCGTTTCTAAACAAAAAATACATTAATAAAAATAATAACGATGAAGACAAACCAATTTTCTAGCGGTCCATTTGGGTGAAGCACCCAACACGTAATCGGGTTTGATATGTCTGATACCTGGTCCGGACACAATCGTCGTGCTAGCGTTCACGTCATCGCATATCTACAACCAATATTTATGTGAAACGACTAGGATTTGATGTGATTATGATAGGTGAGTTATACGTGGTCTAATTAGCCCTCAGTTCAACAAAACAGTCTCGAATTTGATATAAAATTTTCTTTTCATTGTGTAGTATCATTAGTGTCTGGTACATGCTGGATGTGACTAGTTAGAAGCTGATTGAAGAAACCAAAGTGAAACTTTGCAAAATGGCACGGATTTCACCGAAAACTAAATGAAGCAACAACCAGAACCTTATAGTTCAAGTTTTCGAACTAATGTAAGTAACCGTAAAAGTGAGCACATCACTATATTGAAGTGGTGCAGCAGGTGGTACAGGCTGTGCACACGGGTACAGAGCACGTAGCAGATCGACCCGGTATGACCACGTGTAGTAACCATTAAGGTACGCCACAAAACCTACGTATTATATTGTTGATCGTCAAATTACCTAATCGGTAAGTCATCCTGTTCACTGAACCAAGATATAAGCGTAGGTTCAGGTTTATAGGCCAAATTACCTGGCCTGGCACTGGTACGAAAAGCAACGTTGTCACAAACACAAATGTAAAATAAAACGTCGATAGCGATCAGTGATATTCGTGATCATTTGTAAATATGATTACCCTTACTTCACTATGATATTCTAGCACAATAGCAGGTATTTATATGCAAATACAAAAATATATAATCTAACGTTTATGTTGATCATTTTTGCCTCGGACAAGCAGCGGTACCCACCAACATACGCATAACAGACGGGCGATCATCATAACTTGAGTGAGATTCATGGCCAACCAAAGTGATTATGCCAGCTACTTACTGTCCATCAGATGCAGGTGGCATGGTAACCATAGATCGGGCACGTTCATCCCACCTAAAAAAATAAATGTTACCGACAACAGTACGTAAAAAATCTGGTTATCTAAATTCGAACACGAACACCAAACAATACCGATTCATTCATTCACATACGCAAAAACAGCATGACCAGTTTCGCAACTACCACTTATTCAATTCCATTACTCTGCGTTTTGCAACACCAGCCAATATTTAAGGTTAGTTCTGTGTTACCTTGCAAATTAATACATGCCAAGCATCAAGTATAAAAAACCAATCGGTTTCTTCGTTAATTTATTATGAAGAACATGAAACAGGCATCAACGGGAGAACATCACAAGATCTATAGTCTAAAATTATAACCGGTAAAATGATCGCAGTAGCTCACAAGTCACAGGGAATCATAAATAAAATGAAACTGATGCTCATGTGTCAAATTAATTTACTGTTTCCTTTACTTAGATAACCAAACACAACAGCATTCTAGTCCCATGAATAAATAAACCACAAACATATGAATGTGTATATGGGGAAAATATTACGAAAATGAACAAACAGTTAAAAGACACGATCTATGTGTACGAGGTCTAGAACAAATATTCTGCTCGAATTTCTATAAAAAATTAATCAAGGGGCATTTTAAATCACCAATAATGGCACTCATGATGATCTATGAACATATCTAATAAAAAAATACACGCATCATGGAAAGAATAGTAATCAATAAAACTTTATATTTAAAAATCGCACATTATAATATAGAACAATAGTATAAAAAACTACACTGGAAAACTAGAAATATTGACATATACCTGGACATAAAACATACTCGCATCGGGAAGAGCTTTCACTTAAAGTATGATATAAATGAATGAATACTGTCGGGCTGCACAAATTGGAGAATACTCACATGTAAAAAATAATTCTTTTGAAGTAAGAAATTATTAACATAGGGAAAAGACTACAGTGTGAAATTGCGAAGTGAAACTCATTTTAACGTAAAATGTGAAAATAAAAACTAAGCAGTGCGAAATGGGCGGCGTGTGAATAATCCCAGCTTCGAAGCTTTATACACAAACACGAAATAAAATTAAGAACATAATATGCGACAGTACTGGGCTGGGATTTTGGCCGAAAGATGGTTGGGGAATGGGAGACGTCAGCCTTTCCTCGTTACGAGCGAGCCCCCTCACCACCTTACCTTGAACCTGAAACCATTTCGAAGAAGGTTTTCAGAAAATTTCTCATGGTCAGAGGTGGGCCGCAGGGGGGGGGGGTAGGGGGGGTTTACCCCCCCACTTTTCAGGGTCGGCGGGTAGCCTACCCCTCCCCCCTAGACAAAAATTTAGGTCGCCTACCCCCTCCCCCCCCCTACTCGAAATTTTTGAGAAAATCGGCCTCAAAACCTCGATTTTGAGGCTCATTTTTCAAAATTTTCTGGCTGTTACAATTTTTTTTCGAAGAAACACGTTTTCTGGGTTAATTTTCTTGGTTAAAACCTGAAAAAACCGGTATATGTGATGTTTATACCATATAATAGAATAAAACAAGCAAAAAACAAGCGTTTTATGCGAAAAAATTTTTTTTCTACCCCCCCCTACCCGACCTTACCCCCCCACTTTTCAGACAGGTCGGGTAAAATGGGATTTTCTGTCGGCTACCCCCCCCCCCCCACCCCCTGCAAAGTGCCAAAAAACCCGGCCCACCCCTGCTCATGGTCATCTAAAATATGTCGAAAACTAGATATTTCACGTGTTTTTTTGAAAACGGGCATTTTTCATCAAGTCAAATGGGTTTTCACAATTTAACTCGACTTTCTAGTACATTTCAACGAATCAACATCCCGTCTTCCCGTGGCCGACCAACCCGCAGCCCATCACTGCCCGATAACAAACATCTAAAAAGACATGGCATCTCGTATTGCCTAATTAGGGAAGTCAGGCCCTTTTGTTCAAATTCATGATCGAGCCATTTGTTATGGCGACATTTTTGTAATCTCTTGTGAAATATTGTGCACTTTCGTACGCAACAAAAAATATATATTTGAGTCAATTCCGATCCGACCATACATTACAATTTACAATGATACACCATCAAATCGACTAACGTTACTATGGTCGGTTATTTTATCGTGACTCATTTTGTGCAAGGACAGCCACATTCATACCTAACGTTTCAGCGTCGATTCATCAGGGTTGATAATAAATCACATGCACGAAGTTTCGCCGTTTAATACTGAAACTTGCCGAACACGGAACACTGAGCGAAACTTTTAAGTGCAAACTTTCTGTAATGGCACAATATGAGTCAAGAACAGAATTATCGACTGTGTAATTTCAACAGTATTTTGTGTTACAAGGCAGCGTCCGATTTGTTGAAGACGTATTGCCAGAGCAGGTCTGCCATGGCAGCGTGGATAACACCGGGTGCAGATACGAACGCACGGTGATCGTCAGGCAGCAGATCATCCAGTGACTTCTTCACTTCATCCTTGGCATCCACAAATATGCTGTATGTGTTGAGCGCGTTCACGGTCTGAAAGTAAATATAGTTTTCTTTGGATTTACATCATGATCTAATCACAACCTACTTCTACTGTAAATCGATGATATCCGCTCGTATTATTGTCTGACTGAGCAAAAAGAATCACCATAATAAGAATTTCAAAATAGAATGATTATTTATTATCAACAAATGATCCAACCTTGGCACTCTGCACCATCGGCACATCCGAGTGCGTGTCGCCGCAGATTAGAACGGGTGCGTCACCGATCGACTGATGCAGTGTGGCAAACAAAAATTCAACACCGTGGGCCTGCAATTCACGTATATTCTGATCTAAACTATTCACCAAACGTATTTCTCGATATGTCAACCAAGCATCATGGCACTGGCGGACGAGAACAACCTCCAAAGAGAGGGGAATTTCTTCAAAGAGGAAAGAATTCGCGGAAATTAGGCACCTAGGGACCACCTAGTCACCTTCATACACCTTAGGAAACAAATTATACATTTTGGAAACGATAAAGAGAGAATTCCACTTTTCCCACCCCTTCTTGTACCTACTATAAGTCCTTAGATGTGGAACCATGATGGAATAGAAATAGAGTGTCACGGTCAGAGGCGGACCGCTGGGGGGGGGGTTACCCCCCCCCCCACTTTTCAGGGTCGGCGGGTAGCCTACCCCACCCCCCTAGACAAAAATTTAGGTCGCCTACCCCTCCCCCCTGCGACTCGAAATTTTTGCGAAAATCGGCCTAAAAACCTCGATTTTGAGGCTCATTTTTCAAAAAGTTTTGGCTGTGAAATTTTTTTTTCGAACAAACACGTTTTCTGGGTCAATTTTCTTGGTTAAAACCTTAAAAAACGGTTCATGTGATGTTTATACATTATAATAGGAGATTTTTTTAGCAAAAACGAGCAAAAAAAACGGGGCTTTTCGCGAAAAAATTTTCTACCCCCCCCCCCCCCCTCTACCCGACCTTCCCCCCCCCCCACTTTTCGGACTGGGCGGGTAGGAAGGGATTTTCTGTCGGCTACCCCCCTTCCACCCCCTGCAAAACGCCAAAAAACCCGGCCCACCCCTGGTCATGGTTCTTTTTGCTTTTTTAGAAGACAGTTAAATAAAACTTTTTGGATTTCTGCAATAATAGATTAGCTTCGGGAAATCATATATCATAATAACCTTGTTCCAAATAGCATGTTGCTGAGGCTGGTCATCATTCAAATTGGCTTCGCTCTCTGTGTGTTTGACGCAGATCTCTATCTCACGGTCATCTTCGTGTAATGTGATGAACTTGCCTGCAATCAACATCAACTGCACATAATTTTGCATGTTACAATACTGATACATGACGCAGTCAAACACATTACAAGTACAACGGTCAACTTACAACTACAAAGATATACAAATACGATGTAAGAAACTACGTAAATTAAACGTAATATGATGGGCGAAGCGGAACAATATGAGTTTAAAGGAAATGACTCCTAATCGATTTTTTCTAGCGTACATGAACACAGCCTACAAACCTGCAGGATCGGCGTTGTTCATCAGTTTCTTAACAGTATTGACGTAGTCTTCGCGTTTCGTCTGTGATACCTGACCGCAAACCGACTGCACTCCGAGTGTTACACGGTCCACCTGATACAAAATTTTCATTTTCAAATCATCACACGATGCGGCATAATTTTATGCAGAAGCTAACGTCACTCAAATAAGTTAAGTCTGTCATATAAAACGGGAGTTCCTGTCAAGAAAGACAAAAGTAGATATGGGGAATGAACCTTGCGTTGGAATCCGGATCCGATCATGGCAAACTGGCTGTACGACTCGGCATCGTTCTCCTGATCACGAGCCGGGTCATCGTCACGTGTAAGCAACGAACGATCAAGCAGGTATTGAACCTACAACAACAACAAACACATTTCATCTGAATCAAATACAAACATATTAAGACAAGACAAACCAAAAATACACGCATATCTGTTTTGTAAAATAAGTGTGGATAAAGAGGCAAGACACCAGCTCTCTTTACTTCATATACACTCGATTTTTACGATAAACTTTTCATAAAACGTAGCTAAAGCAATATTTACAAAATTATTCCGATAGAAGTTGATAAAGATAAATAAAAAAACTAACAGAGCTGGCAAAGTTGCTTAATGTGTTCTTGCCTTCATCGGATATGTTGTGATCATCGACCACACGGCCCGACGGCAACAACCATTCACCTGAAACATTATAGAACAACTAGTAACAATATTTAATTAAATTGGAAGTAGAAATCACTGCGAAAAAAAGGAAATGAAATTAGGATCTTTTTTAGTACAAGATAAATTCAAACGTTTAAGGAACTCAAATAAAATCTCACTAACGATATATAACAGTAATTAGCAACGAAATAATATCAGAGTTGAATGATTTGATTTTATGTATAGTTGAATTAAAAAGATAATTATAAGATTTATAGTGATGAATGTGAACTAACGTCCCCACGATCCACCAAACAGCAGCCAGTCCTGCTCGGGCACAGCAGTCAGATCGAGGATACCCGGGTCACGCAGAGGACCGGCCGTCAACACCGCTGCCAGACCACACATATTACGGGCAAACAGACACCTAAAACATATAAAACACAAATAATGAAACGCAATTGGGCTTTAACCAAGGCGTGCTGATTCTAATATATAATAATGAGCGATTTGCACCCAGTTTCAAAGTTTCCAATGACCTGACCCAAGTTAATTGAAAAATTACTTGATTTAGCTGACCAACAGTTCTTCATACACTCACAAGCAGGGTTGGGAGATCAAGATTACGGGTGCGATATATTGATACACCTAGACCTAACAGTCGGAACTAAATACACCTAGAACTAGCAGTGTAATATATTTTATTATTTTCGTATTACTGACGCAGTTGAATGTTACACACAAATTGCATGAGGCAAGCTACATATAATGACGACGTGGGTAACTAATCATTTAATTTTTATAGTCAATATGAATAGAGAAGAAGACAGCATTTTAAATCACTGAAAACATATAATATGAACGAACATGAGTACAGCATCAGCGGCAGGTTGCATGCAGGTGACATACTGGCTCGAGTACGTTTTCATGGTGCCGTCCCAGTCGGTTATGAAGTTGGGACGACCGTCCTGTCGCATTCGCTCAACCAATCGGGTCACCGCCAATCTGAAATCACTCTAATTTATTCAGTTATCATGCCACAATGTCAAAGTTGGATAGCTGCCATGCAATCATTGATTAAATACAACATAGAAAGAATTGAAATTTGCAATGTATTTATCAACTAGCTACATAATAAAACAAAACATAAGTGTTACACCGTTCGGCATCAAAATTAGAGCTGCTGGCTGCCGGGAGAAGACGCTGAACCAGCGGCGCGAAATCTGAAACAATATTTTAAACAACAATTAATATCGTTTACGTTGGGACTTTGAAATAAAAAGAAATGCAGTAAGTGAAATTCCGTATTTACTAATTTTTATTACTATGAAACCAACGTTGAATGTAACCGGGCACACCGTGTTCTTGCACCATCACACAGAATTCGATGTCCTTGTGGATGCCGCTCATTTCATCCTGGATGTTCAGCACCACTTTGGTACCGTCCGACGCGGAGCCCAATGAAAAAGTCCTACAAATGTCAAGAATACCATTCGTAAATGGATAATGCTGTTAAGAAAAAGGAGAAATAAAATGTTATTGATTGAGATGACAACGACTCGTGAAAATATTATGCTACGAAAAGCCGAACTTCCAGTATCTCAGAAAATAATCACGAACATTCCAGAATGTTCAACCCACACTCACAATGTTTACAGACTTGAAGTATGAAGTATATATATATATTATATTAAACAATAAGACTGACCTGTACGATCGGTCGGGTCCATCGGCATCTTCACTCTGCGAGCTGCTGCGACGCAACGAGAACGCGAATTGCCTTAACTGTTGCAACGTTACCGCCAACGTTTCATTGACTGCAGTCGTTACCTGGAACACAATACAAACAAGTTACATGGTGAAGTTACTGTTACAGTTATCTACAACGTGCGTTTCGATCACTAACAAACGTTCGAAAAATAAAATGCTCATTTTGAAAATCCAGATTTTTTACAGTTGGCTTAACAACATCAATGACAACTGATGATATGAGTGCGCCTACTAATAATAACCTCTTCAGCGACCGTGCCACCGTTAGATTGAGCTTTCTGGCATTGTTCAGTTGCCAAAAGTAGTGTTTGCACAAGCTTGCGACGTAGATCGCGGACCTGCAACAAAGAGGTAACCGCTCAAAATCAGACTGATTGATTACCTGAACTGATGAATGCAACGAGTAACATAATTGAATTCCGAACTAACCCGGAACATGAGCTGTTTGAAGTCATCTATCGTGTGGACTGATTCTTTTGCCATATTACAGTATTATATCTCTGAAACTGCAGTGAGTTCGAAATAGATTTCAAAAATTGATTTATATTAAATGAAAACAGCCGCGAGTTCCGGTGGTATTTGAGGCCGTATTTACGGGCAGGGCAACGGGATGGTCAGGTTGAAGCAAATACCTCCAATCAATTTATATCCGGATATATATGAATATATCCGGATACTATGAAATATATCCGGATACATAGCCAAATCGCAATATATCCGGATATATATCAAAGTATCCGGATATATAAAAAAACTTGACAATAATATTTTGTCAAGAAGGATATATTTGAAAGTATCCGGATATATACAATTATAACATAACATATATATTAATTTATATATAGTTCTGGCTAATGGTTCGGCTCGTGATCACAAGAAAAACCACGCTGAACACCTCCGCTTCGCGGTGCTAACGTTCCAAGGCGGGGGCATAAAACTTAGGTTTCAGTGTAGGCTTAGGCTTAGGCTTAGGCTTAGCCTTTGGAGAAGGGCTCAGGCGCTACGCGCCCAAGCCCTTCCCAAACCCTAAGCCTAATCCTAAGCCTAAACTGAAAACTAACTCTTAGCCTCAAACTCGGCGATCTCGCTGAGAACGAACAGTCTGTGCTAATGACTAAGCCGAAGCCATACAAACAATGAAATGGGCCCTCCAAATGTTAAAAGCTGACAAATTTTACTCCACCGAACGCCGCAAAAACTTACTTTCGAAATTAATAAATATAAAAATTTATCAGGTTATATATTTGCCGAAAAAAATAATACATTTTTTATATATCCGGATATTTTGATATATATCCGGATATACTGCAATTTCGCTATATATCCGGATATATTTCAAAGTAACCGGATATATTCATATATATCCGGATATAAATTGATTGGAGGTATTTGCTTCAACTTGACCAACACCTCCGCTTCGCGGTGCTAACGTTCCAAGGCGGGAATAAAACTTAGGTTTCAGTGTAGGTTTAGGCATAGGCTTAGCCTTTGGAGAAGGGCTCAGGCGCTACGCGCCCAAGCCCTTCCCAAACTCTAAGCCTAAACTAAAAACTAACTCTTAGCCTCATACTCGGCGATCTCGCTTAGAACGAACAGTCTGTGCTAATGACTAAGCCGAAGCCATACAAACAATCAAATGGGCCCTCGCCCTCCAAATGTTAAAAGCTGACAAATTTTAAGCTGACGAATTCCGCAAAAACTAACTTTCGAATATATCCGTATTTACAAAAATATATCCGGATATATATAAATGTATCAGGTTATAAATTTGCCGCAAAAATCATGTATATCAAAGTATCCGGATATATTGCAATTTCGCTATATATCCGGATATATTTCAATATGGTTATGTATCCGGATATATTCATATATATCCGGATATATATTGATTGGAGGTATTTGCTTCAACCCGACCGACCACTTCATTCAAAAACTGAAAAATAGTGAATCCAGCTTGAATGGTACTCAGTTTGAGAAGGAGTTCACTCTTTTAACTACGAGTGGCGCTATCAATCACCTTGATTGATAGCGCCATTTTGATTGATAGTGCCGTTTGATTCATAAAACCGTTTTGAAGGCAGCTTTTATGTAAACTTTGACTTCTCTAAGGAAGTCTACGCTTATTCAAGCTCAAATTGACTCACTTAATGACTCACTCACTCCCTTGCTCACTTTCCCCATGCCCCCAACTCACTCACCGACTCTCGCACTGACTGACTCTCGGACTCGGACTCCCAGAGTCCTTGACTCACTGACTGAGTGGCCTACTGACAGACTCACTTTCCAACTCAATCACTCTCATTTGATTTGAACACTCACTCACACACATACTCTCTCACCAACTGCCTTACTCATTCACTCATTCATTCTGACTCTCTTACTCACTCACTCATTCACTCACTCGCTCACTAACTCACGCACCGTCTCACTCACTCACCCACTCAGTCCCTCACTAACTGAATCACTTACTCACTCATTCAGTCACTGAGTGTCTTCCTTCTCACTCACTCACTAACTCACATAACTCACTCACTCAACTTGTAAGTATCAGAATCCAAAATAGAATAGTTAGAAGAGGGGGCACCGTTTGAGAAACTCCGGTTATAAAGCGGGAATTATATTCAGCGTGCGCCGTGCGCCGAAGTATAACTCCCGCTTTACCTCAATCGGCCGTCCGCAAATCCGACAGTGAACAGTCAAAACCAATAAATATATATAATAGGTGCCAGTCGGAGCACAGTTGCAACTTTAAAAATTTCCGTTAAAAATATACTGACTACTGTCATAATAACAGGCCGCACAAAAAGAACAAAAAAGTGTCATAATAACAGACTGAAGTGCGGCAAAATAATGTTCGTAAAAAGATTGAAGTGTCATAAAGTGTCATAATAACAAATTGCGGTGCGAAAAATTTATGTTTGAAAATAGAATTTTTCTCAAACATGAAACATACTTTTTGACTATTTCCTGTCTGTCTGTCTGTCTGTCTGTCTGTCTGGCTGTCTGTGTGTCTGTCTGTCTTTCATATGTCTGTCTGCTTGTTAACCTGTCCGTTTTGACTATTTTCTGTCTGTCTGCATGTCTGTCGGTATATGTCTGTCTGAATGTGTCTGTCTGTATGTGTCTGTTTGTCTGTCTGTTGATCTGCATGTATGTCTGACTGTCTGTCTCTCTGTAATTGTCTGTTTGTCTATATGTCTGTCTGTCTGTCTGTCTGTCTGTCTGTCTGTCCGTCTGTCTGTCTGTCTGTCCGTCTGTCTGTCTGTCTGTCTGTCTGTCTGTCTGTCTGTCTGTCTCTCTGTCTGTCTGTCAGTCTGTATGTTTATCTGTCGGTCTGTGTGTGTCTGTCTGTATGTGTCTGTCTGTCTGTCTGTTGATCTGCATGTCTGTCTGTCTGTCTCTCTGTCTGTCTGTATGTGTCTGTTTGTCTATATGTGTGACTGTCTGTATGTCTGTGTCTTTGGATGTGTCTGTCTGTATGTATGTCTGTCTGTATGTCTGTTTGTTTGCCTGTTCGTCTATCTATCTATATGTTTGTCTGTCTGTCTGTCTGTTTGTCTGTCTGTCGGTCTGTATGTGTCTGTCTAGATGTGTATGTCTGTCTATGTGTCTGTCTGTCTTTCTATCGGTCTGTCTGTCGATCTGTCTGTCTAAATGTCTGTCTGTCTGTCTGTCTGTCTGTCTGTCTGTCTGTCTGTCTGTCTGTCTGTCTGTCTGTCTGTCTGTCTGTCTGTCTGTCTGACTGCATGTCTGTCTGTCTGTCTGTCTGTCTGTCTGTCTGTCTGACTGTATGTCTGTCTGTATGTTTGTCTGTCGGTCTGTATGTGTCTGTCTGTATGTGTCTGTCTGTCTGTCTGTTGATCTGCATGTCTGTCTGTCTGTCTCTCTGTCTGTCTGTGTGTGTCTGTTTGTCTATATGTGTGACTTTCTGTATGTCTGTGTCTTTGGATGTGTCTGTCTGTATGTATGTCTGTCTGTATGTCTGTTTGTTTGCCTGTTCGTCTATCTATCTATATGTTTGTCTGTCTGTCTGTCTGTTTGTCTGTCTGTCGGTCTGTATGTGTCTGTCTGGATGTGTCTGTCTCTCTAAGGGTCTGTTTGTCTGTCTATCGATCTGTCTGTCGATCTGTCTGTCTGTCTAATTGTCTGGCTGTCTGTATGTCTTGTCTGTATGTGTCTCTCTGTCTGTTTGTCTGTATATCTGCCAACCTGTCACTGTCTGTCATTTTCATACTGAGAAAACTTTTACTTTCAAATTGTGCGGGTAGTCAGTATATAGCTAACCAAAATTTCGAAACTTTTCTGTAAACCTTTGCCTGTTCGTTTCGAAATTTTTTTTCGGTTAGTGAATGAGCTCGATCGAACAAACGAAACCGAAACGAAAAAATCGTCTCGAAACGGACAACCTTCGAAATGAAACTCTCAAATTTTCGTTTCGAACAGAGCAAAACTTTTTTTCAACCGAACCTCCATAGAGCATGATTACAAACCCCACAGATTTTTCGAATTTGGATTTTCTCGAGCAGCATTACTATTCCATGTAAAGTTTTACTGTCTGCGAACCCCCGATAACCTAACGTAAGGCTGGCTTGTCCGAGCGGAGCGAGGACAATGTAACCGTGCGGATTTCTTCTATTGTAATCAGACTGAACTGAGTCAGCTGGTTTTGGCGGGAATTCAAACAAATCCGACTTTCTACGAGTTCACGAGCTCGTTTCTCCCGAATTACACTAATGAGTCGGTACTCGTGTGGTATTAGATGTACGAAAAATGAAGATGGTTTCCACTAAAGGGAGAACCACAGTTCTGTTCAGACTAGCTGAATGAGAACTTTGATGTATTTGAATGTCCTGTCCGGGATTTACCCAGATGAGGAATCTGTTTGTCCTGTCCGGCTAGGCCAGATGAGGAATCCTTCTCCGACTTTCCTGTCCGTAAAAGGATGAGGAATACTATTTTATACTGTCTTGTCTGGTATACAGATGAAGACCTCCTTTCCTACAGTCCTATCTGGTTAACAGATGAGGACGTCCCGTCCGATAATCGGATGAGGACAAAAGTTTACGAGCAATGCGTTCCACCAAGGGAATGGCATGCAACAATGACGTCCAAACCAAATCTGCGTCGTGCAGATGGCTAAATGAATCAGGCGCTCGGACCTGATTTCTGCCCTTTTAACTGCGGCCTCGACCTGTGACTGCGCAAAGTCTAAAAAAGAACGTTATTCTCAACTGAACTCGACTAAATTATTACAATATATTATTTATTACAGGTGTGTACGTTTCCCCTGAGGAAAACGCCAAAATTCTAATTCGAAAGATTAAACCGATACCTTTGAGTGTATAGGTTATAATTTAAGTTTATTAACGGTGATTTGCTATTGCGCACCAACGCACTGCATCAATTATTGTGAGAAATGAGAATCACTCAAATTATATAAGCAAACATTAATGAATTAATAATTATCGAACAAACAAAGGGCTTAGAATGGAATATTTGAATAAAGCAAAATCAATTTAAAATAAACACCGACTGCGAACCTGTCAATCAGGAAGCTCTCGCACACCCGCAGGTAAATGGGAGCGGTGCAACGGCACGATGGTTGGGCCGGATGAAATAAACCTTTCAACCAGAAAGGAAAATATACTTTTGATAACGGCTTCAATGGCCGATTATTTACCACAAAACACGCCCGAGCCACAACTGACTCTTTTCGTCAGTGTGCAGCACTTTTATTCGTCGGCCAGCTGGCCCAAGTGCAGGGGATTATCGGTGACTAAGCGGGCGGCTTATCGATTATTGTATTTCGACGTACTCGGCCGTCATTGGTCAGAATCGAATTTAACGCTATTATGATAGGTCAAATCTTCACACTCTTACAACAAGCGCGTTAGGCCCCGCAGGGGAGATTTCAATATTTGTTCCTGCACGTGTTGTAGCATAGGCAGTATGTTATAGAGAGCATGCGAGCGTAGCTAGCCAGTTATAGTCAGGTCTGTGCAGCTAAGTTGCATCGGCTCAGTAGCACAGCGCAAGAGCGCTTGCCTAGCATGCGAGCGGCCCGGGTTCGTTTCCCAGATTTTTGATAAAAACTGTAAACTTTCGAAAAATCTGTGGGGTCTGTAAAATTGCCTCCATAGACACATGAGCCGTATGCGAGTTTACTAACTGCACTATTCTGAGAATCCAAAATTGCCAAACCTGTTTTTTTTAAGACTATGGCCCCGTGCACGTCGAAATCTTGGATTATTTTTTGATCCGACTCGGATCAAAAAATAATCCGTGCCTATACTTATACACTATCAACTCAGATTATTTTTTGAACCCAGATCAATTTTTGATCCTAGTCGGATCTAAAAATAATCCTCAGGATTTTTTATTGAGCCGGGTCTATAGTGTTAAAGAATAGACCCGGCTCAAAAAATAATCCTGGGGATTTATTTAAGATCCGACTCGGATCAAAAAATAATCCGTGCCTATACTTATACACTAGCAACTTGGATTATTTTTTGATCCGAGTTGGATCTAAAAATAATCCAAGATTTCGACGTGCACGGGGCCTATTTGCGATTTTTTCCAGAAAAAAGTGTTTTGAATAATCAAAAAATTCCAATTGTAAGTATTTTCGATCTTTTACTTATATTTTTCAAACGGGTCCCACATCCGCGCTTCGCGCGGTGCTAACGCGCTTGTCCTCGCTGTCGCTCGGACAAGCCAGCCTTACGATAGGTTATCGGGGGTTAACGAGCAGTAAAAATTCAAAGGGAATAGTAAACCTTCGAAAAAAACTCATCTGCAACCAGTATTTTACCAACATTTTACAAAAGGTTTTGAACCCAGAACCTCTCGCATGCGAGGCCAACACCCTGACCGGGACGCATATTTCCAGAAACTATAAAGTTTTTGTTTTGTTTCCCTTATGTGGAAAATCAATCCAATTCAAATTTATTTATTTCTACATAAAGTACAGGATATAGAAAACATAATTCAATAGGAGTTGTAATTTTTTCATGAATGTTCATTACTTTTTTACGTGTCGGAATATGGCTCCTAGAGGGGGGGCTAACGGAAATTAGTAGCTAACGCCTTACGATAGGTTATCGGGGGTTAACGAACAGTAGAACTTCATAGGAACAGTGTATGATCAAAATGAGCAAAAAATAATTCAGTGAGATTCGAACCCTCACCCCATCGTTCAAAAAAGTGACGCGCTAAACCACTATGTCACGCTGGCTGATAGTAGGGTAAGCACACACACGCTATATAATAGCGCGGGCGAACCAGTACTTTATAGTTTCTGTAAATAAGCGACCGGGACGCATATTTGGAAACTGTACCGGTTTTTTGTCAAAATCCCAAATTCGACTTTTTCATTTTGGATTCACGGAGAGGCTAAACTAAGCTATCTTCTTCACTAACGTACAGTCTATGTTCGGAACTAAGCCTAAGCCGTACAAACAATCAAATAGTTATTAGCTGTCGTTGGGTCACACGAATTTTGACAAAAAACCGGTACAGTGGACCGCTCGGACAAGCCAGCCTTACGATAGGTAATCGGGGGTTAACGGACAGTAAAACTTCATATGGAATATATTTTTGGTGAATTTTTTTTTGGCGTTTAGTAAAAATTCTAGAAAAATTACTGGGTTTTGTAATTTTGCGACCGGGACATAAAGTCTGGTCACAGTTTCTTGTTACTCCAAAATTTTTACCGTAATCCTTTTGGCGCGCATTCAAATTTCGGCGCGTGTTCAAATTTATTCAAATTTTTCAGCTGCTCACACTACATCTGTATAACATGTTATTAAACATGCCCAACTTATTAGTTGTTCAGAATAAGGTTTTCAAGAAATTATTTAGTAACAAGATACCCTGACCAAGCTATACCTGCTTTGAAGAATAAGTGATAATCGCTGGTGTCAACACATGACGGTAAAAGCACGCGTTGGTTGCATTCAATGCACGCGTTGAATTTTGGATTATCAGAATAGTGCAGTTAGTAAACTTGCGAGCCATATAGCTTACGTTTCATACACAATTCCGATATATAAAACAAAATTCGGTGAGTGAATGTATGTAAATGTATAATCCAAA